>JAQFVV010000007.1:8571920-9175236 GCA_028023455.1 Epiperipatus broadwayi | reverse complement strand
AAGAGATAAGGGGGATTTAGATATAAAGGCCATAGAGTTGACAACGATTATGTTGTGGAAATGGGATGGGGCAGAATGTGGGAAGACTTAAAAGTGGGGAATGGAAAATAAAGTGGCTAACCGGTTTGTCTGGGCATAATTGCTGAGATATTCTTGACTTCGTGTAAGGAGAAGCCAAATACATCACATCACACATTACAAGCCAGTTACCAGTCATTTTTTTACTATGTATGTATTTAGATTTAATTAGTACCTTTCCTCATTCCTCATGAATTTATTATTAATACAAGGTGCTGCGAATAATATTAATGTGTACAGGTGTTTGCCAACTTTTGTTTTTTTGCACCAAACTAATTTAACAAATTATTTACGCCCTCCCCAACATACGTAAACAATAAGTAGTACTATAAAGGAATGCTGTGAAGAAAAAGGGTTGCCTAGAAATTTAACATTTCATTATGTTTTTTTTACATCAACTTATGAAAAGAAAAAAAAATTATTGCTTAGAACATTTGTTTATATATTTATTTATTTTTCAAATGTTCTTATGAGTTAAGTAACAGTCAAACAATCATGTGATATAGGAAAAAAATTCAGTAATATTTCTGGCACAATGATTCTCCTGGTTTGCAAGAATATAGTGTTGGATTGAATCTTACAAGTGGTAATCATCTCTGGCTAATTGACATTCAATGGCTTCCTGTTTTGAAGCTCTAAACTCGCGCGGTAGGATATATTGAGTGAATTTTTATTAACACAGTATTTCATGAAAAGAAATTATCAATAATCTATAAAAGAAGAAGTTTGTTTTAGCTACTGGAATTACCAATGGTGGCTTTAGTTCTGAGACACGTACACGCCACACACACCAAAAGACTGAAAGATTTAAAACAAATTTTCTCTTTGAAAGAATCTAAATATACTAAGATAAGATATTATAAATATGAATTTTGATATTTATGATATTCAAGTTTTTAAGATATCCTCTACTTCAGAATAAAAAAAATCTCGCCAATTATGATATGAATATGAAGTTTATAGAAAAATTGATGTGTCTATAATCTTTATGCCTATAACTGTGACCATGTAACTGATGGGAACGATGTACACTTTTCTGTATTTCTATTAGCCAATTATATTTTAGATGATGGGGGGGGGGGTAGTTTATGTATATGATAATTTTTTTTTGTTATCATTGCTGTGTTTGAATGACTAAATTTTCCAGTACTTATGCTTATTTGTTCTCATTTTTTTTAAAAACATGTTGTTTCCTTTACATTAACTTTCTCATTTTATTAGCGTTTTACGAAATACCAGTGCGCAAATGAGAGCGAATTTTAAAAGCAGATTACATGCCAGTGTGGAAATTTAAGTTAATGACATATAATTAAATAAGTGTTTGCCGCTGTTTGTTTGATAATCACGAGCGAAATAAAGTAACATTTTATTTTAACTTCCTTGAATCAATTGGATCCAATTTTGGGAAATGAATTATATATATGTAATAGAAAAACTGGAAATATATATATCAGAGCATATTTCATTTTTAGCTCAATCCTAATAGCCATCTATCAGCCCTAAACTATTTATTATTATTATTTTCCGACTATAAGATCTATTCATTTATTTATAAACTAAAATTGATTGTAATATTTATATGTTATTTATTTAGCGTATAGATTTGACAGTTTAACTACTAATCCGATATAATCAATAAACCGCAGAGATTACGATCAGGAGATGGATTCATTAATGATTTTTAAAAATCCTTCAATTCTACCACTGTAACCATAAATCTGAGAGTCATTAACATGTGGTTCATAGTCAGAGCCAGCCCGATAAAAAGAGGAACCCCATAAAAACTCCTTGTTTATTTTCTTAGAGAGATAAGTAAATAAAAGACGTAAGGTATTTATTAACCTAATATTAAAGGATTAAAGCCATATTTTCATATTTTTCTCATGAAAATACGGAGGGGGTTGGTTAACGTAAAAGTTTACAAGATTAAATGTAATTTATAATTACAACATTGATCAAAGTATAATAATAATCAACATTAATTACTTCCTTTTTTACTTTTTAATTTATGAATATTTTAATTTCAATTACTCAACTTTGTATATTCCCATTTTACATTAATCTAACCAGAACATTATAAAACGTTTAGATATATTCGTTGTGCACAGAGGCTAAACTCTCCATACAGTAGCATGACTCAGTGCAAGCCAGAGCAATCAATGGATGTAAGAAAGTTTGTGCATAAAATCCCTATCTCATGCTTTCAGATCCAAGGCTCCTCACTGATGACAACCACAAGCTAGAAATTAGTCTGGTGATATTGAATGAGTAGGCACTAGATAGGGATTTTATGCACTGACCTTCTTGCATCCATTAATAACTCTGGCTTGCACTGAGTAGCGCTACTGTATGGGGAGTTTAGCCTCTGTGTAAACAGCTTGTGTAAGCATAAAGAATGGTGATCATGTATGTATAGTGGTTATATTCATTGTGCTTAGCTAAAAATCTTTTCCACTAACTAACTACTACATCACCAATTGTATTACTCTCATATGTTATCAAAAGTTAAAATGTAAGAATTAAATAACCCATATGTTTTTTTAGTGTATAGCTATTAAAGTTTTACATATTCATTTCAGATTAAGTGATCTATGTTTACTTACATATAAAACTAATATTCATTAGATATTTTATAATCACCATTTTAAATTGAATAAAGTATACCTGGGTCTTATTTTATGTAGATTTTTTTAATACAATTTTGAAGTTATGCGATTCATGTTTCTTCTTAATATCTTTGTATGTGGTTTTCTTTTATGTGATAAAAATTATTAGATCAGAAGTCGAGCTCTGATAATGCGCTATTACTTTAAATATTATAAATTTCATGCACTAACATGTCATATTTAAAGTAATAGCGAATTATCGAAGTTCGACTTCCATCTAATAATTTCAATATTTTCAGCACTTTATAATAGTACTGTAATAGATTTTATGCAATAAAGAAGTTCATAATTCACTTAAAATCAGGATTTCCCCATTTTATATACTCACATTAAATTTTACAAGATTATAATGTAAATCTGTTCAAACATTGTACATGCTTATACTATGCATGTTGTTTTTGCATTTTAAATCACATTCTATTTTTGCTTTTTAAAAAAAGAGTACATAATCAATTAATCATTTAGTGTCCGCAAGTTTAATTTTATAAGGTGAGTAACAGTGGTGGGCACAATTAAATTTGACAATTAAAAATTAAAATCTGATTTTTAATTGTAATTAACAATTTAAAAATTATGTAACATGATCTGAAAATATTTGATTTTTAAACGGAATTGAAAATTAAAAAATTAAAGACAAAAATAATAATTTAATTTTTAATTGTTAGTTTTAATTAAATTTTGCCCAACAGTGGTGAGTAGGTGTCTTTTTATTATCATAAGTCTAAGTTTTTATTTTAAACTTTTAGTTTACCCTAATGGAGAGGAAAAAACATCCAAGAAAATGAATGTCTTTGGAAAGAAAAATTTTAATTTTAGATCGCTTAGTGAAATGGGAAGGATCAACAGCGATTGAAAAACATTTTAGTATGGGTGAGTATACTATAAGAGCAATTAAAAAAATGAAGTTGGTGTTAGTTGTAATTTCTCTTGTGATGAATCTAATGTCTTACGAGTTCACAAACGAACTTGCATATCGTCAAATAGTGATAATGATTAAAATACTGTACATGTATCAAAAAATGTAAAATACTGTAAATTATGCATAAAAATATATTGTTTTGAATAAAATTAAATACAGTAGTTAATAAAAGTAAAAAAAGTTGGTCTTGTATCAATTTTTTTCAAATTTGAAATTTTTTATTAGTCATATTTTATTTCCTTATTTTTTTTATGTGAATTTAAAAGTAATTTTACATTGTTGCTTTGCTTTTATGTGATTTTTGAAAATTACAGTATGTATCCCCCATTTCTCAAAATAAGTTAAGTCTAACTTATTTACTGCATAAAACGATACCCAGGTGTATACTTTTATCAATATTTTTATATAGACTTTGATAAACTCTATTGTTCAACCTTTTCCCTGTTTTTATTTACAAAACCAGATCTTATATTTCTATAATTTTATACTATCAAACTCTCTTTTGTATATCAATATGTAAAACTATGACACATACTCAGGCACCATAATTTTTTTATTGTCTTGAAATATGGTAGAGTGCACAATACAGTATAGAAAAAATATTTAAACAGGCAAAACTCTCCATATAGTAGTGCCACTCAGTGCCAACCAAAGTAATCAATGGATGGCAGAAGGCTTGTGCATAAAATCCCCATCTAGTGCCTACTCATCTAATATCCCCAGACTAGTTTCTATCTTGTGGCCTTCTCCAGTGAGGAGCTTTGGATCTGAGAGCACTGCACCTAGATCTTAGGATCTAATGCAACCTTCCAGCTGCCATCTTTTATCTCTACTTAACTACAAAACTATGAGAATAAAATTGAAAACACAATATTTTCATTATAAGCTCAATAGCCTATGTAGTCATATGGGTCTGAACTCAGTTCAGTACCCGAGTGGCACTACTGTATGGAGAGTTTTGCCTGTTTAGCATGAGAAATGGTGATCATGTGATGTTTAGTGGTTTAACACAAATCCTGCTTAATAGGATAGTGGTGGCTATGGTTGTTAAAGAGCCAAAGACACCAAAATATATGGGGACTGAACTGAGTTCATACCCATATGACTATATAGGCTATTGAGTTTAGATTGAAAATATTGTGTTTTCAATTTTATTCTCATAGTTTTGTAGTTAAGTAGAGATGAAAGGTGGCTGCTGGAGAGTTAGATCCTAAGATCTAGGTGCAGTGCTCTCAGATCCAAAGCTCCTCACTGACAAAGGACCCAAGCCAGAAACTAGATTGGGGATATTGGATGAGTGTGCACTAGATGGGGATTTTATGCACAAGCCTTCTGGTATCCATTGATTACTCTGATTGGCACTGAGTGGCACTACTGTATGGAGAGTTTTGCCTGTTTAAATAACAGTTATGTGCTAGCATAAGAAATGGTGATCATGTGATATAGAGGAAAATACTTAAATCTTTTTACAAAACTCATTATAATTTAAAAGTCTCAGATAAAAAATAGATGATTTCAATGGCATTTGTGATAAAAATTGCAGAAGTCAATATATTGTGATAAAAACACAATTTGCTGAACCAAATATAAAACACTCCCTTTCAAAGTTAAAATAATAATTAAAACAAGCTCTATTGAAAATAGTATTGTAGGAAATTGGATGTTTCTTTATTAGAAAAATATATTTTAAACACAAACATTGTGTTATGGAAAACTTGTTTAGCCTAAGGGAGATTGTCAATTAATAGTAATTGATTGTTTCCTGACAAGACAGTCAAGTATACCCAGATAATCTTTGGATACAAATGTCAAATTTCCTCAATTCACATTTATTTATTACTTTCCCATGAACTGACTAAACAGTGCATGCAGGACCACACCTCTACAATCTATACAAACTGTAACAGAATTTAATACAATATGTATGCTTTGAATTTTTCATTGAGAATCTTTGTATATACCTATTATAAATAAATTTACCTTTAAAAAAACAAAAGGCCAAAAGTTGTCTCTGTTCACATGGATGTAATCTCTTTATTTTTTATTACAAAAATTATCTGTTTGGGTTTACAAGCTAGTTGATTTTTTGGGCATGGATTTTTAAAAAGAATTACACAGTATATTTATGTGAACAGGTGCTGGTTCAATCTTCATAATGCCTGCAGTGCCATCTCTGAAGGAATGTATATCTTTCATAGCAAGATATTTTAGCTATTGACAATATATGTGTTTTATACATTTGTAGAAAGTCCACAATGCAATAATATTCTATTATTAAATTTTGTTTTTAATTGGACAAAACTGCTACTGACATATTTGAAATGATTTAAATTGTGCATAGAAGTGAAGCCATAAATTGTGGGACTGTTTTCAAATGGCTTTACAAGATTTCTTGGTGGCAGGAAAAACATTAAATATGGATCATTGCCGGGCAATTAAAAAAGAATTTGAAATTAAAAAAAAACCTATAAAACATTAGCCAGAATTATTCAAACTGATCAATATACAGTCATCAAACTCACTGAGAAACTCACTGGCATTTCCAAAATTTTTGTTCACTGCATTTTAATGGAGAATATAAAAAAAATGAGCAAAAAGATGCCAGAATAGATCATCACAGAAATATGTAATGAATATCAACAACATATCCAGTATACTTGCCCAGCATCACAACAGGTAATGAGATGTAGTGTTACCAGTATGAGTCATTGTGGCAAAGTGAAAAAGAACCAAAAAATTTGGTAATGCAAAAGAGCTGAATCAATACAGTCCTGAAGTTCAAAAGAATAAATTCTATTATTTGGATGTTTTGAATTATTTGTTAGTCAACAGTTTGCATGAAAGACCTCAAATATTCGGAGCAAGGGTCTTGATCATTGTAGCATGATAATGTTCTGGTCAACTTTGGCAAGATTGTGCATAATTTTTTTTGACTAAAAAATCATTGTTGTGTTTTAATATTTTGGCAGTGATTTTAAATTAATGCACACTGTTTTTTAGCCATTTTGCAAAATTGAAATTGACAATGAAAAAGCTCATCGTGATTAAATTCAGAACATCTAGAGACTTGTGACAATGTTTCTGCTGACAATCATAGCTGAGAATTTTAAGAACTTTCTCAAACAGTTTTACAATCAAGTTCAGAAGTGTATTGATTTATAAGGTATTTTGAATAATTAATTATATGAACAAAACATAAATAACACCTGGTATTTTATTTCACATAGTTAACTTTTCATTGGACACACTGCGTTGTTTAAATCTGTTGTTGTAGGCTCTTGTTCTCTGACAATGATTGTACAATTAGAGAATGGATTAAAGTAAGTGTGATATTCCACACTTGGTTTAACTATAAAATTAATATGAAATTTCATAAGTGGTCCAAGAATTTAATATCAGAGGTTGATTGAATCCTAAAAATGATCAACGGATTCAACTTCAAAAGATATATTGAAACTGTTCATATTTATAAAAAAAATTCTATTAAATCACTAACTGACAATTTTTTGGCAATGACATTTTATACAGAATATTTTGATCATCTTTTGAACTATAGTGCATCATATTATTTAATGATATATTCTCTTGTTTATTACAATGGAAGTATCTAGCATCTCAAGATTAAAACATATTGCTGCAATCTTAAAAAGAGATATCTGTAAAAATTTTACGCTATGTGGTAAATGGGTTAACTTCCAAACTATTGAATTTTTTTTTAGAAAAATATTTCCCTACAATGTATGACATCTGATCTTGTGACTATTTCTCATTATATAACATAGAAAAGATTATAGTAATTATTATCATTTATCATGAGTCTATTGCACCAAACATTCACAGAAGGATTTCCATTGATAAGGTTTCTTCTAGATATAGATGATTGATTTCCAAATACAGTACAGCTTAACAAGAATAACGGGGACTTTAGATCATTCAATGAAATATGGAGAGATGTATGTTAGGAGTGACAATAAGGGAACAAAAGCAAAATACTTGGGTGAGAAATCAAACAAGTATCAGTAACACTGTTAAAAAAATTAAGATGCTGAAATGGAGATAGACTGGACATGATCGATGGACAATTAAATTTTTAAATTTGATCCAGAGATTATAAAAATTGAAAAGGAGACCACATGCAAAATAGATTGATGAAAGAAGGTTTGATGATATGATATGAAAAATAGAGGCTACAGTGCATTGAAACTGGATTGAACTTGAAAAGATATTTATCCTACAGTGGATCACTAAATTCATAAAGTCTAAAAATGTATTGGAATCACCAACACATGTATGAAAAATTTGAATGAGAATGAATTAAGTTGGAAGGCAAAAAATAAAAATAAGGCATATTAAGTTAAATAAAAGTATATAAAAAATAAATACTTTAGCTACTCAGTTCCCAGATTTACAGTATACTGTTGATTTTGTTATTTTTACTAATTCAAAATATAATCTACAGTATGTTTTAACTGCATTTTCTTTAAAAAATTATGATTTGAATAGGCAATTAATGATGGATGGAATCTTTAGTCTGTAGGGTTACCAGCTTTAGAGTGTTGTCTTGCTGAAATATTATAACAATTTTTTAGGTAGGAATAAAAGCTGTGTAGGAAATGCTTCAAACATTGTTAATTTACTGCAATATTTAAAAAGTTTAAAAAATAATACCTTTTATCGTATTTTTCTTTCCTTTCACTAACTTTTGTGTATTGACTATATTAGGATTAATATAAATAATGAAACCACTTCTTTTAAGCTATTTATACAAAGAAACATTTTATATATCACACTTGCAACATAACTAACAGTTTCAACAATTCAATAAATGTCCTCGGATCTTCTAAAATTTAAAAAAATATATTAAAAAAGATTAATAGGTTTTTTTATATATATTAGGAGTTTTGAGGAAGTCTTTTGAACAATAAAAACTTCCAGATATTTTGCACATGATTTATTCTTTAACAGTTATTTTAAATAGTAGAAGAAACTCTGAAAAAGATTGTTGAACAGTTGAAACTGTTACTATTTTGTAAATGTGATTTATATATATAGTGTTGCATTGTATGAAACACATAAAAAGTGTTTTCATTATAATCTTTCATTATAGTAATATAACTATTTCCGCAAAATTATTTAGATTTAAGGTTATTATTTTGCTTATGTTATGATAATGTGGACCTTACATTGACCTAACATACATGCTCTGGAAAAATCATTTCAATATGCTCCAGACTATTCTGCAAATATGATAAATTTTTAAGATCAATCAGTTTCTTCAGTTTTCTGGATGCTATGGTATTGAATCTTCATTTGTAAGGGTGAATCATGCCTTATGTGGGAGAGACACATTTTATTTACATTGTTAAATTTATCTCAAGGCTATCTAAACAGATGCAGCATTGATTACTTTTGAGGCAAACATTTTCTAAAATTATAATCACAATATTTACTTCTTATTAGTATATTTAAACAATATATATATAAAGCATCAAACACAATCATTTGCATATAAGTATGGTCATCCAAATTTCAAAAATAAATAAGAGATAATTTTTTGAAATATTAGATGCTTTTATTTATCATGCACTAAAAAGCAAAAAAAATAATTGTTTCTTCAACCATGATTGGGTTTTTTAGATTTAACTTAAAATAAAGGTTTCAGGGGATCCAGTTAATCAATTTTTGATTTCCCTTCCTACTTTTATTTCAAGTTAAAATTAAAAACCCCATTTGTGGTTGGAATAAACAATTATTTCTTTGCTTTTTAGTGCATAATAAACAAAAGCATTTAATATTTTTTTATCACTTTATTTTTTATTTTTTAGTATTGACACAGTAAATAAAAATGCAAAACTATATTTATTGTATTTCAAATCAACTTGATACTTGTAGTTTTTATATATATCTAAATATTTATGCTATAAGTTAATATATATATATATATCTAAATATTTATGCTATAAGTTAATATATATATATATATTGAAACAGTCAGCTTTCACAATCCTACTGTTTCATCTACTATATTCTATAGTAGTATTTCTATATGTATAACTATCACCAAATCCTTGTATATCATGTTAATATTATGTTAAAAACAGGTTAAAATTTAAACCTAAAAGTGTTAATCATGTATGTGTGCATATATATTAAAATATAGTATGAAAATTTCATCTATATATTTAAATCTCCATAAATATGCACATATATATTTCTGGTAATAAATAAATGGAAAATACGTTGTATGTGTAACATCAGACTACATTTATGCAGGAATGAATAATGTTAACAGGATTAAAACATTAAAATTTCTTTACTTAAAATATTTATTCTAAAAATTAATATTCAAAATTATTATATAATTCTGCATATATCGCTAAATTAAATGGTCGAGTTACATATATAACAAAATGTTTTTCCATCTTTTAGATTTGTTTTTCTAGAAAGGATGGCACCAGAAAAGTTAATCATTCTTGCTATAAAATGACCCAGTTTTAATTTAAAGTTAAAGTTAGATTTAAAATTTGAAATATGAATAAATTACAGCAAGTGACAGAGGTTAAAACTGACCTAATAGAAAAATAATCACAGCAGGTTTCCGTGATTTTTTTAGAGGTAGCGAGAAAGCTGGAAAAGTGAATCTAAAAATAATGTAACGAAGGAGAGGGAGGTGAGCTAATATATAAGCTTTGGCATCCATCTTTGAGGCATTATTCTTCTTCTTCTTTCATTCATTCATTCATCCTAAAATTGTTTTACTAAAAAGTTGTAATAATAATGAAGTCAGGGTAGAAGGATAATTGCTTTGCCTTTCGGACCTCAGTCAAGGGCTACCTGTTGCGGAAAGAGATACAGTGAGAGCATCCACCACCTAAAGAAGTTCCTTGATGATGAAAATAGCCTGCCACCAGAGAGAAAAGATAATGGTAATAAACTCCTTCAATTTTAAAGCCTTTCAACTAAAGTCAACTAATTCTTATGAATTAGCTCAATCTAAACTCTATGGCCATAATAATATGTAATTTAAAATCATCTTTTAAATGTAGTTTTTATTTTATTTTAATTCTAAAATCTTGCCTGATTTTCATACTGATTCATTGACCGCTTTATGATTTATTGTTACCTGATTTATGATTTATTATTATCATTCGTTAAATGATTCATTAACTGACATAATAGTATCAATACCTGATTTACTGATTTAACTGCTTTATGATTTTTTATCTGAGTTATTATTTGCGTTAACAACACATTTCATTTGTTGATATGATCCTATTTTAAATAATTAAAAGTTATTTAGTTTTAACTTGCTAAAATTTATATTTTAAATGTTTTAATATAACTTTTATCACGTATAATTCAAAATGATCTATTCTAAAATAATAATTAAGTTTCTAAGTTATTTTGTATCTTTTAAGTTAATAATAATATTTGTTCCAATTAATTCTCTTAAACAACTTAAAATTATCTTAAACTGAATCAATCAAATATCAGCTAACATCATATAAATTCCATTTTAAACTATGCTAAAACAAAGCCAAATTTCAGATTTCACTTACGTGAAATTTTATCTTATTTTAAATCTACATTTCTTTTAGTTAAATCTATGCTAAATCTTATTATTTTTCAATTATGTATTTGTTTATGCTATATTTATTCAAAACCAAGTTTTACGCTTAATTAAATTATTAGTGAGAAGCCATCATTTATTCTCATGCGTGTATATATGTAATTTCGTGTATGTTGATGCACAAACCAAAACTCTGTTTTGAAATGGATAAAATATCTTAATTAAGATATAATTACAAGCTTACAGTTACTCTAAGATAGATTTGCTTTAAATATAATATCTAACCAATATTCAGTTGAAGTGATAAAATGCAGCAAAAATCTATAATTTTATATTGTATTTTCCCCCAATATGCGGTAGTCCTCCCTAGAATTATAAATGCCTATATATATATATATATAGCTTTACAAATTAGATTCCTAAGCTTTCCTTAATAGCATAATTATAGATGCTATCTAATGAACTGATACAGGGTAGTTTCATGAAGGAAACTATTGTTTAGCATCTTAATTTTTATTATATAATAATGTTGTCAGCAGTGCATATGTGTCCTTAAGAAATGCTATGGCATACTCACTTGCTGCTGTATTCTTTAATGGTTGTATGTGTTAGGGATACACCATTACTCTTAGTTCGGACAACTACCTTCTCCAGATGGTGGATGGGTTCGCACCTCCCCATTCTGCATACTCAGGAATGGAACATGAGACTCCCCATTTAAATTAGTTGTTTGATCATCCAGACTAAATTTCTCTTATTTCCACAGCAATGAGTTCGGTAAAAGGGAACCAGTACTTGGTATGAAACCCATGAATAAGGCACATATACGAGATGCAGGGACTCAGAATTGTATATTTTCTATACGCCCTAGTATCTGAAGTCTGGCTGCCAATTATCAGTTCATACTTCCATAACAATTATATTTTTCAGCTTTGATCTGAGTTTGAATTTAATTTAATAGGCATATTATCTATATAGAGAATATATTGATGATTCATGCTTAATAAAATATGTTCTTTATAAATGTTTATGATCACTTCTACTAGCTCTAAAGCAGATCTAAATCCTGTTATATAGCATAAACTAGGCATAGATAGTCATGAGCAAATTCACTGAGTTATAATGTAATATTAAGGCTCATGAAAGTGTAGCTTCCAACCTATAATTTCTTCATCACTTGTGAGTGATAAATATATATATATATAGCTAAGTAAATTAACATATTTGTAACCTAAAAACTACAATCACCTGCGAGTGATTAAAGTGCTATATATAAACCGGAAGTGCTTATACCTTAAGTCATTACCTGCGAGTGATATATATATATATATGACAAATCGAATAACTTGTGAATAATTTGTAACTAGCAATTTAATATCACCTGCGAGTGATTTTACCCACCACCTATATATGTAAATCAAGCTATGTATAACTCAGCCATAAACAATAATATATCCAAAATCATCACCTGCCTGTGAACCCAACCTTAAATGTAAACTGTATCCTTTAATCACCTGTGAGTGAGACAAATGCATATAGTCATTGTAATTATCATTTTATTTATTATTTTAATATTTAACTTATTAAATTAATTTTAAATTTAACTTTGTTTCATGTCTCAGTCTTGCTCATGAGCTCATAATCATTTCATTATCATTGAGTCATTATGCATTATTAGTTATTAAGAATCACTTCTTTGTTTAATAATCATATTCTAGCCACATGATACCTATATAGCTATATAGCTATACTAGTTGTTATGTCAACCTTCTCCATAGTCTCTGCTTTACTGATGTTCTATTGCCGGCAGGTAGAAGTAGAATACTACTGTAAACTCATATGTGTCATCCGTAAGGTGGTAAATCTTTGAGCAATAGTAGAAAAACTAAGGCTATGTCAGACCTGTGGTCTCCACCACCATATTTTGGTTGGCCTTGGGATGATTTACTAAAACTCTAGATTTTGTTACGCGAATGTACATATTTGATCATTACAATATATACATATTGAACTGGATGGAGAGGTAGATTGGCAGGGAATAAATCTAACATGCACATTTAACTCTTTAAACAAAATCGAAACTTGTGAAAGCAAAATTATAAGACTTTTATACAAAAAAAATATGATACAATTATTTATTAATTTGATCTACACCAATGCAATTTAATTATTGCACCACCATGGTCCCCTAGGCAGAGAAGCATAATATCCAGAGGGTACCCATGCCCAAGCCAGAGCTACATATATTACTGTGACCATGTTTGAAGGACAGATCTTCTCGGCTGCAGAATTCAACACCTATCATTCAAAGCACTTTTTTGTTTCAGAGTAAACTCCAGGCACCAGTTAATTATAGAAGTAAATAATGCACTTTGAATGATGGCAAACTAACTCAGCCCCTAAGAAATCCTAACTAGTTCAATCAAAAGAATAATATAATATATTACTGCTTTAATTAGTGGTAAAAGAAATGACTGACAGACATTAAGTTTTAAAGACAATTTATTTTAACTAAATGATTATTGTTATAATTTTAAACTACTTTTATAACTTCTTAATTAACCTAACAATGGTATTTTATATAATGACCACATGCACACTTAATTCTTACAATAAAATATAAGATATCACAAAGCATTAAATAAATACACAAAATTAATATAAGATATCATAAAGCATTAAATAAATACACAACATTTAAAAGCACACACATCAGTAGTTCATTTTATGCATGCTATAGAGTTCATTGGTTTTAATGACTCTGGAGGCTTCAAGTTATTGCAATGGCTACATTAATATCAGAAATGGAATAAGAAAATATTTTTTTATTACCTATAGGATTTTGGTCATTGAATTATTGTGTTTGCTGCTTCACATGAGTTTTTCCTACCAGCTGGATTTGAGGTTTTTGTGGAAGTTCCTATGATTGATATTTCATGATACTATTACTCAAGACAGATATCTCTGGCAGCTTCAAATTATTAGGCAGGCTTTACTTTTATTGGGCAGGTTGCTGATGTTCCATCGGACTAAGGTTGGAGTCTGGCCATATGCTTCTGATGGCTGCTAACACTGCATTGTTTTTAAATACATGAAAAACACTGACTCTGGATATGTGGCAAGAGTGGCTGAAGACTGATTGTAGAACTGATTGAATGATAAAAAACTGACTATCTATTTGATAATCTGTTGTCATTTTTTAAAATTAGTTTCTGTACCCACCAGCTATATCCATTATTGAAAATTAGTACACTGCTTTTAATTAAATTTTTGATAAGATTTTAATTAATTAATTATAGCTGTTTTTAATTAGTAGCCATTGCTAGTTCTGTTTTTTTTATGTAGCTTCAATATTTGAGGGAATTTTTTTTAATGTATACACTTTCATTTATTTATTATTTAACTTTCATATTCCATTTTATTAATATACACACATTTTACTATTTCTTTATGTTTACAATCAATTCATTATTTATGCACACTTATATTTACTTTATGAAAGAGATTTTTTAGTTTTAATATTTCTTTTTTTTTCTTAAATTAAATGAAAAGAGATATTTTTAATTTTATGGAAAAGATTTATTTTTTAAACTGCTATAGCTTTAACTTTCAATTACTTGAAATTTATCTACTTTTAACTTTTCTAGGTTAACTTCTTTCCCCCTTCCAACTACTTCTTAATACAGTAAAACTATGAATTAATTGACTTTTAGAAAACTGTATTTTGTTTTAAGCTAATAATAAAAAAACTCTTCAGACTTCTATAAATTTATGCAATAAATTAAGTAAAATAACAGCTCTTATCCAAATAACTTAATTGAAGTAGTTATTTGTCTGTGATGAAATAGTTTATTCTTTAACTTATTAAAAGCTACAACAGAACATTGAAGTCTGTGTTAAACTTCATCATCTAAGTTTACTTTATACTTATAAAATTACTATGGTGCTTAACTGGTTAACATTCTCAAGTTGATACACCACCCAAGCTAAAAACTCTTTAGGATTTTTCTGTCACTGGCTGATAATGATCTTGAGTTTTTTTAAACATTAAATACTAAACCAAAATCATTATATGTTGCATTGAAAATATTAAGTACATTCTGCAAATAATCTTTTTAATTAGCAAAAGTATCATGGTCAGCAGCATAGTATAAATCCAGAATCCAGAAAAATAAACTTGTTATTTTGGTTTTAATCGATTCAAATTTATAACCCCACTATCAGTATATATATATCAAGAAAATTGGTGAACTATGGTGACAATTAATTATAACTATGGAAATGTACCAACTTCCTTTATTAAAAAAAAAGTTTTTAACAGAAAGAGATTAAAAGGGAAGATATCAAATAGGTAGTCTGAACAACCAGGGTGTGATACATTGTGGGCCATGATTAATTAGTATAATTAACTGTAAAACTCATTTTCAAAGTTATGGGTTGTTTTTCTGAAGTTACAATGGCATACTTATTTACTAGTATCTTCAAATAATATTTATATATAAATAAGATGACTAACCTCTCGTCTTGCACTTTTATGAATTTACGTTCACTCATCCATGAGCATTAGTTCAAAAAGCATGTAAATACATGAAAGTATAATCTGGAGGTTCATCTTATTTCTTAGTTATGACTTCTCAGATTTTCAGACATTTTTCAGCATAAGAATTATTGTTTTTTTCTTTTAGATTCATAACATTCATTTGAGAGCTCATTCAACATTTTCATATCATTTTCAAAACTTTGTTATTATTATCAAATAGAGTTTGGAAATTGTCATGAAAATGTCAAAAGGGCTCTCAATGCAATATTAAAAATGTAAAAAGAGAAACAACATACTTTCAGTAAATGAAGTCTGTACATTTTTGCATTTATAATTTAATGTCTGCATAGATGACTAGTCTTTTTGGTCAACATTACATATATACACAATGCAGCATTTAAAGTTGCTTTATATAGAATTAAATGCAGTCTTTTCTCCTGTCTTACAGTAATGACTAATTAACCAAATACTGCTGATAAACTTTTGAACATCTTTTTATGTGGATTACTTAGCTAGTGGAAAATGCCTATTTGCCATAGATGATACAGATATCTGGAATTGCTCACCTGCCAAATCGATTAACTCCATAAAACAAAAACTAGAGAAAAGTGATAAAGTAATATATATTGTTTTTTTAAAAACAAAATTTCTTTAACATACAAATTCAAATAAATATTGTAGAATATATTTTTGCAGATGAGGTTTTTATCCAACAACATATAAAATATATAAGATAATATATCTTTTGAAGCAATCATTATTATTATTACAAACTTTTGCATGACTAATGGAAGTAATCGATTTGGCAAATGTAAAAAAAAAAGATAATAATATAATCCAATTCAGTTTTAAATATTTTTTTTATTACAGAAAAAAAAAATCATTATCCTACATCTGATCCTCATTGTCCATACTCAAATAGTTATTATTATTCCCAACCAAAACAGAACTGACCTTGAAATTTAAATAAAATTGTAATAATCTGAAAGTAGTTGCTTATGCAGCAGTTAAACTGTAACTGATTGGTTTAATTTTTTTAGGATGAGACAACTATTTAAATTATTGTTATTATCTAATATATACTGCTATATTCCAAAATTACTTAACTAAATTCTTATAAATGTTATTGCAATGATTTAAATTAAAATCTGAAGTTAATCCTATCTGCTTCTGAAATAAATTATTTATTATTTGATGGCCAAAACGTTTTGTCGTTTAGAAGTATTAAGCCTAATTACTAAATCACTCAAGTGTTTTGACACTAAAATTAAAAAAAAAAATCAAAAAGTAGAGTTAATTGATTTGACTTATGAATGGAGCATATAAGGATTAACAGATTAGAAAGTTTTCAAACACCATATTCACTATACACCGGAGATAAACACAGCCTCATTAAAATTCAGTCTAGTTCATTTGTAAGGGCTTTTAAATGAGTATGAAACAGACTCTCCCATGAAAGTCAGAATTAAGTTGTTTATATATAAAACTGTTTATACCTGGAGTGTAATAGATTTCTGTTTTATTAAGAAACTTTCTAGATCACTTAATTCATATATACATCTTGAACACATAGTACATTGGCATAGGAATCGAGTAGGTATAGAAATAATGAAAGTTTATTAACATTTTATTAATTAGTCAAATGAACCTCTTCAAGATGTTAGAATAAATTAAAAATCACGCGATTTATTTTAACTTAGTATTTGATGCAAAATAAATTTATTATTATTTATTAATTCAAATAGAGTTGTCTATAATATTTATTTATATTTTATGTTAAAGTATTTTATAAAGACAACATAATGGATATTAATTCCATCGTATGAAATATTATTGAAGAAAATTAGAAATGGTTTTAAATTGGAACGTCATTGAAATATTTATATTAAAGAACGAAGTGACTTTAGAATTTTCATCTACTAAAGAAAAATGCAAGTTTTTATATAATTTAGTAAATATAATGTCTTTTAATTTATTTAAAGATTTTTATAAACAAAATTTAAAAAACTGCTATATTGAGGATATACCATCTGATTTCTTTCAACTCTACAGACATTTGTGTGATCGGTCTTCTGATTGTTGATAATGAATTTTATAAACTGTATTCTTTAAATTGTCATAATTTTATGAAGCCTTTATCATTAAGGTCAAAGGATACTAGTTTCTGAATTTTGCTCCAAGAATCCGTGAAGTTGAATTGTAAGTCGTCAATTAAACATTACAATTTTTTTTAATAATTTTTAATGTTTGGTTTGAACAATATAAGTGTATACTAAGTTAATGTAAATCGCGTGATTTTTAATTTATTATAACATCTTGAACAGGTTCATTTGAATGAAAATCGATTTGATGCAAAATAAATTTATTATTATTTATTAATTCAAATAGAGTTGTCTATAATATTTATTTATATTTTATGTTAAAGTATTTTATAAAGACAACATAATGGATATTAATTCCATCGTATGAAATATATATATATATTGAACAATTATAAAGATATGTGTAAGAAATTGTCATCTGGGCCAACTGATGAGTGCTGATCCAGTACAAAAGATGTATATTGGGGATCATACATACTTGGGCATATGTTTATGAATACATCCCTCTACAAGTTGTTAAAAATGGATAGAAACCAGTCATTACCTTGTGTGAGAATAGTGTAGTGAAAATTACATTACAGAAATATTTTTCATTCACTTTAAAAATTTTCCTGAATAATGGTTTAATGAATCAAATGAACTTAATAGATTTGTAAACAAAAAGTTGGGATGGAGCATCTTTTATTTTACTTCAGCCATACTGTAATGACAGGTTTTTAAACAAAAGTTTAAAAAAAAAATTACTTATAAACAGCGTCAGTATAATTAAAAAAATGTCACATGACCAAATCTTGCCCACAGGATAGAGATGTCTATGATTATTAAAGAATGTAGGATATAATATCATAAAAATGAATATGGTTTTAAATCTGTATGGTTATACAAATAAGTTAGCTAAGATTGAAAACATTTGTATAATTTTAGTTTGGCAGATAGTTTGATATTATATCAGAATGGTAAGTGATGATTGTTAAAAGGAGCATTAGATCCTAAAGATACAGGTACTCTGTTCCAAGATCCAAAGCTCCTCACAGTTAAAAATCATAAGCTTGAAATTAGTTTGGGGATATTCAATACAAGAGCACTAGATAGAGATTTATTAAGCTCTATTATCTGACTTCTATTAGTTGATGAAGTTTGCATTAGGTGGCATAACTGTGATGAAAGAAAAAGATATGCTGCTATAACAACATCAGCTCATGGTTAATTAAATGATGTAACAATAATATATCCAAAATAATAAAGTATTGAAAACTATCAAGCCAAGAAATGATTTAATGACAAAGTTATATACAAAATGTATAAATGATAAAGATGTAACAGATGATTGGAAAAATGCAGTATTAATATTAATATTCAAAAATGGTGATAAAAAAGATATTGGATATTCTATCAGACTTTTATCAGTTTTATACAAAATTTTGATCAAGATAATTACAACTCTCCTATAAAGAACATTGAATTTCAACCAATCAAAAGAACAAGCTGGATTTAAAAAGATTTTAGTGTAGTAGATCATATCCAAATATTGAGAGAAGTTATAGAAAGGATCAATGAATATGAATTGCCATTATGCTTTGGATTTGTAGATTATGAAAAGGCATTTGATTCTATAGGAATTTCTTCAGTGATTAAAACATTGGATCATTAAGGTATAAACCCAGGACATTGTCATATTCTGAAGAATATTTATAAAAATGTAACAGCAACAATTAGATTACATAATGATGCTAGCAAGGTTAACATTGAGATGGGTGTAAGACAGAGTGACTCCATATCTCCAAAACTTTTTACAGGAGTGCTGCAAGAAGTATTTTGTGGATTAAAATGGAAAGCTAAAGGAGTAAAAGTAAATGGAGATTTAGTCATTTAGATTTTGTAGATGATGTAGTTATTTTTGCAAATAATGCTGTAGAGCTTCATGAAATGTTGCAAGAGTTATCAGATGAAAGTGAGAAATTAGGATTAAAGGTAAACATTAAGAAGAATCAAGTAATGTTCCATGGATTTTCTCAAATGACAAAAATAAAGATTGATAATGATGAGCTAGAATAAGTTAACAACTTCAAATACTTTGGTCATATTATTACTACAGATGGAAACAATGAATGAAATTAATCATAGAATTAAACTTGGTTGGAGTGTTTTTGGTAGAAATAACTTAATATTAAAAGGAAATATGCCTATGTGTTTGAAAAGGAAGGTTTTTAGTAAATGTGTTTTACTAGTTCTTACTTATGAATCTAAGACTTTGACACTTAATGGAAGAACAATACAGGCTTAGACTACTCAAAAAAATATGGAGAGATGCATGTTAGGAGTAACAATTAGAGATCAAAAACGCAACATATGGGTAAGAGAACAAACAAGGGTTATTTGACATTTTTGAAAGTATTAAAAGACTGAAGTGGAGTTGGGCTGGACATATTGCTAAAAGATATGATAATAGTTGGGCAATTGAAATCTTAAATTGAATTTCAAGAAATTGTAAAAGACCCAGAAAGAGACCACATGTGAAATGGAAGGATGAAATAAAAAAGTGTGCAGGGGTGATATGAAGAAGAGGGCTAGAGATTGGAGAAGATAGATTGAACTTGGAGAGACCTTCAGCCTGCAGTGGATTAATAATGATTGATGATGATTTATAATTTTTATTGTTAGGTTATTTTTATAGTTATTTTAAATATTATTTATTATGTTTTAATTTATTCCATTTTTTCCATTTTTGTATTTTGTTTATTTATTTTTGTTTGTGTGTTTTAGTAATTTATTTCTTATTAATATATATATATATATTCTGTTATATTCCATGCTTTGTTAAGCAGGCCATTTAAAATAAGCTTTTTGTAATAAATAGGTCACCGCAGGACAAAGGCCTTTTCAATAATCCCTCACGAAGAAACCGAGAAGGAGAAGACAGGACTCGCTAGGCTTTCCATTTTCCGGGGGTGGGGAGAGGCTTGAGTCTTTTTTCATTCTTGTTTTATTCGTCAGTTAAGATTAGTTAAATACCCATTTACTGACCAATGTTTTGATGCTTAGCTACGTTGATTATGAATCAGCTGCTGAAGGTAAAAATTTTCAGCCTTTTGAAAAGAATTAATTTGGTCCGGATTCAAATCCCAGATTATAGGCATAACATGAAGATGTAAAAACTCTGCGTCATGAAGATCTCCTATATCTTGTTTTAATACATTTTTAAAAAACGTAGTTTTAAGATTCTCTCAGACGTCAAAATTAATCTGCCCGGTCCTACTAATATTAAATAAATAGATGTGTTGGCTATTTGAAACCTCAAGCATAACAGTTACATACAAAATATTTTCAAGCATCAAGCCCAGGCTATGAGACTGGGGATAGATGGATAACGAATGCACAAAGCATTATGCCAGGAAGCCCTAAATAGTTTCAAATAAAATTTTAAATAAACATTTTTGTTTTCGTTTATCACAATAAAAAATTACGATTTCACTAATATTTTCGTCTCGCATTTTGGAGGATGTCACAAATTACACAATCCAGATTAATTTATCATCTGTCAATGAAATAAATCTCTTTTATTCTGTATTCACCCGCAAATTCAATTTAATAAATGTTGGAAAAGTTTGATCAAATTAGTATTTCCAGTCAGTTGAATTATTTTAAACAGCATTTAATTATTAAGTCTTTTTAACTGATGTCTTTGAGGTAAACATTGTCTTGGGTAAATAAAAGGATTGATTGATTAATGGTCTTTATTCTTTTCGATTCAGTCTTTTAATTATTCCTATAAAGATAAAAGGAATAAATCAGATTTTTAATGAACTTGATATTAAATTGAAAAATATTTATATAACTTTTATGCACTAGTATATTTTTGAAGCATCTTTCAAATATTTTTGAAAAGGGTGGATCACATCGGCTGCACCCCTTCTCCCCCTTTAAAAAAAACCCTTTTTCTACTTAAAAAACAGAAAAAATAATATTACTAGGGAGATAAGCGCGCTCCGCCAATGTCTACATATATATACACTGAACAAAACCTCTTCGTAGCCAACATTCAAAACTTTGAAATAAATCAATTCGCATTAAAGTATTTATAGAAGATTATTGCAACAGTAGCATCACATGGTTATCATATACTCTCAAAAACAATTATTTTTATCCTATTCTAAAACCATTTACTCAAACTTTAGATAGCATTGGATTAGGGTAAAAATAACTGTTCTTGGAAGCATATGTTTAAATATGAAGTGTCTAATGATATTAGTTTTAGCTGAGCTAAAGGTACAAGGGAGCTACAGTTATTATAGAACTGAGGTATATAGGATAGAAGAAACTGGTTCACTGTCATATCTACATGAGTACACAAATGCCTAGGTTTGAAATTTAGGATTTAAAAACAATCAGTATATAAGCTTGAGTGTGAAGGAGTAAAATGGCTACAAGATAGGTAAGGGTATTAGTGATAAAAGCTAAAAACCAGAAAATGATCTGTCTGGAAATAGGGAAATTTCTAGGACTATATCAATTGATGTTCATTGATTATTTAAGCTTATATTGAGTGCATTTAAAGTAAGGTGAAAATAACTGTTCTTGATTTCTAATATGCAATGATATTAGGATTTAGATTTTGGCAATTTCCCCCATTTAATTGTCTCTCTCACACAATGGCTCTTTAAAAACATCTTTTTCTATAGTCAAATGCTTCAGCAGTACAAAATAATTGTGGAGAGAAAAATGGGTTTAGTCATGTTGTGAAATAAAAGATGTTGGAACAAAAGAGAGAAAGCAGTAACAGTAAAAAGGATTGTCATAATGGAAAAATAACTATTAGTTTTTGAGAAGTTTAAAACAAGGGACATGAAAGCTTGGAGAAAATGGTATGATTTGATGCAAGGAACATGTTTTTTTGTCTGATAATGATGTATATTACATTTATTAAGTTCTTGGCAGAAACAGATTTGATCTAAATTAGGCAAAGCAGTATTTAATCAACATCAATTGCCTAGCTTATATTGCTTAATCCAAATTACTCTAATATTTTTTATTACTCGGGCAAAAAGACAGAATATTCATGTGTAAAGTCTCTGCTAATTTAACAAAAGATATGATTATGTTTAATAAAAAAGAAATAGATATATCAATCTTTACCTCCATTTGAAGCTTATGACTGGGTTAGGAATGTGATAGTATTTAATGATTAGTTGTAAATATTAACTTATTTCTCTAAAATGGATAGTATCAAAATACGAGTGCAGGAAGTTTGACATTTGTAGATTAACTTTTTATAATAAGAAAATAACCATTTTTTACTATGATCCAACTCCGTATACGGAAAGTTTTTGAACTACAAATAGTAAATCAGATAAGACAATCAAGATAAATGAATTTCAATTCACTGATAATTAAATTTAAAATAGATAAAACCTTAAAGGTCATCTCATTTATATTAACTCTGGATGGAATGCATCATTTCGTTGGTCATGTATATTTGGCATTGTAATTATCTATTGTTATATGTATATATGCTGTTATATTTTATATATGATATCATTTGATATATAAGTGTCAATCTTTCTGCACTCACAACTTTGACACCATCCATTTTAGATAAATATATTAATGATTATTACTAATCATTTGTTAAGCTAATGATTATCATATCATACATAATCCAGATATAAACTTTCATTATTGTCTTTATTATAGTTTGATCTACAAGTATCAAACTTTTTGCATTCACAACTTTGAGACCATCCACTTTAGATAAATATATTAATGAGTATTACTAATCATTTGTTACACTAAAGTTTATCATATCATTTATAATCCAGATATAAATGTTTACTATTGTTTTTACTACAGTTTGATCCACAAATGTCAAACTTTGTGCTTTCACAATATCGACATCATCCACTTTAGTTAAATATATTAATGATTATTATTAATAATTTGTTAAACTAAAGATTATCATATCATTCATAACCCAGGTATAAACATTTACTATTGTTCTTACTACAGTTTGAACTACAAGTGTCAAACTTTCTGCATTCACAACTTTGACACCACCCATTTTAGATAAATATATTAATGATTATTATTAATCATTTGTTAACCTAAAGATTATCATATCATTCATAGACCAGATATAAACTTTCATTATTGTTTTTATTACAGTTTGATCTACAAGTGTCAAACTTTTTGCATTCACAACTTTTACACCATCCACTTTAGATAACTATATTAATGACTATTAGCAATAATTTATTATGGTAGAGGTCATTATATCATTCCTAACTGAGATATAAACTTTAAATTATTGTCTTTACTATAAATTGATCCATAAGAGTGAAACTTCCTGCACTCACATCATTGACACTATCCACTTCAGATAAATACATTAATGATTATTACTAATCATTTATTATGCTAGAAATTATTATGTCACCCCTAGCCAAGATATAAACTATAAACAATTATCTTTAGTATAAGTTGATTTACAAGAGTCAAACTTCCTGCATTAAGAAATTTGACACTATTTATTTTAGATAAATACAATAATGATTACTACTAATTATTTCATTGATTAGAGATTATCATATGATTTCTATGCCAGATATAAATTTTAAATACAATTAAAGATTAATTATATTTGACTTACATATAAACATGGAGTTCATAAGAGTATTTAACATTTGAAAGGCCTTGCTATATATCTAATAAATTAGAGAAATATAAATTAAAAAGTTTTCTTTACACTTTATATTTTTAAATTGTAATGATTATACAATTTTGGAAAATCAAAAAAAAAAATCTTTAACCATATTTACATTTTTTCTCTTAAGTAGATACTAATTAATATTAGAGATATATTTTTATTTTTTAAAAAACGGACGTTTTTAGTTGTGAGGTTTACAATAGCTGGATATCATTATTAGTTGATTAAAAAAAAAAAAAACTTTTGAGGTTTTTGTGCTATCGTTTAGTTTGAAATAAGAAATTCTGTAGGGAATAGTTTATTATTTTGAAGAGGATATTTTTAAAGAAAGAAATCATAAAAGAATTTTTAGAGTTAATGAAGCGGCAAATAAAGTTTGAAAGCAAAAAAGATCTTTAAAGAGAAGATATGAGATGAATTTGAACAGATTTTCAAAGAAGAAATATTTGTTTTTATGTATATACTTTATGCCTTTACGTCATCGATTGTAAGCAGTCTTTTAATAATAAGCATACTCGAATGATTCACTACTTGGGGAGAGATCAGAAGAACATGAAGTATCAGAAACGACAATGTTGACCATGATCCATGAATCTTGACCTCTAGAGTTTGCTCCTGGGTCACTGCACTAAGCCATGCAGATCAAGCTTCTAATATTTCTTCATTCTTGTCTATTGCAAGTCATTCTTTTCCATATTGATCCAAAAAATATTTTGTGATTAGATTCCTCATATTTTTTTTCATAAGTAATCAAAGTTTGGTGTTTTGTTTCCTGCTATATGCTTCCGCCTATGTACTGCTACTTTTAAAGAAGTTAAAGGACAGAATATGTCATTACTTAGAAATAATTACTGCAACTAAATTAGCTATATATCGAATTGTTATTGTATCTAATTTATTGTATGGATGTAAGACTTGGACACTCTATCAATACAATATAAAGGTGGGGAAAGTTTCATTTAAGGATGCACAATGAAAATTTTAAAAATACAATGGCAAGATCATAAAAACAGTTACTATATTGTTCAACTTACTGGATGTGAGACTATAGGATCCACTATTGTAAAATCATACCTTCATTGGATTGGATATGCAAAACAAATTAATAATGTAAGAGTTTTTGAAAGGACATCTTATAGTGAACTTAGTTTTCATAGGAAAGGCAGACCTCATTTACATAATAAAGGTCAAAAGACATTATAAAAAAGTATAATATTGATTATTTCTATTAGGAAGATGTGGCAGAGACTAGAATACATTGGAGAGTGATAATTGGTCATGGCATTGAAATCTTTCAGACAAAACTTTTCTGCTGAAGAAATTCAAAGATAACATTGCAAAATATAAAGAAAACAAAAGTTAAGCAGCATGTTCTATATGTGGACATATTAAAGGTTCACAAATTATTTTGTATAATTATTGCAAAACTCAATTGCAGATTAGTATTTTTATTTTTCCTTGAGTTGAAATGATCATACTCATTTACGAATGGCTCGATATGTATGTAAGTATGTATGCACAGTCTATTTATAGTTTAAAATATTTATAAATTGGATAATAAAGTATGTGCTTAGTACTAGAAAAAGTGACATCTTAAAGCAGTGAAGACTTAAACTATTTTCCCTGACAGTGGTGAAGATTTTAAGTATATTTTTAAGGCAACAGAGAAAAATGCTTACTTTATACATTTAATAATTCTAAAAGTGATGTTTTTTCCATTAATGGTAAAGGCTTAAACTATGTATTCAATACCTAGAAGTGATGTTTCTCACAACAATAGTGGATGCATGTTTGACCAACCCAAATATCTTATAGCTAATAATAGGTGAACAGTAGAATTTTTTATGAACAAATCCTATTTATGACCTGAAAAAATTTCCAAGGTTTCACAACTTTGAACTTTACCCCCAAGTCATGGGCTTGTCTGGCAGTTGGGCTGAGTTTCTTAATTTTGGAGTCTATCAGATCTCATTAGCCATTGCAATTCTAAGTCTAACAATGTATATTAAAATCACTTTGGTTGAAAAGCCCATAATTGGATGACTATAAAGTGGACAATAAATATTTTATAGCAAGTTCATGTGCTTTCTTGGAACCACATGTTTATCACCTTGCATTGAGCACTTTGCAGGCTAGCAATTGACTAAACTGCTACTAATAAACTCCAATATTTGTATCTTTGCCCCTGGATTATTTTGCAGAATTTTGTATTTTATTTTGCATTCTCAATCCATAGATTACAAATGTTAAAGTTGAATCTTGCATTTAGATTTATAGAGGTCATTCTCTTGTAATAAATTAAGCATTCAAGCTGCATGTACTAAGGTTATATCCTTATTTAAGTACAACACATTAAAATGTATTCTTTTTTTTGCTTTTAAATATTGACATAACAGTGAACAACATATATTTTCTTGGACATCTTTTTATGTAAACATTAAAGTTCACAGTATGTCCAGTAAAAAGGAGTTTAGTGACTGTTTTTTTCTCAAAGATCACCTATAGCAATATCTATGAGTCAATGCAAGCATTATATAGCATCATATTTTGTATTTAAAGTATTGCATTTTTGGATTAATTGTTATGAGATGAAATGGGACAATGTGTATGCACCTTAAACCATGATGAAATATCATACTAATATTTATTTTTATTTTAAATTGGGAAAAACTACTACTGATAAAATCCACAACTGTATATGGCAGGTGAAGTTATGAATCACAAGAAAGTTTTCATATGATGTGCAAAATTTTGTGGATGGCAGAGAGGGCTTTGAAGATGATTCATCAAGATATAAAACCCACTGTCACTTTTCATGTCATATTTCATGATCCAAATGTACTAATGCCTTAAAATTTTTGTAGTGAATAGCTAAGCAGTGTCATTACATAATACATGTACTAATTCAAAAGTGTTCATATAAGCAGCTTGGAAAAAGAAGTAGTCACTTTTTCATTATGGCCCATTTTATATATGTTGGAACATCTTTAATCTGAAAATGTATTGTTGAATATATTCTGATAATTTAGCATATACATTTAATATTAAATATTTCAGATAACTTCAGTGTTGAAGTTTATACAAGTTTATTTGTTTTAGTACATTTGGGCGATCATCAGATATTTTTTAGCGGAAGAACTTGCCACATAATTTTTAGCTTTCTGTATTTTGGTCATCTCATCCTGTCTTTTTTAAATTCTTTATTAACAATCTTAATTTTATCAGTAAACATATTTTGCATAAAGAAACATGGTCTTACCAAAAAAATGTCCATGGTTTTAATAATTGAGAGTTCATAAAATGTCCAAGCACTAGATTTGTTAGTACCAGAATTAATTGTAGTATATTCTGATCCAAGGCCAGATATTCTAACAGCTGTGCCAAACCTGATAGTATTGTCTCCCAGAAATAATTATCAACAAACATAAAGTGCAGAAATTTGAAAAATGTGATATTCAAATTACCACAATGTTCAACTCTGTGCAATTAAAGCTATGAGAATATCTCTTATGATATATTATAGTACTTATTTTTCCTTGTTACAAACAATCTTTTTATATTTTGAAGTATGGCTACTGGTAAAAATAGCCTTGAAGTTAAAATCCAATATGTATAAAATTCTAAGCACACAAACAGTTATAAAATAATAACTTCTTATATTTGATTTTGATTTGATCAGTTAATTATTTTGTTTAATATTATATTTTTTGTGCTATAATTTGAAGAACCAATTTTATTACTATCTTTGTAGCATTACCTTAACTATAAAAATATAAAACAAGTTTTAAAAATCTGTTGTAAAAAAAAAAAGAAAAATAATTTAATTAATCTGTTTATATTGTAGAACTTTATCTTTCTTATTGCACTGCCAAATTCATATAATATTAATATTATCTATGTTATTTATTACTTTTTACAACACTTATTTACCAAATGCTAATAACAGATTCAATTACCCCAGCAGTCTTCTTCAGAACTTCTACTTAGATTTGGAAATATAAGTAGAAGTTCTAAAGAAGATTGCTAGGAAATGGAAACTGTCATTAGTGTGTTTAAAAAGTAATAAAGAACATAGATGATATTAATATTATATGTTGTAGAAAATGGTTAAAAAATAATAATTAAGAAACCACTATAGCTTTTTACAACATATCATGTAAAATTTAAAAGATTTGCAACTGCCAATGGCTGTACAAATAGTAGTTTTAAAATATTGGTCCACCCAAATGATCTAATAAATCAAGAAAATTAAACTTATTCATAAAACAAGTCTGAAAATATTATTACATTAATTCACAAGTCAGATTTCAAAGAACTATTTAAATAAGCTTGCTAATAGCACCCTCTTTCTTGTATCACTGGCAATCCAATAAAGGCCATCTTTCTCATCAGTGTGATAATATGCAAGTTTATTTAAGTGATTCTTTGAAAATCTGACTTGGAGAATTATTACAGTAACATTTTTGGAGTGTGTTATTTCATTAATAAGTTTATAATATCTTTACAGGCTTATTAACCCTCAGTCATTATGTACTGATACCCCAAACTGCATATAAATTTGGAAGCTGTTAATTTAAAACAGATGTGTTATAGGATTGTGCAAATAAAGATTAACAACAATAGACAACACAGATTAATAGATTATACAATGTTTTGTGTGGAATTATTTGCTCTTCTTCGAGTATTGTTGGCCTCATCAGTGACAATACTAGCATATGAGTCAAACTTACATTCTTAGATTCTTGAATAACTAATTTTAAGGCAGTGCTCTTACCAACTGAGATATTCTGTTAAATAGACAACACAGGTGAGTAGATTACATAATGTTTTGAGTGGAGATTAGAGTATTGCCTTAGAATTTAATATTCAAGAATAACTTGGCTCCTGTGCTTGTATTGTCATTAATCAGGCCAACAACATCTGAAGAAGAGCAGAGAATAACACCCCTCAAAATGTAATGAAATTTATTTACTATTGTCTATTAATAACAATAGTTTCATTTTTAAAATTAATATAAATTTACATTAAATTTTTTTTTTATGAAACATGGAATTGTTAAAACTAAGAAAATTGTATATAATCTTAAAAATAGTTCTTTTATTAATAAAGAATGTCAATTAATTTCTCATCAGTATGTAATTCAGGCGTGTAGTTAATTTGAAATGTTTAAAAGCCTTAGCAGTTGAAGATTATATTTGAATGGCAAGAATCTTGTATAACAGCAAATGATTATTTCCAATCCTGTTTTAATTCATCACCACAAATTCAAATTAGATAATAAACCCTAAAAACCAGATAAAAACAAATATTAAAATTGGGAAAAAGATAATTAATGTGTCAAACATTTTACTAATCATGTTATTATTTTTAAAATGGTCCAAATCTATGTATGTATAATAGGCACATTTCAATTATCGTGATTTTATTTTTTTGTTTTTAAAAAAGTACTAATTTAAATTTTGCAATCACCATTATGGATTTACTATCTCAGATGGAATTGATAGTCTTTTGAATCAAGTTTTCTTAAATTAAGGTGAAGCACATATATATATTTAATTTTATAACACTTTGATTTACAAGTGTTAAACTTATTTCTTCCACAACTTTGACTCCTTCCACTCTAGATAAACATATATAATTTCAAAAGATTAAATAATTACACTTTGAATTATAAGTGTCAAATTAACTCGATCCAAGGATATGGGTTGAGTTAATTTAATACTTGTAATTCAAAGTGTAAATGATTAGTAATAATCATTATTGTATTTATCTGAGGTGGATGGTGACAAAGTTGTGAGTGGAGTGACTTTGACAATGGTAAATAAAAGTGTAATTATTTAATATAAATATTTTTCATATAATAAATATATATACGAGAGATAGTGATTGGACCAACTGATGAGTGCTGATTCAATACGAAATGCATCTTGGGGATCACTTGTCTTTTATTATATATTTATTTATATGAATTTAAAAGAACATGTGGTAATATTGAGGTTATTTAATATATTTATAAAGATATTACACGTGGGAAAGAGAAATGTGAATAATTCCAAGTGTGTATGTGCTTAATTTAAAAAAAAAAAATCAGATATATTAATCTTTAATTGAGTTTTGAAGTTTATATCTGTGCTAGAGATAATCGCTAATTTAGTAAATGATTAATGATAGTCATTACTATATTTATCTAAAGTGAATGGTGCTAAAGATATGGGTTAAGTGAATTTAAAGTATAATTATTTAATATAGGTAAATATTTTTTATAAAATAAAGATATATATGAGAAATAATGACCTGGACCAATTGATGAGGGTTAGTTCAGCACAAAATGCATTTTGAGGGGCACTTATTTTTTATTGTATCTTTATTTATATCAATTTAAAAGAATATGTGATAATATTGAGGTTTTTTAATATATTTATAAAAATTAACATTACACCTGGGTCTCTTTTTACGTGGATTTATTTAATGCGATTCACGTTTCTTTGGAAGTCGAACTCCGATAATGTGCTATTACTTTAAATAATAAATTTCGTGCACTTACGTCATATTGAAAGTAATAGCACATTATTGGAATTCGACTTTCATCTTAGTAATTTCAATATTTTCAGTGCTTTATAATAGTAAGATTTTATGCAATAATGAAATTAAAATCATGATTTCCACATTTTATGTATACACACATTAAATTTTACAAGATTATAATGTAAATTTGTTCAAACATTGTGCGTGTTAATTTTGCATTTTAAATCACATTCTGTTTTTGCCTTTTAAAAAAGAACGTAATCAATTATTTAATCATTTAGTGTCCGCAAGTTTATTTTAAATTATTTTTTTATTAATGACACTAATCACGAACGTGCTCTTAAATTTTAATGAGAGCTAAATGGTTGTATGTCTGGATCTCACGAGCTTCGTAAACAATAAAATCATCATCTCAAAGATTAATTACTAATTATGTTGTCACCAGAAAATCATTAACACAATATGAGAGTGAAGTTGGTGCTATTTCCTCTTGTAAAGAATCTGATTTTTTACCAGTTTACAAATGAATCTGTTTATCGGCAAGTGGCAATAATAATTAAAATGTGTATAAAAATGTCAATTACTGTACTGTAAATTATGCATAAAAATATATTATTTTGAATAAAATTAAATATTATAGTTAAAAAAAGTTTGTCTTGTATCAATTTTTTTAAATTTGAAATTTTTTATTAGTCATATTTTATTTCCTTATTTTTTTTTTGCACGAATTTTAAAGTAATTTTACGTTGGTGCTTTGCTTTTATGTGATTTTTGAAAAATCACAGTCCGTATTCCCCCTTTTTCAAGGTAAGTTACGTCTATTTTTGTGCGATTTCATTTGTGCGTGTTTTCTGAGGAACCTATCTATCGCATAAAACGAGACCCAGGTGTATATACATTTTAAAATCAATAGTTGTTGGTTTTGTAATTATCTACACAATAAAACAGTGATGTTTAAAAATCATTTTAAAACAATATTCTGCTTTTTTTAAATATTAGCACCATATTGATTTTTTCCCCATGAAAATCAAAAATGTACAGACAATTAAGTGCTGTAGTTTTAACAACATACATGATTATTTTGCAAATATTGTTTATGTTTATGGTGACTTTTTATTTGGTGGAAAATATAAATTTTTCTTGGCTTGAAAATATTAAATAAAAGACAGTTATATAAAAATTGGTTTAAAATAGATAGAGTACATTATTTCAATTTACTTTTAATATGTTTTAATCATGAATGTTAGTATCATCATCATGATCATCCATTGTTGATCTATTGCTGAACATTCCAAATTTATCCAGTTTCTTTGAAGCCATAACTCCTCTTCTTCATACACCAACAAACTTTATCAATCTTACATGTTGTCTCTTTCTGAGTCTTTTAAAATCTTTTGCATCCAAGCTAAAACTTGAACAGTCCATCCATTATTATTTTTTAAAATAATATATGAAGCCCAGCTCCATTTCACTCTTTTAATTTTTTCAGTGCTGCTAGTAATGCCTATTTGTTCTTTTATCCAAATGTTTCACTTTCAATCTCTTCTTCTTCCTCTCTCACATGTGATCTCTTTTGTAAATCTTTTACAATCTCTTGGGATGTAATTTAAGATATCAACTGCCCAACTGTTATAATCTCTTCTAGAAATATGTCCAGCACTGTTTCATTTCAATCTCAGTAATATTACCAATACCTGTTTACTCTTTCATTTTAGTATTCACTTTTTATTCCTTTTATTGTGCCCAATGTGTATCTGTCCACACTTTGTTGAGTGGAAATCTCTGTCTTGTTCTTTCATTAAGTGTCTAAGTTTAAAATCTGTAAGTAAATACTGGTAGAACACATCTATTAAAAGCCTTTCTTTTCAAGCACATAGGCACATTTCTTTTTAATACTGGATTAGTAACACTCCATCCAAGTTTATTTCTATGATTAATTTCATCATTATATTTTCATCTATTTTAATTTTTGCCAAAAGTGATTTGCAATTGTTAACATTTTAAATTTATGGTTACCAATTTTTATTTATTTATTTATTCTGAACATAGTAAAACTATGGATTTATTATTTGGGAGTTCATAACAAAATTGGACACCTGAAGTAATAGATCTAGGCCCTAATTCATAGATCTCGAACCCAGAAGCTGTCAATCTATCATTGCACTAACTGCTTAAGGCACTGAGTTATTTAAATAAGTATCAAGCAATAATAAACTTTTAGCATATCTGCCATCTTCAATCACTAATAATTATCTATCTTATAGCACATACACATATTTATATGTATATAATTGAATGGTTAGTTTTTCATGAGTTCACATGACTTGAAGCACCAGAAGTGAAAGTTGAGTTTGATTATTCATCACTTAAGTATATACATTTCTCACATATATAGCTAATTTTACAATTGGATGGTTCCTAAGTAATGGCACATCCGGTTGATCCATCATTGTAAAAAATTAAAATTGGGCAAGATGTTTTACTAACAAAATTCAGCCTCATTTAACTAATTTATAAACTATTTCCTATTGCTTATGTTATAATAAGATGTAAGGGAGTATCGGTAATTTTTAACGAAGCACTGAACACCATAGTATCTTACTGTAAATGATCGCTCATGATAATCCATTTAGTTACTGACATATCTAGGTCTGCTTTTTCAGACATTGTACAATCTATTTTATATATGTGTGTGTGCGTGCGTAAAGATTGTAATGATATTTTGATCTCGATTTTTCTTAATGTTCACCGATGACTGAACATGATTTCCCTTGACCATTATCCGTTCAATTTTACTGATAACGTTATCATTTTTATAGCTATAGCAGTGATGTTATTAATTTTTATTGCTGAACTGCATGTTAGCTCTCCACCCCCAGTTATTTCGATAAATATTTTTACATTCAATATTAACAATCACAACAAGAACAATAAATTTTTCATATCTTGATTGCAGTCGATGCCTAGGCTAGTATATTATTGAAAATTAAGGTTTGTCTTTATTTGACATTAATAAAAAAAAAATACAGTTTTACGAACACCTAAGCTAATGTATTATTGATAATCAGGTATTGTATTTATTTGACATTAATAATAATTAAAAAAATACTATAATACGGACGTTGCCTAACGTCTGACAGTTATCTCTTAAGGCGTGCTAATTTGCCCCCTCTCCTCAACCCTTAATTATTATTTTAAAAGAGTACACCTGAAAGCAAAATATCTTGTACAATTGTGCATAAAATTGATATTAAGATAAATAATTTATATTTTTTTTAAAAAACTATAATCAGCGGAAGATAAATCTCCTAATACATATATTATTTACATCTATGTGTTTTGCAATGTTTTAAAATATATTTTCTCATATTTAAATTTATTGATGTATATGTAGGATAGTGCGTGTGCATTTAGTAATGATTGGAGATTAATAGATCAATTTTCAATAATATTTGAATACAAGTATAATTTATATACTGTTGGAGTACATAACTGAAGGGAGCTTGAAATCTATGTTCAAATCCCCTCTAATTATATCTAAATTTCGTTATATACATTATATTTGTATTCTAATATTACTGATTTTGCCTGAATTCTGCCCATCCTCCTTCTGTGCATTTAAATGAACATATTAAGATCTTATATATGAATGGTCAGAGTGACTTAAAGACAATATGGGTATGACAACAATATTGACATCAACAAGGGCTTTGAACATCCCATCATCAGATTTTCAATAATATAGATATCTGAAGAGTTTGAGGATGGAAAAGATTTAAGCCTATCCATTGAAGTTTGAAGATTTGCTAATCTTAATATAAACTGAGCACTGATTATATGTATATATGTATGGGAGGTGATGGTCTGGACTAATTGATGAGTGCTTGTTCAACACAAAATGCATATATTGGATCATTTATCTTTTTCAGATATATGTGGCCATGTATATCAGTTATATAAGATAGAGGGGCTAACTGAAGAGAGTTTGAAAGTCTGTGTTCACATCCCTCTAATTAGATCAATATTCGCGAATTTAAATGTCCAGGTTCGTTTAAATGGTCAGGCTAGCAACACCCGAAGAAGAGGGAAAATCACACCACTGGAAACGTTATGTTAAATACTAATCTGTGTGCTAATACCTATTGTTGAATGTATTTGAAAAAGTTTAAATAAAGTTTGGATTTTTTTAAAGACGTTTAACAATTAATATTAGATTATGAAGATAGTCCAACATATAACTACTAAGATTAAAAACAGTCTGTACTCGTCATACCAATTGCATTCTGTGTCTTTTCATTTTAACAAATGATGTGTGTTCAGTCCTATGTGACTTAGTGCAACAGCAGAGTAGTGGTCTCTACAGCTGAAAGTTTATGGATCACAATTCGGTTCTTTCACTTCTGGTGGTCAAACTTTTTATGAATTTCCGAGCAGTAAATCATCGATATCTTATTACGTGTTCTCTTTTTGTTGTTAATTTTCCAAAGCTTTAACTGTTTTTAAGAAAACTTAAAAAAAAAAAAAGAAAGAAGAATACTGATTGTATCAATTATTTTTATTGAAGTTATGGATAATATTTAATCTTGGATCAAATAAATATATGCACGGTTTAGAGCAGTGGTAGAAAGGTGGATTTTGGATCTCAGCATTTATGGATAACAGTTCAGGATTGGATTATTTAATATAGATGCTATTGGAGGTTAAACCTATTCTGATAAAGTGAGATTGTTTAGATATTGATAAAAATAAATTTACTCTTTAATAAAAAAAAATGCTAATGATAGATTGCATCAAACTTTTATTAGTAATAATAAAAGAATAATAAGTGATGTAATCACTCCCCCCAAGTAAGCATTCCTGGTTCATTACTTGACTTTTAATTCTATATTGATTGGAACAATTAAAAAAATTTTTCAGAATTTCAATCAGACTTTGTATTTTTGTTTTAGCTCACTGATCCAGATCGAACTTGGTTAACTATCCAATATTGGTCAGGAAATGGGTATCTGTCTAATAAAATAATACAAATGATAAAATTTTTAAATTTTTATTACCTATCAGATTTTAGGCAAAGCTACTGATGTTCCTTTATTGAATAGGTCTTTATATTGCACTAAATTAGTTACTCAAAGATGTTTTACGTCTACTTATGTTAATTTTAAGTGTCTATGCGATTATATATGCAATATTGAAAGGCATCAGAAGTTTAAGGTTTTGCCATTTTTTGTCTTTCATATTAACTATTTTGGCAGTTTGCTGTTTAACAATCCCTAGAAACTATATGGATTAAATTTTCAACTTTTTATTTTAACTAATAAACTTTTATTGCACACTATATTCTCATATTTTAAAAATTATTTATTGTTTAAATATAAATATAAAAATTTTAAATAAATAAAATAATATAAAATACTATTATATAACAGCAACAATTTATATGTTTGTTATAACAATAATACAATGGAACTGTTTTTAGCAAATATCTTATGCCATTTTCAATATCATTGTAAACTATTTTAAAGCTTCAGTTTACATTTAGAAAATAATTTAAAATTAAAAACCATTCATAAAAATAATTTGTATACATACAAAATAAAAAGCAATAAAGTGAAATATGTAATCAGAAAAATAAAAAGAGGGATTTGAATTTAGGATTTTCAATTTATATTTGTCCTCTACTCCATCTCAAACAACTGACACATTTTTATATTGCTGATAAAATTGTATTTAGAATGAAATAAAATTTACTTAATCTCTATTTCTAAAACCCACACCAATTTCTGTCAAAAACATATAAAGCAATGAAACTATGTTTTAAAATTTTAAATTATACTTATAATTCATTATTAAACAAGTGACAAAAAACAACTGCTATGAAGGGCGCAGCGATAAATCAGTCACAACTTTTTCCAGTGCATTATTATATTTCTCTTGAATTGCATTTTTTTTTAAAAACAAACATTTTCAAATAAAATATAAGCCTAATCATTATATTCATGGTTAAAAAAATAAATATTTTATAATTATTTTGCAAAAATATTCATAAATATATAATTATACTATGAAAAATATATGGTTTACATTTTCTTGATTTGAATAAAAGATGTACTTTTGCAAGAAATCTCACAAGCTTAATGACTAATTTGAGAACAAAGAAACTGCCTATTAAGAAAATTTGTTTTAGGTTCTCTATATAGTATTGATATCTAGGAGATTTTTAAAAAATTAATAAATCAATATATTATTTCCAATGTTTACCATCAAGAAAATGCAAAATTGAAAATCAAATGCTACAAATAACAGCAAAAAAAGGAATGCAATATGTTCCCTGCCAGTCACTACTGAGTTGCTGAATTTGAAGCATTTTGGATCATTACAATGGAGTTGATGTCATTTTGGGTTTTTTTTTGTTATTTTGCAGTTATCTGTGATATTAGTTTTTTGGTTAGCATTTTTTATTGTGATAGAAACTGGAACTAAAATTATTGGTTTAAAGAATATGCATATTCATATCATTCATACATCATCCAAATTTTTAAAATGAAAGGAAATTGACAATGACTGATTGATTGTATAATAGTATAAGAAACAGACAGCATCATAATTGGTAAATTATATGGCTTCAGGATTTTCCAAGTGTGCTTTTTTCTTGTAGTATTTCAGAAGGAAAAATTGTAGTTTTCAATAATTTATTTACATATTTAAGCTTATATTTAAACAAAAAAAATGCATGATTACAATTAAATTTTATTTGAAAATTGTTTGTTCTTAAGAAGACAAGTCATAAAAACCATAATTATGATAAAGCAGAAATTGCTTTTATTGACTAAAAAGAATTGTTTTTATAAATGCCAGTGAATAATTTTTTTGTGAAATTTTAATAACAATAAGTTTAATTTAAAAACATATTTGCATTATGTTATAATGTCTCAACTAAATTTCATTTTAATTTTAGAAATGGAATTCAAATAATAAATATTTCATTCAATAATTTTTACAAATAAGCAAGATTACAATTTAATGTGGAAAGAATCAGTATTTATTTGGTTTAGTATTTTATTCTCCATTCTGCAAAGTTCAAATTTTATCTTTGCTTTTAAACTTATATTTACAATAAATAATATTAAGGTTATCAATATATGATCTAGAATAAAGATTTAATTGTAAAAATAAAGTGTTCAAATGTGATAAATATTGTCACTCAAATAAGAGTGGGAGAAGTTGGACCTATAACGAGAGAAGATGAGTAACTAAAGTATCACTTCATTGCACTACAAAAATGTAGTAAGCACAAAACTAGTTACACTAACACTTATAAATAAACTATGATAACTCACTGAAATCTAATGAATTAAAGGTAATAAATACTAAAACTCCTTCATATAATGGAGAAAATATTGGAAAATGTTAAATATAATCTTACTTCTTCTTAGTGCTGAGTGCCTTTTAAAATAAAAATGAAAATATTTAAGTGCACATATTCCAAAGTACATTCAACCCAATGCTATTAGTTTTTTTCATTACTAAGTCTGTTTTATTAATGAACCATGTCTTTTTATTTTAATGTTTTTCATCATTACTTGCCCAAATAATCTTCCTGTTTCAAAAATACTGATGATATTGTAGAATTTGTTTTAGGGATTGTTATAAACTAGCTCTTAGTTTGTTTCAAAATGGAAGTCAATTTCCAAGTGGAGATAATCACTTTCAGTTTTAGAATGGATACAGAGTGTTGGCAAGTCTGATATTTACATTTCCCCAGATTTTGCACCAAAAAGTTTAAATAATAAAATATTTATATATTGGTTTAGAGCTGTAATAGAATGGTGGAATTTGGAGCTCCTGATCTATGATTTGCAGTTCCAGCTCTGATACTTCCAATATTTCAATTTCTCACGAACTTCTGAGCAGCTAACCACTCAGCTACATATTTCTTTATTAATAAGAGTATGTTAGAAAAAATGTTTGCTATTTGGGTACAGAGTAGAAGACAAGCAAAAAAATGAAGATCTTGTAATCTCTTTTTTGTACCTTTGAATAGCTTAATTTAAATCATTTCTGAAATTGATTACATTCTGCAAGAATAAGAGAAACGGAAGATTTAATTTAAATTGTGTTGCAGTAGCTAAATTTCATTGCAAAAAACATTATTTCAAATCTTATGAAGTATTTAATCAATGATATTTGAAGGGTCTAGCTGTGTAAGAGCGTTTTATCGTCTATAATATATTAAGTACTCTGACTTTGAATTGAGGCTGGGCAAAAGATAGACATGTTTTTATGTTACAAATTGGGTTAGGATTTTATTTAATCAGTCCATAACCAGTCATTCAATTATTGATCAGTAAATGGATATCTAGTTAATCTTACCTGGAGAACAAAACAAGGGAAGAAAAAGATACTACAATGGCACTATTCTGATAATTAGTAAGCTTGGTAAATAATTTCTTATCTGATTATTGGGGAGGGGGGAGATGTTGAAGCAGTAGAATATTTATGGTTGTTATACCTGAACAATAATGCTTATTCTAAAGCCCTTGATTGATTAATATATGTGAATGCAAGCTACAGCAAAGGTTAACATTCTTAGTGCATAATGTAGAAAGTCACATATAATGTAACTACAGATGTCATATAGAATGTGAAAAAAACTAAAATTTAACTATTTTATACAACTGAATGTCATTTAATGGTAGAGCACAGCTCCAGAGATAAAACTTGTACAACCCATTACTTATTGTACTCAAAGGGCACATGATTTTGAACAACTAATTATTAGATTATTTATTTGTAGGATTGAATAAATTTGGACTTGCAACTGTTAGTATTGTCTTTTTAATAGTATTTTTAAAGAATAGTATGAGTAAAAAGATGTTAATATGCTTTTTCTTCTTTATGTTCAAAATTATTATGTATTAACATGTTGATTGTACAGTAATAAGTAATATAGACCATATTATAATTGATTTGAGTAGAATTTAATAATATCAATAATGTTTTTAATGGGTCTTTCTGATGTATCAAAAGATTAAAAATTCTTTACATAGTAGACAGACCGATGTTAAGAAGTATGATCCTTAGTGACATCTAACTGGTAAATGGCAACTTTAAAGATTTGTTGTCCCTTTTGATTGGTTATTAAAATTATTATTTTTATTTGTTTCACTTGAACAGGAACATCATTTAGGAGATAGTTCTTTTGTTTTGATTAGAAGGATATTTTGCAAATGGAGAGTAACCCTAGAGAAGTGTAGAATCAATGGTTATTAAATAACAGTATTAGAAGATTTTCACACCAGTTTTTTGGCCATTAGTGAAGAGCATTTAATTGCATGTATGTCTTTACAGACCATGTTTATATCTATTATGTTATCTAATTAACAATGTATTCAAACTGAACTGATTCTTTAGCAATGTGGATATGAAATTAAGTTGGTAATTCTTTATGTTTTTATTTTGATGATGTTGAATGTAATCTATGAGACTCACAAGTCTTTATTATAGTACTTACCATTCTTTTTCTAAATATTTAAAAGTACTGTTATTATATAATAAAGATTACTAAACCATATATAGACACTGGCCCAATAACTTTCATAGCTAGATAATACTCTTCTAAAATTTTCAAGATATTGGTTTGAATAACATACTAGAAGTAAAAATGTACTGTCCAGTACTTAATAGCCAGAAGTCAGTCTTAGAATATAATACCTTTTAAAGTGGAATGATATCGAGTAGATTAACTGTAGACATTTGTTAGTCATAATGATTGATTAGTTTCAGAAAAGGAATATTTTTTGTATTTTTTTATGAGGACAGAACAATATTCCTATAGGAATAATGTGGGCAATACAACTAATTCTTTTACATATTGATAATAATATACTTAATCAATATATGAATATTCAAATGTATGCATATTCATTTAATATTTTCTCAGTAGGTTATAATACAATAGAAGGCTACTATGATCTCCATAATTATGCATAGCAGAATCATTTCAGCTTGTGATCTGATATTTTTGCTGTATTTTTATGTTGAATGTGGTTATATATTTCACTTTTTTTTGTTCATAGATGTTAAGTGTAAGTAATAGTTAAGAACAGCTGTAAAGTATTAGTGCTTGGTGCATACACATTTTGGCAAGAATTTTTTACATTATGTTGATAAATTGCAAAAAAAGATTTTTTACTTTATTTGGAAAATCAATATCTATGTTTGTAAGATCTTTATTAAAACAATAGCAAACCCTCTATACAGTAGTGTCACCCAGTGCAGGCCTTAGTAATCAATGGAAGCAAAAAGATTTGTGCATAAAATTACTATGACTTGCTCTGGGCAGCACTACTGTATGGAGAGTTTGCTGTAAGGACGGCATGGAAAATATTTGGATTTGTTAATTGAATAAGCAGAAAGGGTACAAATAATGAAGTTTTAGGAGAATAAATATAAACAAAGTGATTATACAGAAAGTGGGTCCTTGGTTTTTATGCTGTATTTGGGAAATAAGGGAGATCTAAATATAAATGCCATAGAGTGGACCAAGATAATGTTGTGGAAATGGGATGGAGCAGAATAGAGATGAATATGGGAAAAACAGGATGGGGAATGGAAAGAGAAGGTAAAGTGGCTAACAGGTTGCTCTGGGCATAATGACTGAGAGATTTCTGATTCTGATAAAGGAGAAGCCATAATGAATTGCAGCACATTGCATACTGTTTTAACAGCTTGTGTAAGCATAGGAAATGGTGATCATGTAAAATCTTTCTTATTATACTTATGTCTAAAGATATTTTTAATAATAAATATGCTAATTGTATTTTTTGAAGTGTTTTAAATTCATGTGGTGGGGTACAAAAATGTATTGTAAAGTTTAAAAATCTTTTTTTTTTCAATGATAATTTCTTTATATTAAAAATATTTTTGTTATTTCTAAACATATTTTCAATAATAAATGCATTAAAAATTGTCATTTTTATTGCTATAACATAATTCAAATTGAAGCTTATATGATAATCTAACTGCATATTCTAAAGTTTGATTTACATATGTTTAGTCTTCTATTGGATTATTAAAATCATAGAAATATGTTTAAATAAGCACAAACATTTACATTTTACTGTAGAAAAAGAATGCAGACAGATTATTAATTAGAAAATTACTAAGTTAAATTTTATTTCTTTTTCTTAAAAGATTATTACATACTCCTATTTTTAACTTCAATTTAAAAAAAAAAATTAAAAAGTAAATCCTGTTCTTAAATGATGATTGTTTTTATTAAATTTACAAATGATTGGCAAAGAAAAAATTGGTATAATTTCCAGAAATTTCACTTTTATAAAAATCAACTTTCATTTTTGTTATCATATGTATAATTTTAAAAACTTACTTCTTCTTTTAATATTTAAACTAGGGATATCTAACTTGTGGCCCATAGTCCACATGCAGCCCAGGATAATTATAAATGTGGCCAATACAAAGATCATAAACTTATTTAAAATGTTATTATATTTTTGGGGGTTTATATATTGCAATGTAATATATAGAGCTTGCAAAATATGCTCTTAACAAGCTTTGAGAATATCCCCAACCCCAGACCGGTTTCTGCTACTGGCGAGCTCTATATATAACATTTGTAAATGCAAGCTTACTAAATTAGGTCATGTGACATCTGACTTGATTTTTTTTGTTATGGCAATATAAAGAAGTAAATGTATGTCTGCTCTCAAATACAATATCAAATATCTCATTTGATCTATGTTGCTATCTTTTCTCTTAATTTTATAATAAAAAATACCAAAAAATATAAATGACATTTTATTACTTAGATATCTATATTTTATATGTTAGGGATTACAAACTTGGAATTTTCTCAATGATTTTAAAAGACTCTCACTGCACAGTTAAAATTATATGATACTTTTTTGCTTATCTGTGTCAGTAAATATGAAAATATGCTTGGACCTTTTTCTGTTTACTCATTGGATTTCTGTAATGTTTGTGTATTTTACTGTGTTGCCAAGTATGACTCTTTTTTTTCTAATGAGGCCCAGAGATACCAAAAGATAGGACACTCTTGCTTTAAATAAAAAAATGTTTTTTTCTAATTTTGAATTTTTTCATGTCTTTAAAATTAAAATTTACTTTGGATCGTCTTTTATTAAAATTTTACTTGGTGCTATATCTTTTCTTTGAATCTTTATAATTTTAAATGAAGATTTTTCAGTTAATTACTCATTATTTCTAACCATAATGTTTGCCTTTAATAAGTGTATTTTTTTAAAGCTAAAATACATTTTTTTAAAGTTTAGAAATTGTTAATGTCATATTATATCTGTTAAAAAATGCACTAGTAAACTGTACAAATATGTATTATGATTATACTGACAATGACCATTCTGTGTTTAAATTGCAGTCATATATATGCATATTTTTGAATTTATATGTTGTGAAGGGCTTTTGTCTTGCAACTTTTGAATCCATGAAACTTTCATATCCTTTTCTCACATTCTACAGTTACTCATAAGTAATGTGCAAGCCCTTGTTCAATTAAGATCTTCTGTATATAGGCAAACTGAATTATTTTAAATACTTTTATTCTCTGTTGCAGTAATCATCATCATCATCATCATTATCAACCATTATCAATCCACTGCAGGATGAAGGTCTCTCCAAGTTTAATCCATCTTCTCCGATCTTTAGCTTCTCTTCTCCACATCACCCCTACACATTTTCTTATTTCATCCATCCATCTTACATATGGTCTCCTTCTGGGTCTTTTACAATCTCTTGGAATCCAGTTTAAAATTTCAATTGTCCATCTATTATCATCTCTTCTAGCAATATGTCCAGCCCAACTCCACTTCAATCTTTTAATTTTTTCAATGAGGTCAGTAACACCTGTTTGTTCTCTTACCCATACATTGCGTTTTCGATCTCTTCTTGTTACTCCCAACATACATCTCTCCATACTTCTTTGAGTGGTCTGAAGTCTCTGTATTGATCTTCTATTAAGTGTCCAAGTCTCAGATCCATAAGTAAGAACTGGTAAAACACATTTGTTAAAAACCTTTCTTTTCAAACACATAGGCATATTTCCTTTTAATATCAAGTTATTTCTACCAAAAGCACTCCAACCAAGTTTAATTCTATGATTAATTTCCTCTATTATGTTTCCATCTGTATTAATAATCTGACCAAGGTATTTGTAACTCTTAACTTCTTCTAATTCATCATAATCAATCTTTATTTTCATATTTGGAGCAAATCGATTAAACATTACTTTAGTCTTTTTAACATTTATCTTTAGTCCTACTTTCCTACTTTCATCTGATAACTCCTGCAAGATTTCCTGCAGCTCGGAAGCATTATTTGCAAAAACAACTACATCATCTGCGAAATCTAAATGACTTAAATAATCTCCATTTACTTTCACTCCTTTAGTTTCCCATTTTAATCCACAAAATACTTCTTGCAGCACTGCTGTAAAAAGTTTTGGAGATATGGAGTCACCTTGTCTTACACCTTTCTCAATGTTGACTTTCCCAGTATCATTATGTAATCTAATTGTTGCTGTTGCATTTTTATAAATATTCTTTAAAATATGACAATATCCTGGATCTATACCTTGATGATCCAATGCTTTAATCACTGAAGAAATGTTTATAGAATCAAATGCCTTTTCATAATCTACAAATCCAAAACATAATGACAACTCATATTCATTTGTCCTTTCTATAACTTCTCTCAATACTTGAATATGATCTACTGTACTAAAACCTCTTTTAAATCCAGCTTGTTCTCTTGGTTGGTGAAAATCCAAGGTTCTCTGTAGACGAGTTGTAATTATCTTGGTAAAAATTTTATATAAAACTGATAAAAGGCTGATAGGTCTGTAATTTCTAATATCTTCTTTATCACCTTTTTTAAATATTAATATTATTACTGCATTCTTCCAATCATCCGGTACATCTTTATCATTTAGACATTTGGTATATAACTTTGCTAATATTTTTTCTGTTTCTTCACCTGCTTCTTTTAATATATCAATTATAATTCCATCATTACCTGGAGCCTTTCCTTTTTTCATACATTTAATTGCATTTCTCACTTCTTCATTTAAAATTCTGGGCAATTCGGAAGATGTAATAGATATAGGAGGTACTTGTTCTTTATTACTATATAATTCTTGGTAAAAATCTTCTACCAATTTCATAATGTCATCCCTCTTTTTAGTAATAATTCCATCTTTTTTCCTTATTGCAGATATAAATTTCCTACCAATACCAAAATGTTGTTTTACATTCTTAAGACTTTTATTTTCTTCTACAGCTTTTCTTGCTAGTTCACAGTTATACTTTCTTATATCATTTTCAACTGTTTTCCGCACCATTTTACAAAATTCGAGATATTCAATTCTTTTTAATGCATCATTCTTGCATATCTTCATATTCCTTCTTTTCTTCATAAGTTCTCTAGTCTCAGTAGAAATTTTATTAGTCCAATTGCTGCTTTTTTCTACCAGCTATCTTTGTTGAAGTTTTTAAAAGTTTATCAGTTATTTTCATATTAATTTCATTCAAATCTGAATCATGTTCAAAATCTACTAATACTTGAAACCGATTTGTAAGTTCTAATTTAAATTCATTAGAATGTTTCTGAAGATTAGGAATATCAACTGTAAATATAGTTTTTCTTAATAATTTTTGTCTCTCTAGTTTTACATTAACATGTATCTTACCCCTTACTAATCGATGATCACTTCCTGTGTATACAAATTAATATTGCAAAAAATGAGAAAGGATTTTAAAAGTCAATTATTTGGATTAATTATCAGATCCTAAGTTTGTTATATTAGATATCACACTTTTACAGAATTACATTAATCATAGAATTTAAAAGAAACCAGTAAAGAAATTTGGGGGTCATTATGTGCCATTCCTTTACATTGAGAAATTCTTATGTTCAGCAGTCAAAAAATCCTATCTTTAGAAAGTACCCCATCAACAAATACAGAAATCCTCTTTGTAAATATAGGAGATTTGAACTCATATTTTCAAGCCCTTTCACTATCCACACTATAGGCTGACAACAATGTGATAAAATCTTATTCTGATGATGTGATGCATTTCTGCTGAGATGATGTCTGTGACCATAGACCCTTTATAAAGATTTGGATTTTTTTTCAAGATTATGAATTGTTACATGTTAAGTTCCAAAAATTTCTTCATCATATAACTAAAAATCTTCATTATAATATATATATATTGAAACCATTATGGGTCACATGGCATACAACAATATATATATATATACACCTGGGTCTCGTTTTATGCAGATTTATTTAATGCGATTTTGAAGTTACGCGATTCATGTTTCTTCGGAAGTCGAACTCCGATAATGCGCTATTACTTTAAATAATAAATTTTGTGCACTTACGTCATATTGAAAGTAATAGCACATTATTGGAATTCGACTTTCATCTTAGTAATTTCAATATTTTCAGTGCTTTATAATAGTAAGATTTTATACAATAATGAAATTAAAATCATGATTTCCACACTTTATGTATACCCATATTAAATTTTACAAGATTATAATGTAAATTTGTTCAAACATTGTGCGTGTTAATTTTGCATTTTAAATCACATTCTGTTTTTGCTTTTTAAAAAAGAACGTAATCAATTACTAATCATTTAGTGTCTGCAAGTTTACTTTTAAAAGGTGAGTAATAGCAGTGGGCACAATTAAATTTGACAATTAAAAATTAAAATCTGATTTTTAATTGTAATTAACAATTTAAAAATTACTTAAGGCGACCTGAAATTAATGTGATGTGAAACGAAATTTGATTTTTAAATGGAATTGAAAATTAAAAAATTAAAGACCAAAATAATTTAATTTTTAGTTGTTAGATTAATTAACTAATTATGTTGTCACCAGAAAATCATCAACACAACATGAGAGTGAAGTTGGCGCTAGTTGTAATTCCGTTTGTGAAGAATCTGATTTTTTACCAGTTTGCAAACGAACCTGTTTATCGGCAAATAGTGATAATAATTAAAACGTGTATAAAAAAATGTAAATTACTGTAAATTATGCATACAAATATATTGTTTTGAATAAATTTAAATATTATAGTTAAAAAAAGTTTGTCTTGTATCAATTTTTTTTCAAATTTGAAATTTTTTATTAGTCATATTTTATTTCCTTATTTTTTTTTTGCGCAAATTTTAAAGTAATTTTACGTTGGTGCTTTGCTTTTATGCGATTTTTGAGAAATCACAGTCCGTATCCCCCCTTTTTCAAGGTAAGTTACATCTATTTTTGTGCGATTTCTTTGCACGTGTTTTCTGAGGAACCTATCTATCGCGTAAAATGAGACCCAGGTGTATATAAAGTTGAAAGGAAAAGTAGAAATAACAGTAAAGATTAAATAATTTTGAATTTTTTTTTTTTTATAAATTAAACATTTAAAAATAGTCTAATTAATGTTTTATTAATTCTGATTTTGAAATTAAAACAAACATGTTTGCATGTTATAATAAATATTCTGGTAATTATAAAATTCCACTATCTACTTTAGAAATCATTTTTTTAAGTAATGCTTGTATAATATATTTTGATAAAATTCCAAAAAGTTGTTTTTAAAGGAATAAAGTGAATTGAAATGAGTCATTAACTTTTTTCAATCAAGATAGAAAAACATTTTTAACTAATGTATTTTCTTCCCACATCTTGACTACAAAAGTGTTGAAAAAAGATTAGCAAATTGTTCTTACGAGTTCTCAGAGTTGTCCAGATTAGGACAGAACTACCATGAAGATATAACTAAAGAGGAAAGTCCAGCAGCTTCTCCATAGTTCACTAGAGTTGAAGTTGGATTTACATGGAGGAAACTGGTCAACTTCCAGTATTCAATAGTCTAAAACAAAAATGACTGGATTGCCTAGTCTATCCAATCCTAGATTAAATGGAGATGATTTTAATGTCAACAGGTCCCTCAATTATATCTTTCCCAAAAATGACAATAAGTCAGTCTACTGTTTAGGAGGGACCAGCTTACACTGAGAATCCATTAGTTTGCTGAATAATTAGTTATATGTATGCTGTTTATTTATATGTAGAGAACTACAGATAAATGTGCAGTGTTGTATATATATATTGTAACGATATATAAATATGTTGTTACATTAATTTAAAATAAAAACTTAAAAGTTCGCAAATAAAAGGAAAAAACTAAACGCTAAAATTAAAATGTTTGTTAAACATATATATATATTCGCACAGATGCTAAACTTTAAAAATATTTTTTTCATAAACAAAAAAAAAAAGTATTTGAACGTATTTTTTTTTAATAAAAAAATACAAGATTGAAATATAAAAATATTTTAATAAAAAAATAACGTAAGTTAAAATAAAAACAGGTATTAATTAATTCCTGTAATCTATAAATGGAAGTGATTGTTTATTAATTATCTAAAAGCTGTGTAATTAAAAAGTCAGATGAAAAGTTAGATAAGAGAAGAAAGAGATTTTAGCTTGACCAATGGAAGCAAATAAAGGCCCGGACCATAACGAAAAAAAACAGAACAGTGACATTTTTGTTCATGGAATCCATAGGAGGACTATAAAAAGAAAAAATATTGAGTTCCAGGGTTGTGTGATTTGATGAAAACGGTAAGACGCACTTGCCGTTCTCTCATTTTTTTTTTGTTTTAAAAAAAATATAAAATGAAAAGACTGTGATACAAGAATGGAACCAGCTAATGCTACCTCCAAGATATCAGACCGGTCTTCCAGGAAAGTCTCCATGGGAATTGCCAATGGGAACATGGACTCTTCTACCATAAGCTATATGAAATGAACAATTATTGAAATCAATTAAGAACTTTCGTCAAGTTTTACAAATTAATAAACAAGCCAACTTAAATGTTAAAACGGACTCTTATCTGACTTTTGTAAGTTTTTAAATCAAATTAATAATGTTTAATTTTATATATTTTCTGATTGATAAAAATCATTTCCTTTTTTTTTTTTTCTTATTGTATAAAGTGTTTATTGTTTAAATTTTAAATGATGAAATTTAGGTTGGGTATGGACGTTGCATGGATTCTTTAGTGGTTGATTATGTTGTGGTTTTCACATTTGATTAGAATATATGTCAACGATATCACTGCAAGCATCTTATGATGAATGCTAATGGGATTTGTATATTCCCTATGCAAGTGACATTTATCGATGACTTTGTATTTTGATCGGTTGTGTTTAATTTGGAATGTTTTTGACCGTGGAATCTGTGCAGCTGATCTGTACTCAACATTTTAAAACAAATTTTATAAAATGCATTTGTGCGAACGTATCTAAATGTTAAATTTAAGTCGGGCGTGAATGGCTATATAGTTTTGTAAAGTTATATTAAGGGAGGGTAATCTTAGGTTATTCATTTCGTAGTTGAATTAGCTCAATGGATTGGATATATTTGTGTAATTAGTAGATGTAGTATGAGGTCCGCTATGGACAGGATTATAGATATACGCCACACACCCCTGTTTGCCTATGGATGGGTTTGTAAGTCGGCAGAAGACCGCAGTCCATTCCTATGGAGTTTTTTGTTTATTGTTCTACTTGCCAACAGATGTCACATTCCTGTTGGTGGAGAGTCAATGTCTTCTCTATTTCTACTTATTGTTCAGATGTACGTTTCCTGACAGTATAGTATTTTGTGTTGTCGTATCATGCTACATTGAATACATGAATGTATCAGATGGATTGGCGCCAGTTTGGTTGTGAAATTTGTTGCCTAAGGTTAAATCAGGGAAGAATATTTTCTTTTCAAATGCAGATCTATGTAGTCTATTCATACTTGACTATCTAAATAATAATTAAACTCATTGAAACTTAGTTAAATGTAAAATTAAAAGTTAATATAAAAATCTAAAATGTTAAACTTATTCCTCAAAATTTAAATATTATTTTATATGTGCGTAAATAAATATTTTTATATGTTAATTTCTGGCAGTGGCTTTTACTCTTTGATATTTAAGATATAAAATTTATAGATTTTTATCTCTGCGTCTCTGCTGAGCTAGTGACTTGGGCTAACGATCGGAATATTTAAATAAAGTGGAATCTTAACAGCGCGTATCTGCCTACTTTATAAATTTTTCTAGGCTCAAATGCCTAGATGGCGCCCTGGTAGTTGCAGATATTGTTTTTGCGGTTAGATTCGATCTTCACGTTCATTCCGATTGGTACAATATATATATAAAGTGCAGCTGGAGAATAGTGTCATATTTATTGAAATAATATTTTAAATAATTTCTTTAGTGAAAATGACATTTAAAATCTAGAATTTAAAAATAAAACAAGTAAATAATTTCTGCTTGAGTTAAATATCTAAAATGAATTAATTCATTGATGATTTTATATTCTATATAAAAAAAATCCAAATGCATTTTTAGATTGGAAAACAAAGAAATGTGCTGAAGTATTTTTTTAAAGATATTTATAATTAATTAATTGTAACTAGTCAAAGATGTGATATTACTTTTTTTTTTTTTTTAAAAAAAGGAAACTTATGAATGTTCATCAAAGAATTTAATAACTGATTCATATTACTTTTTTATATATACACACATAAGTGTGAATTTTATGTATACTTTCAACATTTTGACAAATTAAAATTGATATAAATTTCCATATGTACACACATTTCCATGCACACACACATATATGTTAAATCAGTCATTAATCATGTATTATAAAAATGAATTTTATTTATAGATTTATGACATTTCAAATATGTTAATAAATTATTTTAGTGCATGCCTGTGTGCTGATATATATTCATGTGTATGTAAACACATTATCAGGTATTTGTATCATTAAAATGTGATAACTTAATTTTTTATTATTATACGATTATGTTTATAAATTATACCACACATCTGTGTGCATATATCAATGCTTGGCAGGTAGACATATGTAAAAATTAATCATTTTTTATTATCAATTCAAATATATCCATAAATTATTGTACCACATGTCTGTGTGCTGATATATAGGTGTTTTATGTAAATCTATTAGACCCATATATGTAAATCCCAATGTTCTAGCTTATTTTTTGTATATTAATCAAAATCAGGAGGCTTAATTTATATGTGTATAGCCATATTCATCAGGACTTAATTTCATTTTTTTAATTGTTGTTAATAAACTGATATTTTATTGTTAAAATTATTCCAGTGAACTTAATAAATCCTAAATAGTTTTTTGAATATTATACATTGCATTATTTTTTGCTCACCATAACAGTTATAGAGCTTGTGTTCTCTGAGCTAGATTTATGTGTAATGGTCTGTTATATATAAAAGGGGATTATACTTAATGTTATGGGCAGCCAGTTGATAATGATGATCCTGAATTGATACAAAGGGGATATCCTTTAAAGTTCATGCACTACATTTTTAGTTAATATTTATTAGAAATTAAGTTTATAGTGGGTCAGTACATTAATTGTATTAAATGGCCAGTGCATTGATGATGATCAGCATGTTTTAATATTCCAGCATTATTGCTTTTATTATTGTATATTCTTATGGAATGGTACTTAAGTTTGTGCATCCAAATTAATGTTTAAATATTCTGTCCCAAGCTGGCAAGGGCTAAATAATTAATCTGGTTTATAGTAGACCCATTTTACATCCAGTCACAAGATTGACTGTTGATTTTATTGTTAACTATTCATGATGATGAATGCGCATTATTTTTGAGTAGTGCTGGTTAACTTATAGTTAACATACTTATATTTAATATAGTTAGTTAGCTGCGCTGATCTTGTAAAGTGATCTCTCGGAGTGATCTCATGCTCATTTGATTTTTATATTTAATTGATATTAAATTTTATATTTTGTTTATTTGGGGTTGATGAGGATGAGTGCCATCACTCCAAAGTAAACACCCTTGATTTTCATACCATTACATAATACACAAATACATATTATTTGTACTTTTATTTTATATGCTGATTTAAATGTAAATGAATATGAACATGGAATATTTTGAAAGTGTGGTGGCATAATCAAAGACTAATCTGTAGTTTAGCTTTCTGGATGTGATGATGTTAATAATGATGTATCTTTAATAGATTACTTTGTGAAGTAAATAAGTAGTAATAAACTTCCTACATTTGTTTTATAGTATACTTGAGTATGCTTTTTATGGGAGAGACAGACATCATTTATGTTATAAAGATTAACCCAAAGACATTTTTTAAAAGAGGTATAATATCAATGCTTTTCTTGGAAAGATATAAACAAGGGTATAATACAATGGAAATCTATATTGAGTAAGGTCTTTAAAAAAGAATAGTTTGTTGCAAAAGAAGTTAAATATCAGAATCACAAGTTATCAAGCCTCTGATATATGTGATGTTATTTTTATCTATCTTCATAGTTTTTCTTTTTCTCGAGTGTAACTAATATAATAGAATGGTTAGTTTCTTGGGAGGTCAAGTGGGATTTGAACAACAGAACTAACTTTGAACTAGTGATGATGGTGAATATGAGCAGTTGTGAATATGCATTCTGATCGGTTATTAAACTGATAAGTAAATTTTAAACCTAGTTTTTTTTACAGCAAAAAAGCCTAAAATCTGTTATTATAATTCTGTGATATCACAACCTACATTCATATATTGTTAATTCTTAAGACAATAGAATGTCTCAGTAATCACTAATGTGAAATTATATACAGAAATATTTTTTAAGAATAATTATCTTGCAATTAAAAGACCACTTATCTGAAATTATATACAAATATATATATATATATATTTAAAAAAATGTTAATTGCAATTAAAATTGTAAGTTTATTAGTCACATAAAATAACAAAGTCATTATTATTGACATTTAAATTTTATATTAATCATATTAAATACTACCTAGTTATTTTTTTGGGCAAATAACGAAAATTATATCTATATATAGACCGTATATATATATGTTTAGATTGTTTTGCACACGTGTGTAGACTGCGAATGAATATATATATATAAATTGCATTTGTATATATATGTCAATTGAGTAGATATGCATATGAATTTAAGTGTATGACTATATCTGTATATATCTCTATTTTGTATGTATATATTTAGATTCTATATGTATATATGTAGATTGTAAATTTTATATTAATCATATTAAATACTGCCTAGTTATTTTTTTGGGCAAATAACGAAAATTATATCTATATATAGACCGTATATATATATATGTTTAGATTGTTTTGCACACATGTGTGTAGACTGCGAATGAATATATATATAAATTGCATTTGTATATATATGTCAATTGAGTAGATATGCATATGAATTTAAGTGTATGACTATATCTATATATATCTCTATTATTTTGTATGTGTATATATAGATTCTATATGTATATATGTAGATTGTTTTTATACACATATGGGTGTATATATTTCGACTGAGATGTGTGTTGTACCGTTAGCAGGTGGCTCGCGTTACATATTTTTCATTTATGTAATTAATTAGTTTATAAGATTGCTGATTTAAAAAACTGTAAACTATCTTATCGAGATCATTTAGATGAATCTGACCAAGGATTAAGATAAAAATATATAAACTTAATTAAGACAGATTTCAAGTCAAGATCAAGTAACAATAGGAAATTAAAACAACAGGAGAGAAAAAAGTATATAAAGTTGTTCTCTATTGTTCTCGATCAGGGCTGCAATCTGCTAGATCATTTTTCAGTTCGATTATTATTTAGTTTGGACAGAGTGCAGAATCCAAACAACCAGAGATCCAGATATTCTGAAATTGTAAACGCAGTAATAAGTCAGTCAATTACTGTTACGATCAACATTTATGCAAAAGCCATAGATCTAGCGAGATGCCTTGCTAGACAACTTTAAGATATTCAGCTGAGCTTCAGACCCAAAAGCTCTCAAAAAAAGAAAATTAACTGAAACCTCAACTGAACCACTGCCCAGAACAATGCCTGGATTGAAGTAGACACTGCTGCAAACTCTCTATCTCTCTCATTGTCATGACATAGAATGGGAAACAAACCCTGAAAACATCAATGGAGATCAAAAAGCCAAATGGTTGCATACTGAAAATAATGAAAACCTAGGTAAAGTACTTTGAAATATATTCTGATCACAGTCTAGACTCATTATTTTAAATGAATTATTATAACTATAACCTAAAGTCATTTATATTTTTCTTATGTCAAAACTTTAATTGTTAGAGTGTGTCAAATATATGTGTGGATAAATAAATATTAATGTTTGCTCTAATTGTTATTTTGTCTATTTTCTCTTTCTCTCTTGTCACTGTGTCACCAGTAAATTAGTGTAGAGTTATTTCATGAGTAAAGTAAATGTTCTGAACCCTGAGACAGAGTGTGAGCTAGTCATGAGATATTTCAAGTGCTGGATTGTGAACTTGTAGTCTGAGCATGCTGACTATATAACCTGTGGTTAGCTGGCACCGGAGGTTAACCCTCAAAACAAATAAAGTGCTTAGATGATAGGAGTTTGAATCTAGCAGTCGAGGTGGCCACAGTCTGGAAATGTGATTGTGATGTGCCTTGCATAGCTCAATCTGATCATGGATATCATAGATGGTTTATGCTGTCAATGGTATTCTTCTCTCTGTTCGAAAAGCCAGGTCCATTCACATAATATTAAAAATATAAATTAAAAAATTATGTTAAAAGGTGTTTAAACCCATTTAACCCCATTAAAGAATAGCTTTTAAACGGATCCAGTTCAGTATATATGCATTTTGTTTGTATATATATATATGTATATGTAAGCTGTGTATGTATATATGTATTGTCTGCATATATAAATGTACATTTTGTATGTATATATTTGTGCATATATTTTAAATGAAGAAGTGAGACATGCAATTAAATGTATGAAGAAAGAAAGGCTCCAGGTAATGATGGAATTATAATTGATATATTAAAAGAAGCAGGTGAAGAAATAGAAACAATTTTAGCAAAGGTATATACCAAATGTCTAAATGATAAAGATGTACCGGATGATTGGAAGAATGCAGTAATAATATTAATATTTAAAAAAGGTGATAAAGAAGATATTAGAAATTACAGACCCATCAGCTTTTTATCAGTTTTATATAAAATTTTTACCAAGATAATTACAACTCGTCTACAGAGAACATTAGATTTTCACCAACCAAGAGAACAAGCTGGATTTAAAAGTGGTTTTAGTACACTAGATCATATCCAGGTGTTGAGAGAAGTTATAGAAAGGACGAATGAATATGAGTTGTCATTATGTTTTGGATTTGTAGATTATGAAAAGGCATTTGATTCTATAAGTATTTCTTCAGTGATTAAAGCATTGAATCATCAAGATATAGATCCAGGATATTGTCATATTTTGAAGAATATTTATAAAAATGCAACAGCAACAATCAGATTACATAATGATACTGGGAAAGTCAACATTGAGAAAGGTGTAAGACAAGGTGACTCCATATCTCCAAAACTTTTTACAACAGTATTGCAAGAAGTATTTTGTGGATTAAAATGGGAAACTAAAGGAGTGAAAATAAATGGAGATTATTTAAGTCATTTAGATTTCGCAGATGATGTAGTTGTTTTTGCCAATAATGCTTCAGAGCTGCAGGATATGTTGCAGGAATTATCAGATGAAAGTAGGAAAGTAGGACTAAAGATAAATGTTAAAAAGACTAAAGTAATGTTTAATCGATTTGCTCAAAATATGAAAATAAAGATTGATTATGATTAATTAGAAGAAGTTAACAGTTACAAATACCTTGGTCAGATTATTAATACAGATGGAAACATAATGGAAGAAATTAACCATAGAATTAAACTTGGTTGGAGTGCTTTTGGTAGAAATAACTTGATACTAAAAGGAAATATGCCTATGTGTTTGAAAAGGAAGGTTTTTAACAATTGTGTTTTACCAGTTCTTACTTATGGATCTGAGACTTGGACACTTAATAGAAGAGCAATGCAGAGACTTCAGACCACTCAAAGAAGTATGGAGAGATGTATGTTGGGAGTAACAAGAAGAGATCGAAAACGCAATGTATGGGTAAGAGAACAAACAGGTGTTACTGATCTCATTGAAAAAATTAAAAGATTGGAGTTGGGCTGGACATATTGCTAGAAGAGATGATAATAGATGGACAATTGAAATTTTAAACTGGATTCCAAGAGATTGTAAAAGACCCAGAAAGAGACCACATGTGAGATGGATGGATGAAATAAGAAAGTGTTCAGGGGTGATGTGGAGAAGAGAAGCTAAAGATCGGAGAAGATGGATTAAACTTGGAGAGACCTTCATCCTGCAGTGGATTGATAATGGTTGATGATGATAAACTGTATGTATATATGTCTGTATGTATTGACTTTTTAAACATATGTGTATAGGTATGGGACATTTAAAATAGTTTATGTAAATATGTTTAGTAGTTTTTTATATATAGGTATACTGTGAATATATTATGTACCTTTTTTTTTGTATATATATGTAAATTGTCTGCACATACATATATAAACTGTATACTGTATATGGGTATGTAGATTGTATATATATCGTTTTTGTATATATATATATGCATAAATTGTATATACATATATGTATAGACTGTGTGTACATGTTATATATGTGTTAACTGCATATGTGTATATATGTGTAAATATTGTAATTTGTGTTTGTATGTATATGTATAGATTTAAAATAAGTTTATACTGACAATCAATCAATTATTATTTTAACAGGCTAAGAATGGGAAATATTCTTATCACCAAGTATTCATTTTAATGAAAGGGAAGGAATGTATAGATTTAATAAACAATTAAAAACAGTCGTGAACATGTACTAAATAAGATAGTTTAGATAATAAAAGAATAAGCATAGCGGTTTTTTTTTTATATGTCAAATGCGTTGACTGGGAAGCGAACCTGGGCCAGCTGCTTGTAAGGCAGCTATGCTAACCACTAGGCCACCAACACTTGACGACATAGCGTTTTTTTTTTTTTTCGTAAGAAGTAAATATTGTATTGTAAAATTTTAAAAGTATGCCCCCCCACCCCCATTCATTTTTTTTCTAAGAAAAAATCGGAGAAAATTTATGGAATGGATTATAAATGAATTAGTATTTTTTCGTTAAAAACAAAAGATAAAATGTGCTAAAACATATAATATATAGGGTATATGAGCACAGACTTTCACACGACCCACCTCTCTCCACTCTATCTCATAACACTGATGCACTTGAACACGTAAATGTTGAAAAGACAAACAATCACCAATATACGTATTTCATACTAAACCTACAATCATCAGTTGGTCCAGATTATCATCTGCACACATATATGCCATAAATGCTCAGATATATATTAAGCCTGTGTTTCAGTTATTACATAGTAGAGATGTCTGCCCATCCCTTGTATATGTATTAAATGGATTATGTCCTGTACATGAAGGGTCACATTGTCCCTAGGTCAACATGGGTATGACAAGAATCTCGGCCTCAGGGTGGCCTTTGAGCATTCCATCATCATGGGCGGTTGCAGAATTGGGAGTGTGAAGTAGATTGAAGTCTGTCCATTAAAGAAGAGGATTGGCTATCTTAATATATATCTGAGCACTTATGGCAGCATATATGTGTGGAGATGATAATCTGGACCAACTGATGATTGCTGGTTTAGCATGAGATACGCATATTGGTGATTGTTTATCTTTTCAACATACTGTATATGTGTTCAAATGTTTCAGGGTTATGAGATAGAGTGGAGAGTGGTGGGTCGTGTGAAAGTCTGTGCGCATATACCCCATATATTACATATATAGACACAGGTATAATAAGCCTGTGTTTCAGTTGTTAAAACATATAATATAAATGTTGGAGGCATACATTTTTTTTTAAATATGACTAATGGGTAATGGAAGAAATGTATAATCTTTTTTAAAAGTGAATAGCTGATCATTACAGAGAGTGAAGAAGGTCAGATTTTAATCAAGTCAAAGGCCTGCATACTTCTAAGCCTCTTTTTAGAAATGTAATGTTTCAAACAGAGCAGCGTAAGGTGTTACTCTGATCTAAAAAGGAATTTTTTTTTATCTAATTGTTTATATTCAGATGAAACAATTATTCCACAAGACCAACTATTGGCCTTTAAACATTAGTGCATTTTTTTAATAATGCAAATTTAATGAAATCATACACACAGAGAGAGACGCACATTTTCTAAGTATATAGTACATAATAAAATCTTATTATTCATGGATTTGGATTCCGATAAACTTTGTGTATAAAACACATAAATGGAACCAATGATTCTATGGGGAAAGACAACAACTACGGTAAGTTCCCACTTAGGTCTATTTTTAATATTTTTTTACTACTTTCTCTATAATTTTTTTATTTATATATATTTAAATAACCTCTTATTTTAAATGTCAATATGTATTTAAACATTTTCTATATATTTTATATGTATGGATTATAATATATATAGGGCTTTAAAACAGCACTATATATACTTGCCTAATACTATTTACTAATTATATAATTTTTATATATGTGGAATTGTGTATATATAAATCTGTTAAACACTGTGTTAGTAATTATAGTCAAATAAAATAAAAAAATAACTGTAATGATTTTGTCTATTAAATAAATAGATAGATCTCATATGAAAATTACGACCAAAAGCAGCAAATATAGATAACACATATAATAAACTATAGCTTTTAAAAACAACTGCCAAATCACCTTTAACATTAAATCAAACCCATCAGATTGATGACTTCAGACTCAAAATGATTAATTAAAAGAGTCTCTTTGATCTTCTTTTGATTTCATATATATATTTAATCAATCGCAACTTTTGTTAAAGATTTACAATATATTCTTCACAAAGTGTGTTGTCTGATCAGGAATTATCCAATGTAAAATTTTACCAGACCAACATCTTTCATTCTATAAGTATTTTTTTATGCACGCGTACATATATAAATGCTACTGTAAGATCTTCCTTGTAAAATATTTAATTTATTGTAGAAATAGTAATAATTTTGCTACAATTTTATAATTAATATACAGATGAGGGTATGATAATTTATTTCACATAGGTTTTATTATACTTTTAACTATAATTTGTGATAATATCAATTTTTAATTTATAAATATACATGTGGAAAGTAGGACTAAAGGTAAATGTTAAAAAGACTAAAGTAATGTTTAATGGATTTTCTCAAAATATGAAAATAAAGATTGATTATGATGAATTAGAGGAAGTTAACAGTTACAAATACTTTGGTCAGATTATTAATACAGATGGAAACATAATGGATGAAATTAATCATAGAATTAAACTTGATTGAAGTGCTTTTGGTAGAAATAACATGATACTAAAAGTGAAGTATGCCTATGTGTTTGAAAAGAAAGGTTTTTAATAAATGTGTTTTACCAGTTCTTAGGATCTGATACTTGGACACTTAATAGAAGAGCAATACAGAGACTTTAGACCACTCAAAGAAGTATGGAGAGATGCATGTTGGGAGTAATAATAAGAGATCGAAAACACATTATATGGGTAAGAAAACAAACAGGTGTTACTGACCTCATTGAAAAAATTAAAAGACTGAAGTGGAGTTGGGTTGGACATATTGCTAGAAGAGATGACAATATATGGACAATTGAAATCTTAAACTGGATTCCAAGAGATTGTAAAAGATCCAAAATGAGATCACATGTGAGATGGATGGATGAAATAAGAAAGTGTGCAGAGGTGATGTGGAGAAGAGATGCTAGAGATTGGAGAAAATGGATTGAACTTGGAGAGACCTTCATCCTGCAGTGGGTTGATAATGGTTGTTGATGATGATGACATGTGAAACTATTTTATTTTTCATTTTTTAAAAAGTACTTCTAAGCAGTACTTGCTTGTCTTTGAAAGAAGGAAATCGTTATTGTTGGGTGATGTGTTTATGACATTAATTTGGCTGTATTTATTAATATTACAACATATATTGACATTAACTTTGGGATGGAGATAAAATATGGCTAATTATAAGCATGTTATATATCTCTTGGAAAAAAAGGGATTTTGCATTGAGCAATAGACATTATCAAGATTTTTATTCTTACTGTTGTTCAGAATCGAAGGGATCTACTTATAGAAATATAAGTAGCAGCAATAAGAAAGCTTGGAAATTTTTGGAGTATAAAAAACAAAAGAACTTTAAAATTAAAAATCAAATGGATAATTCCCTAGGAGATGAAATGACTGAAATTAAAATATAATAATGAGAGTGGACATAAAAATTTATTTGATTAATGATTTAAAAACATTATTTTGATCAATTCGTAGAATCTTTGGAATTTTTTTGTTTATTAAGAAAAGAAATAAATTTTATTTTGGAAGTTTACATGAACTGTGATACATAGTGTTACTTGAAATCAAGGATTCATGGGTGTACCACTTCATTGCTCTGTCCATACAGGGACCAGGTCCTATACAGTCCTGAGCATTTACCTGCACCAGCACACCTCAATGTAGTTGACTAGATTTCATGAGAGCCCACATCATCAATCGTTATGCAGCTAGACAAATTTATTTAAGACACCTTTGATATTAGATGATTAAGGACAAGATCTGTCGGACCCACCACATCACTATCTTTGGAATTTTTATCAACTAAATACATGGAATTTAAGTAAAACTTCTATTTATGAAAAAAAAAATAATTTTTTTTTTAAAAAAGTGCTAAGTGAAGAAAATGATAAAATTTAAAATCAATCAATCAATCAATCAATCAATCAAAAGTATTCTGTTCCATGGACAGTTCCAGAGAATAATCATATCATCAATTTATTCATTTTGTCACTCCATTCTTTTCATCACTCAGCTCTTCAATTCAATGTAACTCTTCTCATCTTTTTATATCATTCAACAATGTTCATCTTTGCCATTCTTTCTTTTTGATTCCATTCGCCATTCTCTCCAAAACATCTTTCATTAAACTATATTTTCTTCTTAATATATGTCCAATCCATTTTGTTTTTCTAATTTCCCCAATCAATGGTCTTTTTTCATTTACTCTTTGTTTCAAAACTTTTTTCATTTGTTATTTTATTCATCTGAGTTTTGCCATTCTTTTCCATATCTACATTTTAAAGGCTTTCAATCTGTTCCTGATTTTATTACTCATTGTCCACACTCCACAACCATACAATATTACACTCAACACATATCATTTAATTAATCTTTTTTTTAATTTCCTCTTCCGAGGTTCACAAAATATTTTTTTCTCTTAATAAATTTAGTAAGAGAAAATTTAAAATAGTCTGCAAACAATTAAGGTTGATAAAAACAAACAGCTTTAATTAAAATTAGCTTTCTGTATAAAAATAAAGTATATTTTTGATATGTTTAATCTACTTAAAATAATTTAGAGATGAAAGATTTTGATAATGCAAACAATAACCTATTTTGTAATGGTATGGAGTAAACATGGGGTGAACCTGGAGAATCATCATCATCAGTGCCATTTTTTTAACAGTACAATGTAACAGTGATGAACCTGGAGTGATGGCACTTATCATTATTACCAATTCAAAGTCTAGTCTAATTTGATATAAAATTAAATATAAAAGGAATGAATATAAGGAGCATACAAAATTAGCAATAACAAAGACTAACTATAAGTTCATCAGCATTATAGAGAAGAAGAAGAATCATTTATCATCATGAATGATCAAAAAATAAAATCAACAGTCAGCCTTGTGACTGGATTTGAAAGTGATGCACTATAGACTAGGCCAATTATTTAGCTCTTGTCAAACTTGGGACAAATTGTATAACCAATAATTTGGGTGCACAATTAAAAAAATAATGCTGGGATACAGAAACATGCTGATCCATCATAACTGATCATCATCAATGCTCTGGCAGTTTAGTAGCATTAATGTACTGGCCAGCTATAAACTTAATTTTGGGTCAATAATAAAATAAAATTTAAATGAGCAAAAAGTTTAAACGTTGTGGCTAATTATTCTGAAGTATAAAATATAAAATTAGTGCATTAACTTTAAATTTAAATGATATAACTTTGCATCATCCAGAGTGATTATCATAATTATTTGGATATCCATAACATCAAACATAAACCTCAATCCATATAACAAACTGTTATGCATAATTTCATAGGGAGCAAGAGCTTTATAATTGTTACTGTGGTCAAGAAATAATAGAACATATAATATTTAAATATATTTTATGATTAAATAAATTCACTGGAATAACTCAATGAAATATAAATTTATTAATTTGAGACAATAAAATGAAATGAAAGGTCTGTAGACTATACTATAAATATGAATACACCATGCTGACATTGATTAAAATAATATAAAACATATGCTATTACATTGTAATTTACATATATCTCAATAGGTTTACATAAAATACACCTATATATAAGGACTCACGTATGCTGTATAATAATTTAAAATTAATATCTTTGAATTGTCATAAACCAATAATAAAAATTCATTTTTATAATACATAATAATTAATTTTAACATATATATGACTGATGACTGATTTTAATATATGTGAATTTATATGACAAGCATTCAAGTGTGTGTGCACACTGATATTTCATTAGTTACAAAATAAACTTATGAAATCATATTTTCACAAGACATAATTTGATGTTGAAAAATATACATAAAATTCACATGTATATGCATATTATTATTGTCCTCCTAAAAATCAAAATGATTAATCAATTCATTATTTCTAATGGTAACTAAAGGTTTTTTTTTTATATATATCAATTTTTTGACAGTCCTTCATAAAAGTTTTTTTTTTTTCAGAATACTGTTAATTGTAATGATATTTGCAGTTTTTCTTTTTACTAAAATAAAACTAAATGCATTTATCACAAAGCTTGTTGAGGAATTGGCAATCCTCATTGTTTATAACTTACAAGCTTAAGAGAATAAGGTCATGTGATCTATGACTCTTATTTTGACTATTTGTAAATGTATCTCCTTTAGTTGAATAATTTAGGCAAAAGTTATTTACTTCTAAATCTTGAAATTTAAAGATTTTAACTGCAAAAGTTATTAAAATAATCTCATTGTCAATATCTAACACATTCCATTCACCAGCTGTATGCACTATATATATATTCAATCACCAGTAGTTGTACAGTTGTTTTTTTGCATATAGATTAATCAGCATATCTATAAAGTCATAGCATGGTAATCTTTCCACCAAGCTGATGAAATTCTTGGTAAACTGGTCCATTCTAAAACAATAGACTGGTTTATTGACAACTTCAGAAAATGTATAAATTGGGTAACTGTTGACATTCAGTAAGATCCATTCAGTCTATAATTTGGTAGACTTCAGACATACACACACACACATATATATATATATATTCAGGCTATGAACCACATAAAATCTAGATCTTGCTTTCATGTGAATTCAAATACTACCATCATTGCACTAGCAGCAGCATATGGATACACTATTTTTGCCTTCAGTTATATCTTCATAATAATATTGCCATAAAACTGTTATGAGTCTCACAAATAATTTAAATCCATCTTTTTATAGTATGTCATGGAATTTGAAAAAGAATAAGTAAGTAAATTCTTTTTTTATATTGATCAAAAAAAGTTAATGACTCTTTTCCATTCACCTTAATTAAAATCAAATTTTTATCTACAAGTATTTTAATCCTTTTAAAAACAGCAGATTGTAGGATTTTATCACAAGCTTTAATTAAAACAAATTCTTAATCTAATTATAAAATAGATAGAGGAATTTTATAATTACCAATACTATCTACTATAATATGAAAACAAGCTTGTTTTAGATTTCAAAATCAGAATTAATAAAATATTTACTAGATCCCTTTAAATGTTTAATTTAGAACAATTTTTTAAGTTCAAAATTATTTAAGTCTTAACTGTTATTCCAGTATGTATTTTTTTTTAAATAAATATAATTTTTTTTATTATTTATGATCATTTTTACTTTTTCTTTCAATTTATATATATATATATTGCAAGGAAATCAAGTCATACATCATATGATTTAATAAGATTGTACTACAAATGTTATATAATGAGCATACTAATAACTCATAACTGATGACAGCCAGCAGCCAGAAAACAGTCTTGAGATAGGGATATTCAGAAAAACTTGTTAAGAGCTATTAGTATATTCATTATATAACATGTATATATGTGCACACACTACTATGTTGTATGCCATGAGATACATAACCATCTCAAGGTAAAACAAAAAAATATGTTTCATAAAAGAGATCCCATGTAAAAAATGAATTTAAACATATTAAATACACTAGAGAATGGTTTAAATGAGAAAGCAAAGACATATATAATGACTTGTTGATTCAAAATAAAGGAGATAAAAGATTATATATTAATTAAGCAGTTAACAAAAGAAAATTAAAAAATATCAAAAACTAAAAATACCATGAAACAAAATAATTATAAATTTAGATTGATTAAAATGAGAAAATTTTCTACAAAAAATGTAGAGAGAAAATATATATATAAATAATGAAAATGACATTGTTAATAATTTGTGAGTTTTATATTAATTATGTTTAAATATATTTTAGTACAAAATGGGTAAGATTGTAATATTGGAAGATATTGACAATATGGTACAAAGAACTCTATTATATTTGTAGATTGAGAAGTAGAAGTTAAAGTAAGTAATATTGAAAATAATCTTTGTAATATACTTTATGTTAACCTTAGAAGTAAAAGAAAAAATTGAGGTAAATTAATTGCAAGTATATATTCTTACATTAATCTAATTGATTTTCTAATATTAACTGAAACAAATATAAAAAATGAAGAAATTAATTTATATAATATTATAAATTATAAAAAAATTAGGTAATACGCTGTTTCTACGCTAAAGCACATAAATATGCTGTTTACAAGGCTGCTCATAGATCTTACGGCCTAGTAAACTGTTCAACCGCTAAGATGTTGAAGTGCACCCATTACCCCAACATCTCTAGTATGTTGAACATTATTAGTGACGAGTATGCAAGACTTTCTATAGACATTACTCTTAACTATTGTACAGCGTATAATGTGAAGGTTTCTGTATTTTGAATGTCGAAAACTATATTATAACTTTTTTTTTTTGGCATCGATGTATTTTTTTTATTTTCGTTCATAAAAATTGTAACGATTTTCCAAATGCCCCTGGTTTCATTGTTAGGGGTCAGAATTCAGTTAATGAAGAGTATTAGTCACAATTCGGCAAAGTTCACAATCAAGTCGCGCACTTTCCAACACTTTTTCGAGATCAAAACATTTCAATGGCAGACTACAGAAGCAGATGCGGTGGCCTTTCTTCAACAGAGAAATATTCTCCTCACCCAGAAGAACTGCCTTTGTGGTAGTTTAATGAAAGTAAAAAGCCAAAAACAAGTAAAAAAAGTTACTTTAAAAAAAAGAAGACCGTAATCAAAAGCGAAAAAAAAAAAAAGTTACTTTAAAAAAAAAAACAACCGTAATCCAATTTTGTTAAACAACAAGTTTTACAAAAAAAATAAAGAAGAAAAAGGTTTTACAAAACATATTAAAAAAAATAGTTAAAAATCAATTTATTTATTTAAAAAAAAAAACAAAATACGGTCCAAAAAAAAAAAATCCAAACCAAAAAAAAAAAAAAAACCCACGATAACATTACAAAATAATAATAATCAAATCAGCCCGGCAATGTTATATCTATTCGTTTTTCACTAGCAACAGTGCCATCTTATGGCGTGGATCAATCAATGCTGTATTACCAAAAATTACATACTGTAGAAATTATAGAAAAAATGGTGGTATATTAATTTTTATTAGAGAAAATATTTATTTTGAAAAATGAAGTTAATTTAACAGTTTCAAAGTGATTCAGGTAACTTTTGAATTAAATAACTAAAAAGTTATGTTACTATTAGTATACAGATCACCAGATAATTATTGTAAAATGTGTATAAATGTATTAAAATCATGGTTAAGATGTTTTGGGAAAAATAAGAATGGAATAATATTAATATGGATGTTGTTTTATATAAAAAATCTGTTGAAGATTATATAAATGCATTAGCTAATTATGATGTAGTTTGTCATATTAAGTCATTCACAAGAGAATAATTATAATGAATAATATATTGGTTTAGGTTTTGATCAGATTAATACAAGTCTAATGTTAAAATAATATATTTGCTCTGGCTATTAAAGAAAAGATTGTTGATCATTATTTTACAGTTCTATCTATAACAAAAAGATATAACATGATAAAATTACATCAGAAGTAGCTAAAATAAATTGATATTGTATAACTATAAACTTATTAGAAAATTGCCATAAGAAATTAATTGGCATGAAGTCAAAAAAATCAGTGACATTAATCCTATGTATGAGAAGTGTATAGAAATTTTAATACCCATACAAAATTCATAAGATATCATTATGATTACAAAAAATAGTAGAAAGTGCAATATAAATTGGATAGATAAAAAGGTATTGAAATTAAATAACAGAAAGAATGCAAAAAACAAAATCATGATTTATTTCTTAAATATAAGATACTAAGAAATAAAATCAATTTTATTATAGGAGCAGAGAAATGATTGTTTTATAAAAAAATTTTTAAACGAAAATAAAGATGACAAAAACACACACACACACATAACGAAAAATAAATGAAATATTACTAAGGAAATCAATTCTATAAATGATGAACATTTAAAAAAATTTTTAAAATATAAATGATAGTTTTCTTCTAGAAAATATATTTAAATCATATTTTTAGAAAGAATCAATAAAATAAAATTGTAAATTTTTTTAATCATGTTAATACTTCAAAAACATATAATAGTCAATCTCATTCAATATATATGCCAAATTTAAATGAAGAGGAATTATATGAAATAATAAAATAATGTAGAGTTAATGTAAGTCCATGACTAGATAAAATAAGAATGCTAGACGTCAAAAATAATATTAATTTACTGTCAGATATTATAATTTACATGGTGAATAAAATAATAACACATTCATAAATTTCCTATAATATTAAAAATAGAATCAAAATTACTCCAAATTCATAACTCACCCAGACTAGCCAAAAATAAACTCTAAAGCACAACCAATAATTTTATTGCCATAAACAGACTTCTCAAGTATAAAGAACTGCAAAATTACATATTTAAACTAAATATTACCCTCAATTCCACTTATCTCTCTTATACCCTTAATATTAAAATAACTTTTAAATAAGTTAATTGCTTCAGAATCTTAAATTTTTAATAATATTCTTTAATTCTTCTTTTTATTTCATTTCTCACAAAGAGAGCAACCTTAACCTCATCAAAATTAATAGTGTGGCCTGTATCTTTTTCATGGATATATAAAGCAGAAGTAAGATATTTATTTTTAACTCTATTTTTATGTATTTTTATTCTTTCAAACTATTCTGACCTAAATGGAAGAATAAAGGTACATAAAAGTAGAGTTAAAAATAAATATCTTAGTTCTGCTTTGTATATCCATGAAAAAGATACAGGACACACTATTAATTTTGATGAAACTATGGTTGTCTTCTTTGAGAGAAATAAAATTAAAAAGAAGAATTAAAGAACCTTTATTATTAAAAATTTATGATTCTGAAGCAGTTAACTTATTTAAAAGTTCTTTTAACATTAAGGATGCATGGGAGGTAAGTGGAATTGTGGGTAATGTTTAGTTTAAATATGTTGTTATTTTGTAGTCCTTTACACTTGAGAAATCTGTTTGTAGTGGTGAAATGATTGGTTATGTTTTAGAGTTTATTTTTGACTGGTCTGGTTGAGTTGTGAATTTGGGGTGATTTTGATTATTTATTGACTAGTTTAGCTTTATGCTTTTAATGTTTATTTTTTAAGCCTGAGGGTAAAAATAATTTTGATAACTATAGAATTATATCTATTTTTCCTTCAGTTGTTAAAATAATAGAAATTTATTAAATAAAAATAATTTTTTAAATAAAAGCTAATATGGTTTCATAGGGGACAGAATTCATAGAGAATTTTACAGATGAAATTAATAGTGCATTAAATGATAAAAAATATATTAGTATATATATTTTAGACTTTTATAAGGCATTTGATGCAGTTAACATAAACAATTGATTCACACTTTAGAAAATTGTGAAATTAGAGGGAAAATATTCAATTATTTAAATAATAGTTAGGTAGTAGCAAAAATATAAAATGGATTGAGTAATGAGTAAAAAGAATATATTTGGAGTTTTTCAAGGTTCTACACTTAGTGCATTATTATAAATGACTTAAGAAATATTAGTATTAAAGGAAATAAGTATAAAGGGAGCTTGAACAAAATTGTCCTTTGATGGTGTGACAAAGGAGTTTATACAAATGGATAAAAAACAAAATGTATGTTGATCTCATATAAAAATATTGATATATACTTATATTTACATGATTGTATATATAATAATGTAATATATGATTATAATAAGTTTATAAAAATAGAACCAATAAAATATTAAATATTTTGTAATAATACTATATGAAATAATGTCTTTGAAGCATCATATCAACATTCTAATAAATAAATTTAGATATTCTGTAGCAATGTTTTACAAAAGCCATATATATATAATTTAAATATACTTATTGTTATATATCAATCTTTGTGTATCCAATTTAGAAGGTGCCTTTTGGCTACCTTGTTCTATATAACTTGGAGGAGGTGGATCTTGATTGGTTAAGAACTGTTTGTGTTAAATTTTAACATGCTGATACCATATGCTAAATAAATAAATAATTTTTGGGTGAATCTTTATTGAAATATGAAATAGCACTTTTGGGTCTGCCAACTTTTCTAATATTAATAAATTAGCATTATTCCTGAAAAAGAATAATTGATCTAATAGAAGAAGATTATATACAAAAAGAAAAAAATAGTTACAAATATATATATATATATTGTAATGGGATGGGGGTATCGAAAACAGAAAGATGGGCTGAACCTAGGGTGATGGCAAATCATCATCAACCCCAAGTCAATACAAAATGAAATATCAATAATTTACAAAGTTATATATAAGTTTAAACTATTTAAGGGGAGCATGAGATCATCAGCCAGCAGCTAAAAGCATAATTAATTATCAACCAGCATTATAAAGTAAAATAATTATAAGTAAGTATGAGTACTACTCAAAATACCATTCATCATCATGAATGATCAATAATATCAACTAAATCAGTACAATAAATCAGCAGTCCATCTTGTGGCTGAATTTGAACAATAAAAAATAGAAATCAACAGTCAACCTTGTGACTGGATCGGAAATGGGTCTTCTGTAGACCGGGCTACCTATTCATCCTTTGCCAGCTTGGGCAATTATTTAAACATAACTTGGATGCATCAACCTAGTGCTCATCCATTAAAATACACTAAGAAAAATCTAAACAATAATGCTGGGATACAAAAACATGCTGATCATCATCAATGCTCTGACCACTTGTACTGGCCAACTATAAACTTAAATTTTTAATAACACTAAACTAAAATTAAAGGTAGTGCATGGGCTTTAAAGAATATAATCTTATGCACCAACCAGGATGATGATGATTGATCATCACTGGATGTCCCCAAAACACTAAATACACATCCCCATTTATATATTCATCCCATGAACGAATCTAGCTCAGAGAACACAAGCTCTATTACTGTCATGTGATCAAGAAATGATGATTTAATACAATTTTAACAAATAAATACAAGTTTATTAATAATAAAAATAAAAAATTGAAATTAAAGTCTATGTGGCTATACATATAAATTAAGTCTTATACAAAAAAAAATTATCACATTGGTGATTTATGCAATTACTATTCAAAATTCAAATTGTTCCATTGATTTACATATATGTGCACACAGATATGCGATTTATAACATACAATTAATGTATTTCAATTGGTATTCAATAATAACAAAAAAAATGATTAAAATTTTACATGAGTTATACTTGATTAGCATTGATATATATACACGCACACATACATATGTGTGCTTGTAATTTCTGAACACATTTGACTTGTTACAAATAAATATTTTTAATTGTCACTTTTAAATGATATAAAATATGTAGGTTTACATATATGTTCTAATAGGTTTATTCAAAACGCGTATATATATCAGCACAGATGTGCATTATATTAATTTATTAACACATTCAATTTTCTCAAAATAATAAATGACATCAATTTTTACCTAAATGGGTCTACCTGACATGCATTGATATATAAATATGCGCACAGAGTGCAGTACATTTGAGAAATGGACATATTTGAATGGTTATACAATAAATGATTTAAAATAATCATTATAGATTATATATCTCACTTTAAGAATATCATTTTAATAAAGGAATATGAAAATTATTTCTTTACAATATGTATATCAAATTGTCTTTCTTTTAGACATTTGACTCAAGCAAATTATTTACTTGTTTTGCTTTAATTTATTAATTTATAATTTTAAAAGTTGTTTTAAGAAATATTAAAATAAAATAACTCACTGTATATACACGTAGATGTTTATCTGTGGTTCCATGCATTTGTAGATAAACAGCAACATATGTACACCAATTTCTTCAAGCATTTTCTTGGTAAGCTTGATTTTTGGTCCATCAAAAAAATATAATTTCAGGCTTGTTGTAATACCAGGGAAAAGTATTCAAGTAATTTGTTGGCATACCATGAGCTTCGTTTTGTAGTCCAAGCAATTGTCAAGCTGTCTTCTAGAACATATTTAAGCAGCTAATTGATCCATTTGAAGTAACCCTGGGCTTATGAATCTAAACTCTGCAGTAAACTATAGGGCAGCTACTGGACTGGTATTCCCTTAGATCTTCGTAGGAACTCTGTATAACTCTGTTAGCTATTCTACTAACCATTCCTCAGAAAATTAAAGCCAAACTTTGCAGTTGGCCTAGTTAGCCACTGCATAAAATATTAAAAGCAGACTCTTCTGGCTAACTCTTCCAAAACTGCAAGCAAAAATTAACTGATATTTTTTTATCAGTATTTTTATAATCTTGGTTAAGTCATGTGATAAAACATAGTGACTGTTTTCAATCTGTCTAATCCTTTTGAAAACAAGCTTGAAATTTTATCAAGGTCTGATATACATGTTTTCACTTAGATAATAGAAATTTACAAATTAAAAAATTTCAAAAATACCATACTTATTTTTAAATTTCAAAATCAGAATAATAATAATAATACAATATTTATATTTATTCAGACCTTTTAAAATATTAATTTCATAATGAAATTTTATTTTAAACCCAGAGTTATTTAACCTGTTACTTATTATTTTATTTTAGGAAATAGAGAAAAATATCTATAAAAATTTATTTTCTGTGTTTATTTTTACTTTACTTTACTTTTATTTTACACACACACACATATATATATATATATATGCACAGACACTATATTATTGTGTGTTATGTAACCCAACTGGTTACAATATATACTTTCATAAACATCTTGAATATATGCTTATAGAAAAAAATTTTGGTAATAATTTCAAAAAACCTTATGTAATGTGAAATGAGTCTAAGGAAAGGATTAATACAAAATTGCAAAATATTGTAATAAATATGGAACTAAGGTAAGGGATTATTATGTTCTTTATGAAGTATTATAATTTTATCTTTCTTATTGCATTGCCAAATCCATGTAATATTAATATCATTTATATTCTTTATTACTTTTTACAATGCACTATTGGGGATTTAGAGTTAAGATTTGAAAATATAAATAGAAGTTCTGAAGAAGATTGCCAGGGCAATTGAAACTGTCAATAGTGGGTTGTAAAAAGCATTGTAAAAAGTAATAACGAACATAAATAATATTATATTAGATTACTATGTTTCTAAATTATTCTATGACATACCTACCATGTATATATAGATATATATGTATAGTTGGTAGAGCATCTGACTTTGGATCAGGTGGTCCTGGGATCATTTCTGGCACTTGAAACTACTTATGAACTCCTGAGCAATAAACCCATTAGCATTTTATAAATATATAGGATGCAATAAATGTTTTATTATTTATTATTGAAATGTAATTATTTTGTTATTATGATTTGTATATTTTGTGGTAAATTTAAAATCAAAGTAATTGTAAATATGTAAACTATTTATGACTTCTACATAAAAGCACAACTAAGGTTGATTAAGAGAAGAATGTTAATACATTTAACTTGTATAAATAAATACAAAAATGAATCTAAGGGTTACCAATTCAATTCCCATGCTAGTGTTGTTACTGGTTAGTCTAACAATATATGAAAAATAAAGAATATCAAAAATGTGTGTTATATACTAACCTATATTTTATTACTAATGGGCGAATGTATTTGAAAACATTTAATAAATTTTGAATTTTTAAAAAATATTTACCATTAAATTAGATCATGGAAACAAAGCAATTCTAATTTCAAATTTAGTTAAAATAAAATCTAAAATAAAATATTATGATATATAAAAGATTAATATTTCATATTTATACGCATTAAAATTTTGTGGTTCAATGTATGACTGGCCACATTCTCTTGAGGCTCACAACTTGAAATAATCTGCCTACATCTGATGTTAGCAATGATTAAGAGTAAATAGACCTCAACATTTCAGACAGACTTCAGTAGCTATTCTGTTTTAAGCTAGAACTTTTTATTGACAATGTTAAATGGTGATGTTGTATTTTTTTATCTTAATATTTAAAACCAGTAGCCTGAATATTGTATCAGGTAGATGGTTCTTAACTATTAGTTAATTTTTTCAATGAGCATGTAGAACCATAGAAAAAACATTGGTGATAACTTAGTGGGATATTGTTAAGTTTATTTGATATTAAGATTTCTTCAGTTTTGCTGCATGCTAAAATATTTAGAATTGTTTCAGTATGGTTATGATACACATAAAAGGTAATTCAGATCATGTCTGGGCTGAGAAAAATAAGTCTATAGTTACACAGTGTATCCCATTGGAAAAGTGATTGGTTTTCTCTTTAAGTTGCCTGCAGTGCCATCTCTGAATTAATGCATGTACTATATAGTGATGAAGTTTAACCATTTATTACAAATATTTTAAGGTGATATCAAGTCTGGACTATGAATTATGATATGAAATGTGTCAGTGGCTTTTAAGTCTTTGTGAATCATTATCTACCATTATAAATCCATGCAAACCATTTGAGAACATTTTACAACATATACTGTTACTGCAATACAAAGTCAGAAATATTTTGAATATGACAGTTTTGTCCAAGTTAAAACAAAATTTAATGTTATTCTGTTTTTCCATTGTGGGTTAAGATATGAAACACATTTTACTAGTACCCAGTGGTGGCCCATTCATAAAGGCTTCAGGGTTGCATCACTTCCCAATGTAAAATGAATGTTTTTGTTTAATTGTTATCATTTTTAAATTTGTATATTAATTAAATTCATATATATGTTTTACACAAATGTACAAAAAGTATACCCTATCTAAGCCAAGAGGCAAAAATGTGTCCACAATCTATTTGTAGTGATTTTTTATCTTGCTCAGATACACGCTCTTTTTGTTTGCACTTTCTGTTGGATGGGAAAACGTTACTGCAGCCCGATGATACAACAACACTTTCATAATAAATGAAGTGTTAAAATGAATCTTTTTAATTATTATTATTCTTAAATTTATATATTAATTAAATTCCTGTATGCATCTTATGCAAATGTACAAATAAAGTAAAGAGGCAAAAAAGTATCTATTAATCTATTTGTAGAGATTTTCTATCTCATTTATATATGCACTCTTTTTGTTTCTGCTCTTTGTGAGATGGGTAAAAGTTACTGCAACCCAAATGATACAATAGCACTTTCATAGTAAAAAAATATTTGTAATCTTATTGTATATGACAATTTTCTTTGAAGATACAAGTCATTTCTGTTTACATTTTTAATTGCTGCCTCACCACTATGAATTCTCATCGGCCACCACTGCTAATACCTGAATATTTTTGTGGTGAATCTGAATAGCTGCATAACACACATTCTCTTTCAAAGATGGTATCAGTTTTGAGAAAAACCAGTCACCAGACATCTTTCCACTGGAGCAATATTCTATCTAAGATTTATAAGTCAGGTATAAAATATTGGCAGTCCTATTGGCCACTGATTACCAAGAACTTCTGCACACATCAAGTCATTATTAAAGATATTGAACACTGCACAGAGACAACTCTCTATACAGTAGCACCACTAAGTGCAAGCCAGAGTAATCAATGGCTGCAGGAAGGTTTGTACATAAAATCCCTATCTAGTGCCTACTCATCCAATATCATATGATCTTTGGTGGTTTAATATTGTGAACTCCATATGCATTTAGTAAATTATTTTTGTTTTCCTGTATCATTAAAACATTTTATAGATTTTTGTCCAATTTCTGTGTTTATTATAAATAGCTTTGATGCCTTCATTCCAATCTGGGATGAATTGGTTTTCATGTTTGCAAAGATTATAATCTCAGATCACAATAAGATTATTAAATCATTGACAGAAAGAGAGGATAATGATATTATTATTTATTTTAATGATAAATAGTTTTAATTCTGTGCATGTGATTTCTAAAGTTGTTAAGAGTTGGTTTACATTGGTGATTGGAGGGAGGATGACTCTTCATTAATAGATTAGACCATGATGAATCACTTTTTACTTAACTGGACACATGGAAGGATCATGGTTTTGATGCTTGATTTTAAATAGAATATTCTATTATTTTGGCATTGCAAACTATACCCATTATTTAAAACCATCCATTGTATATATTCAGAATCTTTCTTCTATTACATATCTCCAACGATGTTACTGGAATTGAAATCACCTGTGGATATTGAATATATATGAAGATCTGAAAGTGGGAATTAAGGAAAGTTTATAACAGCAGGTTTATAAGCATTAGATTTATAAACACTATTTGAATGATGGTTAATTTATTATTTGAATAATCTTTGATTGAAATTAGATAGTTGGTTAAATAATTTGAAATTCATTGCAGTTATACTATGTTTAATGTACAACTGGTCAATTATGAGAGTGAAGCAAAGTTTTTAAAAAGGTAAACAGTCTTAGAAAACAGGGTCATTTATACCCTAGTCCAATCAACATTGCATTGTTTTATTAGAGATATTCTTCCTCTGCAATATTTTATTGATAAAATTATATAATTTTTTTAATAGGAAGAAAATTTTGTGCAGAAATTATATGCAGCACTTAAAAGTATTATGTTAATTTTGTTTTAACAACATTGATGCTTACCTTAGTAATTGTGATGCAGTTTACTCCTATAGGACTAATGCAAGAAAGTATTTGGTTTATCAGAGCGATTTTCTACTACTTTAAGAAAATAAATACCATAAATTGATGATTGCAGTTGAATTATTAATGCTCACTTATTTTATGCATTGCTTACATTATGGCTTCTGTAGTCAGAAAAGAGATGAGGCAATATATAAATAATATGAACTTAGTGGAAGGAAGTTAGTCTTTTCTTTTCTTTTTTTGGTTTTTGCATACTAACTGATAATATGTATAATGAGCATAATTTATGTATTATACTAACAGTAATAAATAAGACAGCTGATTTGAATAACTGGGAATAATTCATATAAATACAACAGTAAACTTATATTAATATTTTAATGATATCAGACAATGTCAAACCCCATTATTTAGCACTATAATTTTTTAATATAACGAAAAATAGCTAGATGTTTATCAATGCAGAATCAGAGATTCATATTGTTAAAAAATGTTAATTAAGGAACTCAACATTGAAATACATAGTATGTTAATCCATTTTGAATTAGATGCAAATAAATTTAAAAAAATGTCAGTTTCATTTAATATGCTAATATAGTTTTTTTACTATAGCTGTCATATTAGATAAAATAAATTGATAAATCGCTCTAATAGTATGTATGCATTTCATATATATTGCTGAATGATTTCCCAATATGGAAGACATATTAAGAAATATATTCTGCATGATTTCTGTAGCTTTTATTTTTCTATATTTATTTTATTCTATCTGCAGGCATCTAATTGACGCACAGTGTTACAGTATATTACAGACACGTACATATACATATAACATAAATCCACATCCATGTCTAACATGCTTACAAACATTTTTTTAAAATAATTAATATAATTGAAATATTTCATATTGCATACATTAATCTTCAATTTGAAGTGCCGTGAGAAATGTCATGTAACAGGTTTTTCTCATGTAGGTTAAATATTTTGACAGATTTTTCTAAAAAAATAAATAATTATTATTGTTTCTTCTATATATTATGATTAATTGCTTTTTTCTGTTTTAATAATATTATTGCTACTGTTAACCAGTAGTAGATTATATTATCGTGTTGATTAAAATAAACATTTGTTCTTCAGTAAGAATTGTGACATTTTTGTGTATCTTTTTTTTTTTTTTGTAATAATTGGTACATTTATTTTATGTTGGTTAATAATTGTTCCTGTATTTAAGAAAGGAAATGTCTTGCTAATTACTAATTATTTCTTGCCCTCTATTAAAGAAGGTATTTGGATTAATTATTAAAAATAGAATATATAAAAAAGATATTAAGATATTTTTGTTTTAGTTTTGCAAAATTTGTTCTCAACCACCAAAATATCACATGATTACCATTCCTATATTTACACAAGTTGTTAATAATATAACTCTCCATACAGTTGTGCCACCCAGTGCAAGCCTTAGTAATCAATGAAATGCGAGTGTTTGTCATAATATCTCTATCTAGTGTCTACTCATCCAATATACCCAAACTAGTTTCTAGCTTCATTAATGAGGAGCTTTGAAGCTGAGAGCCCTGTATCTAGATCTTAAGATCTAATGCAACCCTCCAGCAGCCATCTTTTTATTTATTTAGTCAACTATAAAGCTATGCAGCCAAAATGAAAAGACAATAATGTTTTCAATTGAAGCTCTTTTGCTTCTATAGTCATACAGATTTGAACCCAGTTCAACATTATACCTTTCAGTTTTTCAAAAGCAATAGTGACCATTATTCCATTGACAGAATAATCTTACATTCATTGATTACTAAGGCTTGCTAGCATTATTTTATGATGAGTTTGCTACTATTATTAAAATTCGTTTTCAGTATAATGATATTCAGAGAATTTATATATGTTGATATCTAGAAAAATAAATACTGAAACCATGCACACTGTGCATGGGTGTAGCAATTATATTTTTTCTTTATAATAACTAAATGTCATTCTTCAGTAGTTTTTGTCCTCTATTATGCAAAACATTTGTTTACAGTGGATTAACTGTATTCCTGTAGATGGTTGAAATTCATGAATAATACTGTTTTGTTTTCAACATATTTCTCTATACACACAGTGTGTCCCAGTGAAAAGGTGACATTTTTTCTCAATGTTGCCTGCAGTTCCATGTCTACATCAATACATGTATTATGTAGTGACATAGCTGGACTATTTACCACACAAATTTTAAAATCCTAGCATATTGAAATCACAAGTTACTATACAAAATGAGACAGTGTTTCCTACCTTTGTAAATTATCATCAATGCTCTCTTTGCCATCTTGAAATCTTGCAAACTACTTGAAAACATTCTTACAATTCATGATTTCACTGCTATATACATTTTGCATTATTCCAAATATTTCAACAGAAGTTTTGCCCAATTTAAAATAAAATTTAATACTAGCATGTTAAGATACTATTACATTTCATATTGTAACTATGATTCACACCTTAAAACTTTTGTCATCCAATATCTTAATTATGTCACTATGTAATATGCATTGATTTACAGATATGCATATGCAGACAATACATACATTTTAAAACATGTATGTAGTATATACATACTTAATGAGAAGATTCAGGACCAACCATGAGTGTTACTTACATCTTCATAAATGGAGTTTTCATGCCTCTGATTTCTGATCTATGTATGTGTGGTCAAATAGAATTTAAACCTCTAAACATCACATGACCACCACTTCTTATACTTACACAATTTGTAAACAAACGATTTATGAAATTTTTTTATTAAATTAACTTTTACTTTACTTTCAGTATAGTAGTAGTTCAGCAGCAACAGTTCATTTATTCTCTACCAAGTTAAAGAGCTCTAGTTTTGCATGCTCCAAAAGTACTCAAAACCTAAGCCTGACAAGATAAAAACCATATCCCAACATACCTTTTTCAAATTTCACTGAGTTGATAATTAATTAATCATTTTGTCTTACATTTTTAATTAAAAATTTCAATTAAAATCAAGTTACCCAACTGTTAATTTTAGAAAACAATATGGAGACAAATCCATCACATGACCAGATGCTTCCCGCCAATATTACCAGCACAGAATTTCAAAAAGTAAAAGTTCAGTCAAACATAAGCTAATTTTTAATTCTATTGTAGCAAATTTCGATCTCTGTTGGGAAAAAAAATTCCAATTACAAATTTCCTAGCAAGCAATTCACTTGCTCACAAACAAATTAACAAGCTCTAGTTTTTATGCTCAAAAAGAATTCAAAACCTTAGTCTAATGCAAGATAATAATAAGCCTTTAATCAATTGATTACTTACTTCCAATTTTGAATTACAATTTTTATTGAAATTTCTAATTAAAATCAAGTTACCTAACGGTAATTAAAAAAAAAAATCTGATGAACATTATCTGTCGCCAATAATACCAGCACTGAGTTTCAAAGTTCAAAGGTTAGTCAAGCATAAGCTTATTTTTAATGTTATTGTAGCAAAATGATCTTTATTTAGTAATAAAAATTTGATTTCAAGTTCCCAGCAATTAATTCACCTGCTGACAGCCACGTTAACAAGCTCTGGCTGTTTATACTTGTAAAGAAGTCAAACTTTAGGTTAGCAAGAAAAAAAAAACAACTAACTTTATATATCCTTTTCAATTTCCAATCAGTTGATAACTTATTTCCAATTTTGTGTTAAATTTTTCATTCAAATCTTCAATTAACATCAAGTTACTAGATAATTTCAAAAAAACATAAGTCACATCCAATAGCAATGCTGAGTTTAACTACCTATCCAGATTTACTATCTCCTTATGTCTGAATCCTCTAACTATGAATTTCACACTTAAATCACATCAAAAGCCTCACTCGGCCTGTACCTCTAATACAGCTAAACCCAGAGTCTGACCAACCTATGACAAACTCCAACTTAATAATAGCAACAAGTTCTAACATAACTGTACCAGCAACCCCATCTGGAAATCAGGATCTCTACTCATGGACCTTACTCAGTCTCTACCTTTAACACACACATAAACCCAGAGTCTAACCACCCACCACAAACTCCAACTTAACAATTGCAACCAACTCGAACATAGCTGTCACCCTCCCCTCTCTGGAACACTCATCTATTCAAATGCCACAGAAAGCAGACATGGTAGGATTGTACCAATTATGAAAGCAATCCTGCCATGTCTTTCATCCACACCAACACCCTCCCCAGCCCACATTGCTAATGAAACCAAGAGAAAAACCTGGTCACCCTAAGAAGATCCAGCACCCTAAAAAATCAAAAATAACACATTGATTTCATATCAGTGCAGGCCTCACAGACAATTGCCACACTATAATGGAAATTCTAGTTTTTCATCAATGTTACCCAGACAACCCAACCACATAAAACTAAATCTGGTTTGCATCTGTAGATACTGCAGTCCAGAGCATGTAAAATTTATGAAATCTTGTGTACATTTATAAAATAACTTTTATATATGTAAACCTACAACTGCAGATTGCCCATGTAACCATGGAAATCCAAGCTATGTAAAACCCTTGTAACTAATCCACAGCATATAAAAATTTCTTGTAATATTATGTAAATAAGTAAATCAACTTGCACATACATAAATCTACAACTACAGATTGCTCATGTGTAAAACCCTTGTAACTAATCTACAGTGTGAAAAAATTCTTGTAATGTCATGTAAATCAATAAATCAACTTTTACATATGTAAAGCTACAATTATGGCTTGCCCATGTTACCACAGCAATCCAAGCTACGTAAAACTTTGTAACTATTTCTTAGTATGTAAAAATTTCTACAATCCTGTGTAAACCAATAAATCAATTTTTATATATGTAAACCTACAACTACAGATTGCCCATGTAAACACCATAATCTAAGCTATGTAAAACTCTTGTAATTTTCTATGACATTGAAAGTTTATCTTTGAATAATAATAATAATAATGATGATGTTGATGATAATAATGATAGTAATAATAATTATTATTATTATTTCTTAAACATATAATCTTGTGATAAAAAATCATACATGGAGCTTAACAAAAATATATATGTGCAAATAAAATATAAAACATTAATACAGTATAAAGCAAGTAGTAACAGTAGCAGTAGTAGTAGCAGTAGCACTAGCAGCAGCAGCAGCTGCCAATTTAAAATTCTTTCTTTTAAAATCTATAATAACAGTATAGCTTACTTATATTATTCAATACAAACTTAATATGTAGATCAAGTAGTTAAGACTTGAATGAATTAATATTAATATTTTTAGTAAAATAGCTTAAAGAATGTATTTAATATTTAATTTTTTTTGAATATATATAATTAATTTTATATAAAGCTTTACTTTATTGAAAGGATATTAAAAAAAACAAAAACAAATTTTTATTGTGTGAAAAGTAGTATGCACTAATCTTTGTCTTGTGATTGTTAAAATATTCATATTAAAATATTATTTAAAATATAGATTGCAATTTAGTAATTGCAATGTATTCAGAATAGATTTAAATATAATGGATTTTAAATTTATAATTATTAAATTTAATTTTTGTGTTATTATCTTAATAAACTTGCATATTATTATTAATCGATGTATCATTAGATTTACCTATTCTATAAATTACATTACTTATGAGATATTGATTTATAGACTCTAAACTACATATTTATTAGATAATAGATCATATATTTGTTGAATTATTTATTTACTAAATAAAATATTTATTATAGAGTCATTAGCACCTTATAAATCACATGAGTCTGTAATAATTTGGATTATTATAAATTCACTTATGAGCAAAATTCAGTTTTAACATTATGCATTAAATTTATATTTAGAAAGAGATATTTTAGGTACATTATAAATTTAGATATAATAACACATAATTACCTTTGATCTTTCTATTTTAAATTATTGTTCATTATACTTTGACCACCCATATATTAAATGATTCTTACCATTTATGATAATATTTATTGTTGTAATTAAATGATAAATTATGGTGCCAATGAAATCATGCTACCTGAGTTATACATGCTGATATATATTCTGTTTGTTCTGTTTAATAGAATAATTTATTTATTACATGTTATATAGGGTATATGAGCACAGACTTTCACACCACCCACCTCTCTCCACTCTATCCAATAACACTGATACACCTAAACACATATATGCTGAAAAGATAAATAATCACCAATATACGTATTTCATGCTAAACCAGCAATCGTCAGTTGGTCCAGACTATCATCTTTACACACATATATAGTATAAGTGCTCAGATATATATTAAGATAGATTATCCTCATAGTTTAATGGACAGGCTTCAATCCACTCCACACTCCAACTCTTCATCCGTCCATCCAATTGGAAATCTGATGATGGAATGCTCAAAGGCCACCCTGAGGCCGAGATTATTGTCACACCCATGTTGACCTAAGGTCAATCTGAACCCCACATGTACAGGACATAATCCATTTAATACATATGCAAGGATGGGCAGACATCTCTATAATGTAATAACTGAAACACAGGCTTGTTATTTACCTGTGGCTATATATATGTAATATAGGGTATATGAGCACAGACTTTCACACCACCCACCTCTCTCCACTCTATCTAATAACACTGATACATCTAAACACATATATGCTGAAAAGATAAATAATCACCAATATACATATTTCATGCTAAACCAGCAATCATCAATTGGTCCAGACTATCATCTTTACACACATATATAGTATAAGTGCTCAGATATATATTAAGATAGACTATCCTCATAGTTTAATGGACAGGCTTCAATCCACTCCACACTTCAACTCTTCAACCGTCCATCCAATTGAAAATTTGATGATGGAATGCTCAAAGGCCACCCTGAGGCCGAGATTATTGTCACACCCATGTTGACCTAAGGTCAATCTGAACCCCACATGTACAGGACATAATCCATTTAATACATATGCAAGGATGGGCAGATATCTCTATAATGTAATAACTGAAACACAGGCTTGTTATATACCTGTGGCTATATATATGTAATATAGGTTATATGAGCACAGACTTTCACACCACCCACCTCTCTCCACTCTATCTAATAACACTGATACACCTAAACACATATATGCTGAAAAGATAAATAAGCACCAATATACATATTTCATGCTAAACCAGCAATCATCAGTTGGTCCAGACTATCATCTTTACACACATATATAGTATAAGTGCTCAGATGATAGTCTGGACCAACTGATGATTGCTGGTTTAGCATGAAATATGTATATTGGTGATTATTTATCTTTTCAGCATATATGTGTTTAGGTGTATCAGTGTTATTAGATAGAGTGGAGAGAGGTGGGTGGTGTGAAAGTCTGTGCTCATATACCCTATATTACATATATATAGCCACAGGTATATAACAAGCCAGTGTTTCAGTTATTACATGTTGTAATTCTAATAGGTTTAAACTTGTCTCAGAAAAATATCATTCAGTATAAATATTACATACAACATGTCTTGTATGTATTATTTATATTGAATTATTATGTTTTTGTGCATAATTGTGATATTTGATTAATATAATTTTTATTATAATAATTCATATATAATCTGTGCTATATTCTGTGTATTTTAACTACCTAATATAATCCATAAAGAAGACAATTTTAATAAAATATTTTTGTCTGTTGCATCAAGTTCGTTACATTATATATACACATTTTCACATTTTACAAGATTTTATGGAAGCTTAAATGAAAATCTGAATTCCACAATATAGGTTGTATCAGAGTTAGCATAGTATAGGATATGATGCATGCACACATACATCTTTTTTATATGGACCATAAGTAAACATAAAAATAAGTATTTCTATTTCATGCAGGCTGTGATCTCTATTTATCATTTTGTTATTATTAATTTAAAAATTGGGATTTTCATAGATATTTTCAATATTTTGATTGATAATGGTTAGTGGGTTAACAAACATACTTCTATATAAAGTGGAATGTATTTAAAAATATATAGATATTTATAAGAGAAACTTTTAATCAGAAGAATTTAACATAGAATAGATACATTTTGTTTCTTTCAACATATTGATAAAAAGTATTACCCTAAAGTAACCTGGTTAGCTGCAAACACATCATTCCATTTTTCAAATCCATAAACTTGAAATGGGTCTAACACTCCAATAAAGTCCTTTGTGAAGAAAGCATGAAAATATGATAACTCTGATCACTGAACTTTATACTCATTTATTTAGCATATGGTGTCAACACATCCAAATTCAACACCAACAGTTTTTTAACTGATCAACAGAGACCTCCAAGTTATGCAAATCAATGAGGACAACAGGAGTTTGCCAAGTTGGATAATCCTTGATAACATGTACAATAGTTTGTGGTCTTCCACACCCACAGTTTGGAGAGTCTGTACATCCCCATTTATGCAACACATAACCACATTTACCCTTGCTCATTCTGATTCTATTAATCGTTGATCAGTATTTTTTGGGAGAAACCAAGTACTCAGAGGGTAGGGTCAACTATTATAATGTGATTATTTATGTTGGAGTTATTCCAGTCATAGGTGTTGATATCCAATGTGAATGGCTGTTAAAAATTACCTATAAGACAGAAGGAATTGATTTTAGCTTGAATTTTGGGGGCTTCATCAGAATGAGATGTCCCCGAAATGTAATAAATTAAGAGTAATTCTAATTAATACCTTTTCATATTGAAAGAAAATGTCTAAAATAATGACAGTGTTGACATATTTTTGATGCTGAGTACCATTCTTAAATGCAATTAAAAATGTATTAATGAACTTATTATCACCTGCCTTACATTACAGTCCTGTGATGTCATTGCTGGCCATTGGTTTTATATTGCCCTCTTTTGACTATTTTTAGCACTATTTTTTTGGTTTTATGGTTTTTTGACAATAAAAATTGGGAAATTAAGTAAAAAAAAAAGATTTATTAGTTTAAAAAAATCTGAAAATATCAGTACTTCAAAGACAAAATTTACTAATGAGCCAGAAAATATCTAGAACATTGCTGATTGATAGAATCATTCATATTCAGCATATAAACAAACTTGTAATCATTTTTTTTTTCAATTGTTGTTAGCAATAGCAAAAAAAAAAATACTTTCATAGTTTATTTAAATATTTAAAATGATTTTTACAAATTATTTGTATAATAATGACTAAAAAATAATATATTCATGTTACATTTAGATTTTTTTGTAATGTTACATTTTTAAAAATAAAAATTAAAATTTTTTAATAATGATAAAAAAAGGATATCACGATCATTACTCTTTGTCATACATGATAATACAGAACTTTCATGATATTTTAATAATTATGAATGAAATTTCAAACTTTAGAGTAGAATTTTATACCTTTATGATGGCTTTATAATTATTTGTTTATGTTTAAAAATGAAATTCAATCACTAGAGATTTCATTAATTAATTTTTTCCCAGGTGTGTTAATATAATCAGCTAATAAAAAAAGGTATTATTCTTATCATGTACTTCACTTTATTTCAAGTTTTTTTTTCCAATTTGGAAAATTCAAATATGATTCTTTAGGATTTTTTTGTTCATAAATTTATATTTCTAATAAATCAAACATTATTAATTCATAATATTGAATAAAAGTTTTAATAGCTGAAACAAAATATTGTATTATTAATTCAAATTAGCAGTACAGAATGACGGTAAATTATTGAAATGCCGATGGTTTAAAATCATATTTAATATTTTAAAAGTTTACCCTGAATATAAAGCAATAATATATATCATTTGAAGAAAAACTAATTTGCTCATTGTTTATTACAAATGTAAATCTGGCCAATAATCAAACAGTTAATAGCACTCAACCAACTGATCATTTGAATAATACTTTCCTCTGATTTTCAATACTTATGAGGAAAGTATTTTTTATTATATTTTACTTATTTTTCAATTCTCTTTTAGGACTGTAATAAGGATAGCAAATTATTTGGAGCTTTGTTGACACTGGAAATAAAAAGAAATTCTTAAATGATTTTTGTGGATCATGATCATAAACTGAGACTTGGGTGATTAGAAGGAAAGTATACGGAAATATTGAAGCCTTTGTGAGTTGTGTATTTGGAAAAGAATGAAAAAATTACTTTTAAAGATAAGATTTAAAGTGAACATTAAATATTTACACAGGAAATTATAAAATGAAAGAAATTGAAATGGTTATATAACATTACTTTATAAAGAGATGAAATATGAAGGATATGGAGAAAGGATGAGTGGAAAATAAGAACAGTTGAGGAAAAAAAGATGATGGTTAGTAAAACAATTCAAAGTTTTGGTGACTATTGTGGGTTGATGTGTAGGACTTAGCTTTTTCTATTAGATTATTAATGATGTATATTACACCAGAAGTACAAACAACTAGAAATGATTATTCTTAAAGTAGGAGAACTATTGATGTAATTTACATATAATAAAATATCAGTAATATGTTGTCAAGACAATCTTACAATTAAGCACTAATGTTCTAATTATTTATCTAATGCACAGGCTATATGTAATTATAAAGAGAAAAGGCTTAACTTTTTCCATATCGTTTGCCTATTATAAACATTTAAATCGCCTGTGAATAAAGTTAAAGCCTTTTCGCTTTATAATTAAGCAATAAATGGAAAACTATTATTGAATCAGTATCTAATTGGTGTGTTGTCTTGACAACAGTTTGCTGATATTCTATTGGTTTCTTTAATTATGGGCGGTTCTGATGACGTGTTGACACACATATATATATATGTGGTAAAGAATTGCAATATTGTTATTTATTTCAATATAAACTGCTTAATCACTTTAATAGGTTTTAATAAAAACATATGCAATATATATACTTTGTTAAATAAAAAGTTGTTTTAATGGTTTTCATACATTTTTTTTTGTCACTATTAACTTAATAGATTTTTCCCTCCAAAGTGTACTCCATTTGATTAGCGTTAACAATTTTATGGACAATTCATCGCTACGGTGTGAGAAAATGATAGAAAATTACCTGTGAATCATTATCGCCAAAATAATGGCTTCTGTGACACTTTCATTAACCTAATCCATTAGTAATTGATGGTTCCACTGGCGTAACTAAAGACTAAATTTAGGGTAGTTTAAACTTGGTTTTTGCAACTTGAAAGTTAGTTGATTTTGAGTGAAAATATTGATTAAGCATTACATATAAGTGCTTTTACTGTTTACTTTTAATTTTATTCTAAATATTAACTATTTAAAAACATAATTATAAAAATTGGAATTAGGTTGACTATGGTATGTTCGTTTAGAAGCAACCCCCCCCCTCTTTTTTTTTTATCTGTTGATCGTAAATTATAGTGTCCGTGGAAAAGTTTTTTCTTCTGATTGTGGAGTGACCTCTGCTTCCATCAAGAATGGTGTTTAGTAGAGCGTGAAGACTTATTTTTCGTAATCATTACCTGGGGAAGAAGATTGGCCTACAACATTCAGATTTTCTAAGTCTTTGCTTTGAACTCCACAACTGATCAATCAATATTGGTACAAATGTCTTCTTAAAAAAAATGACGAAAGATTATCATAGGATTTAATTCTAATGAAATTATAGCATATAAATAAATCACTGTGGCTTGTTTTTCATTTTCTTTTAGGAAAAATATAATTATTTTTTGAAAAAAAAAAAAAGATTTTTTAAATCCTATTGTAGTCTGTATGTGTTTATATGTTTATAAGAAAAAAATAGCATGATCTTCTTTTGACTGAACTCATGACGTATAACTCCTTGTTATCGAATTAATAATACTTTTATACTTTTATTTATTTAGCTTATAGATATCATAAAGGAACTTAGAGAGATTCGAACCAGAAGATAGAATCACTAATAGTGCTATTAAATCCTTCAATCCCGACGCATTAGATATAGATTCGACAGTTATTAATTGTGGTTCTTCATTTGTGTTTCTACACAACTATATAAATCATTATCATAATTATTTTTACCCATTATAAATCCACTGCAGGATGAAAGTCACTCCAAATTCAACCCATCTTCAATTTCTAGCCCCCCCCCCCTATATTCTTTATTATTTCATCCATTCATCTCACACACATGTGGTCTCTTTTTAGATCAGTGGTTCCTAAATTCCCTTTATGAAGTGGATGCATGCGATATCATGGATTGTCCTGCATTAATTGAGAAAGTTCTATTGGTCAAGAAAGATATCTAGTCAAGTTAGCTTTACTGTTGGATCTGGAAAATAAATTTGTTTGAAATTTTTTTATAAAAATTTCATTTTTTATGTCTTAATTCATCAAAAAATTGGATCTTGATTTGGGGTGAGTCTTATTTACATTATGAAAATATATCTTGATTAATTGTTAAATTTGGATTTGCTTAATCGCTATGTATACATTTTGGGTGAGAACCTTTTTATGTAATATCTACTGGAGAAATATATCAATCGACAGGAAACTACTACAACTTAAATGTGTCAGTATAAATATTACTTATGATAATATTTAATTGAATTTCTAAAGTTTAGTCTGAGAACTTCTTATATAGTTAGTTTGGAAGTTCAAATGCCAAATGATTTACTTAACCAATTAACCATATTTTTATTATAGCTGGATGCAGTGAGAAACATTTATGGAATGCCATTATGTGTATGTTATATATACATGAAACATTCATGATAATCATATTTTTAATAAAATAATTTTTTTTCTATCATAAGTAGTGTATTAAATATATATACAATTATTAAAAATAATGATTATTTTGACATTTTTTTTATTTTAGAAATATTTTATGAAAAACAACAACTTATATCTAAGCTATCGGAAATGTATTAATTTTTTTCATTATCACCATGTAAGTTTTTAAATTCATAAAAAAGAAAGAATAGTATTTATAAAAATTAAATATATTTTTTATTTATTAATAAAAATCTTGAAATAAATCAAAGTGTATGTGAAATTATTACGATTATTTTTTTCATATGTCAAATGTGTTGACTAGGAAGTGAACCCTGGCCAGCTACTTGGAAGACAACTATACTGACTGTTAGGCCACCAACGCTTGACACTTTCAAAATAAATAAGAACACATCTTTTATCATAACAATTAAAATATAGCAACTCTCCATATAGTAGTGCGACCCAGTGCAAGCCATAGTAATCAATGGATGGTAGAACGTTTGTATATAGTGTCTACTCATCCAATATCCCCAAACTAGTTTCTAGCTTGTGACCTTCATCAGTGAAGAGTCTTGGATCTGAGAGTACTGCATCTACATTTTTGGATCTAATGCAACCTCTAGAAGCCACCTTTTACTATGTTACTTAACTAGATAGGGATTTTGATGTACAAATCTTATAGAATCCATTGATTACTATGGCATATATTGGGTGGAACTACTGGATAGAAAGAGTTGTTACCATTTTAATAGCTTATGTAAGCATAAGAAATGGTAATCATATGATATTGTAGTGATTTAATTCTATTCCTGGCAAAGGATGGTGATGGCTCTAGTTATTAGAAAATCAAAGAAACCAAAATGTATAGATACTGAACTGAGTTCTGATCTGTATGACTCTGCAAGAAAATGAGCTTCAATTGAAAACTTTAGTGTTTTTATTTTGGACTCCTAGATTTATAGTTAACTATAAAGGTAAAAGATGGCTGCTATAGGGTTGCATTAGATCCAAAGATATAGGTGCATTGCTCTCAAATCTGAGGCTTCTTACCGATGAAGGCCAGAAGCTAGAAAGTAATCAGAATATTGGATAAGTACATAATGAAGAGGGATTTGATGCATAACCCTTCTAGTATCTATTGATTACTATGGCTTGCACTAGGTGGCACTACTGTATAGAGAGAATTGCTACTTATTTAATAGCTTGTTTAAGCATAAGATGGTAATCATGTGATGGTTTAGTGGTCAAATAAAATGTAAAAACTGCTGTTATAATGTGGAATGATTGTTAAAAAAATATACTTATTTTTAGATTACACAATTGAAAACTAAAATTTAAATTAATTCTCATTAAAAATAAACTTAATACCAAGTAAATTTACCTACAGTTTGAACCCGTTGTTTGCAAAACAGATATAGTCCAGAATCAAAGCAAAAGACTCATTCTCATTGGTAGATATTCACAAATGAGTATGTTCTATCTGATGCTGAAAAAAAGTAGTAAGGCAATGCAGAGCAAAAACTTATAGATGAATTTTGCAATAACTGTACCAATCATCTTGTCAAATGTATGTGTATCATATACTAAATTTTTAAGTCTTTTTATTTAATTTTTTGAAATACATTTTGAAAACTTTTTCTGCTATAATCTTTTTTGCTGAGACTCTTTAATGTCACATACAATTATAGGTTTTTTTTATTTCTTAGCCACATTGCTACATCAAAAGCAGTCAATATTGTATTTTTTAAAAATATCTTTGATATAACATTTATAATGCTAACAGAATACACCTTTTGCCATTATGAACATATTTGTGTTTACCATAAAGTGTTTCAGGAAGTGTGTTACTATTTATTTATGTGTCACATGTCTGATCCATTTACAGTGCACCTATAAGAGTGCATCCAACACAATCATAACCATGAACTGAGGTAATGTTTGGTCATGTGATCTCATATTTTTTACAATATTACAAAATGTTTTTAATTGAAAATTTTTCAATGCCATTATGATACATTATTAAATGTTCTGTGTCTGACATTTACCATTAACTTTGGCAAAATAATGGTTTTATATAAAATTAATTTTTATCACTAAGGTGAAATACCCTTTTATTTTATTAATTGTTCCAGAAGCACATTAGAATCTGACTGTGCCATATAATCAAAATATGCCATTTATTTAAACTGGTCCATATTTTCAATTTGATACCTATGCTAATGAAAAAGATTTTTCTTCCCATCTATAAATTCTTAAAGTGATGTGTGCTTAAGTTTATTCATTTTTAATGAATATTATAGAATATCTTGCTTACAAACTCATGGTATAGCATTTAGAATGTATACTTACCAGTTCTATAATCTGTTTGGCACTGAATAAGCTTAGAATTTTTTTTGGATTATTCACACGTTTAGAATTTTTATGTAGTCAGCATGTAGCCAACCTAATAAACCCTCCATCTATTGACTAGTAAATGGATATCTACTTAATCTATTTATTATTAGATTGTCTTATTTCTATAGGTAATGAATTGATTTACTTTTCGTTTATAAATAATATTGATTCTTTATATATTTATTGTAAATAAATAAAATGATTTCTTCATTTTTATTTAAAATATTGTTGGTATTGATAACACTTTTTCAAAAAGTTATACAAACCCAGACTTTATTATTCACTTTTTACTTAGCGTTTATTGAAATATATTCATTTGTTAAGGGTTTTTTAAAGAATGTAGAACAATCTTTAATTGTTCATCAATACGTCGTTTTTGTACATTGTCAAGATTATTGATTTTAGTTTTTATTTGATGAAATATGTATTTAATTTTTAATAACTTTCTAACATCTGTTTTGACATGTTAATTTTTTAAAATTTAACTCCTTTTAAAGATGAAAATAGCGAAGAGGAATTATGTCTTCAGTTATATAATTCTTTGTATGATTTTAAATATAAATACACGTAAAAATGGGCGTGATTAAATGTGTATTACATATAGGCATGATATTAAGCCATTATACAATAGAAAATTCCTATCCATTATTAAAATTTAGAAAATGCTGTTAAAAATTATATAGATATACTTTATTATTCCGTAAACCTGGGTATTTGAACCCAGGTTTTACATATTCATTTTACATATTCATAATATTTTCAAAAACAAAAACGAACACCTAAACACATAACTGTAATTTAATAATAAAAATAGAAAATGTTTAAAAAATCACATGTAATTTATTAGTCTAATTTAAGTGTAATTTATTCGTGAACAGTCCTTAAACAAAATGATTTAATAAACAATAAAATAAATAAATTGAAATGATTACGTTATATTTATCGAATAATGAAGTTTGCATTTTTAAGATAAAAAAATAAAGATAGAGCAATGAATATGGAATCTAATAAAATATATCAATGAAAATGTCCTCATAGTCATACCCTTGAAATATGCATAATTGTATAGGTATGTATGTATAGATAATAGATTATTCAAAATGCATGCAAATCAGATTGACTATTTCTTAGAAATGGGGAAGCAAGATTCCTTTCTATTTATGGCATTAGGGTTGTTAGCTATATGCCGTGCTTCTTTGAGCTTCCACTTAGATACATAACTAGGAAGGAATCCTGCTTCCCCCTTTCTAAGAAATGGTCAATCTGATTTGCATGCATTTTGAATAATCTATTATCTATACATACATACTCATACAATTATGCATATTTCAAGGGTATGACTATGAGGACATTTAATGTCCTTGAAAACATAGATTCAATAATAATTTTCATACAATTATAGCTTTTCTTATGAGTGTGTGCCAGCACATGTATTTATAATTTACATTTGTCTAAGAAAAGTTTTTTAATTTTATAAATGATTATAAGTGGAATTTGAAAATTTTAAGCAGGATTTCATTGCTTTATGTAATCCACATAATAATTTGATCAGCAATGGAGATAGAGTTAAAAGAAACCCAATTTTGTTCACTAAATATGTTTTATCAGGAATTGTGAAAGAACGAAGATTTTACCATTTTTCTAATTTTATTGAACACACAGGCAGAATACAATTATAAAAAGAAAATGCTTTAACATTTTTTACAGGCTCTAAACATATATAATAGACAAATGATGTAATATTTTGATTATAGAGGGAACTCTCAAACCTCATCACAAGATAGAGACTTTATAAAGATAAGAACCTGTCTTATTTTCAACATACACTCATGTTTATATAAGCCAATCTGAAGCATCTTGATTTGAGAGCATGAAGATGTTACTCACTTCACATTTAAATCCATTGTTTCCTTTTTGACAAATTAACACATGAAATCTTGCAATTTAGAAGTTAATGTTATGATCATAACATTGGAAATTTAAATAAAAGGCCATCGAATGAAACATTTGAATAGTTAAAAGATTGAAAAATATTGTATTCACTCAAAATACATCAAAAATTATTAAATTTTTTAAAGGGATGGGAAGAATCAAATTGTTGCCATATCTACTAGTAAAGGATATATATATATATATAGCTTCAAGCACATTCTGGGAAGTCACTCAAATATGAAAACTATTCAATAAAAATATTTTCCTTTTAAAAACTTTTGTTTCCACGAATCCACATATCTCACTAATTCAATACAAATATTCCAACATTTCCACTACTTCCTTGTAATCATTGGGAAGGATCTACAAATCTATACAAGGAGGTGAAGAAAAATAACCAAAATTATTCTCTGGTTTTGCCTGTTATTGTATATGCTTCTGCTGTTACATGCTTCTTGAAAGAACTCTTCTATATCAATCTCCCAAATGACATCACTGTGTCAAATCATGGTGCCACATAGTGGATTTCATTTATTTGGCAATTTTTATAATGACTGAAAAGATCAGACAATGTGAACTTCTGTTTTTGATAACCAAAAACAGCAGGGAAAACAATTGTAATGCTTGAAACAGATTACAAGCATGCTGAGCTCATAAAAACACATTTTTATGAGTGATGTATTGAAATGTTAAATTCACCATATCTTTAAAAAGTGTGGCAAGTGAAGTCCAAAGTCAAAACCAATGCTGATTTTTTTATGCAAATGATATTTTTTTCTCAGATTTAGTTTATAATGGTTAGGGATTTTATCTGCAAGTTCTGAAACATTTATGCAATGTGGAAAAATGTAAAAGTCCCATTTTGTGGCAAAGAGAGGAGTGCAAGCTTCACCAAGGTGTCATCTCTCAAAGTCTTAAGAGTGTGAAACAGTTTTTAATTAAATTCAGCATAACCCAGCTTCTCTATCAGCCATATTCAGTTGATCTCACTTTATGCACATTTTTTTTTATTCTCTTGAATAAAAAAATGCCTCAATTTTTTTCTTTTGTGGACTTAGAAACCACAGCCATTAAAATGTATCACTTTGCAAGTGTTTCTGGACTACTTTGAAAAAGAAAAAACACAGTTAGCCCAGTGTGTTGCATCAAATGAATAGTAATTTGAAAAATATTAGATTTATAATACTTAAAAAATAAATAAACAATTTTTTATTATACAATTCCCATTGCTTTTGGATACTCCTTCATATGTTACCATTACTATATATATCTTTTTATAATAATATCTCTTTAACATCTACACAACATATGTTTATAGGGAGTTTCAACCCAGACTTTCAAGCTTCCTTTAGTCATCCACTCCATCTTATACAAGCGATTGTATAAGATGGATTGGGTGACTAAAGAAAGCTGGAATGTCTGGGTTCAGGTTCCCTCTAATTACATCTAACTTAAATATATATATATGTATTTAAATATTACATATGTTTATATAATTATTCCCCCCCCCCTCTTATTTTCTAACAATCTAATATATTTCCGTGTAAACGTTCAAGTAGTGATGTATACGATTCATGGAAATAAAAGTTTTTAAAAAGAAAAAGGATTTTTGTTGAATATTTTTCACATCTGAATGATTATTTGGAGTCATATTTTTAAAGAAACAAGAGGTTATTAATATTATTAATTATGATAATAATGGGACTATTTTAAATTCTGTTCACTGCTTCACTTGAAGAATGATTGATTACTGTCTCTCGTACTTTTTGTACTGATAACATCTTTGAAGAAAGTTTATGGAATAGCTCACAATTAGTATTCTTCATGTTGATAGTTTACTGTCCTAACATTTGTAGTTATTGCATATCTATGCCTTCGATCATTTTTTAAATCTACACCTACAAGTGAAATTAAATAAGTAAACATATTTTGCATGTTTTAATATTTTTATCTGCAATCTCATATTAGTTAGCATTTTTTCAATTTTTTATTTTAGCATTTCATAAAAGTAAGGCAGTGAAATAATAAAATAAAAAAAATAAAGATTTCAAAATATTATTTTTTAAAATGTAAGAAAATGTTAATACTATCCGTGTCTGCACATATATATTATAATGGTAATTACCCTTTTTAACAAATACTAAATGGTAATGGATATACTGTATAATAATAAACATATAATATTCGCGAATCAAATTATTCTAGAGAATTTATATTTAATAGATGACCACATATATGATGAAGTAACTATACAATTTTTATTTTAAATGAACTAATTTACAATAGTCACGGATAACGGTCAAACTGGACGCACATGAAGGCCAAGTCTTTATGCGAATCCAATCTTGTTTTCTGACTGTCATCTCTCGACATTAATAATATTATTAAAAGATAAAGTAAAGTAATATATTTAGTATTCAGATAAGAAATAAACAAGCAACAAAAATTATAAACAATAATTATACTTCTAATTAACAGATATAATGAAAATAATATAACAAATTGTGTTTACATATTTACATTTATGTATTTATCTGGAGCGCATGCGTGATAGGAATATCTTTAAAAAAAAAGTTTATAAGGTTATGCAGTTACCTATTTATATTTCAGTGAGCTCATTTTTTTTTAATTTTTGAATGTAGACATATGGCCATAATAATTCTCATATTTTCAATGTCTGCAAGCAATGGTTAATTAATATCTTAATTTCTCATGGTTTGTTTCAATTGTAGTTGATTCCCATGAAGTTTCTTTCTATGATTGAGGATGTCAAAATTATGCAAATTTATAAATTTACTCGTAGAAGAATATTTATTTCTATTAGAGAATTAATTAGAGGATACATTTTTCTTATATTAAATACCACATATTTTCAGTGTTCAAAAGCAATTAATAAACAGATAGAATTGAAGTTAATTTTTATGGCATTTTTTATTTACAGATCCATAATAAGCTACATTATTGGAAATTTCAGGTGAAACACTCTGATGTCATTACTCCTGAAACTATATCTCAGGACTGCTATATCTATTTAAATAATCATTGCAATTTTCTTGACTTTTTTTCTAGTAAGTAACACAATGAAGAAAGTAGTGATTCCCTCTCTTTTGTTTAAAAGCAGACGATTAGAGTTTCTTTTTCATTGCCAATTGTTTTCCATAGCAACTTGGTATTATTAATAGCTAACTTTATTTTACAATAAAGAATTTTAGTACATAATACATTTTTACAATTATTATTATTATTTTAAATAATTATCTTACACATGATTTTTATACATGTTAGAAGACATAAAAATGCATATACATTTACCAAAAAGCCATGCATGTAAACTCTGTCATGGAGGTTGCAATTATAGAAGAGCTTCTTAACATGTTAATCAGCTTTTTGAATTGCTATGATGTACTGGCATTTGAATATAGGTTGGTTAAAACTTGAAAATTGTTTCCAGTTTCAAATTTGAAATTATTCTTTTAGGTAGTTAATCTATACCCAATCTTGCTAGCCATTCAATTATTCACTAAAATTATAATTTCTAACTATGACAGTTACAAACTTTTTAGTAGATATTTAATTTTTTATTTATTTATTTTTATTACACTTTCCTTGGCTTATTATTTGATAAAAACTAAATTTGTTCAAATAAAAATCCATTATGAACAATATATACTTACCAAAAGACATATTTTATTTAAGTTTACATAAATAAACACAATTATGAATAAACTTGCGATTTTCAAGATTTTAACAAAATCTTGAAGTTATGCCAGTGTAAGGATTGCTTTTGAGTATGATGTTAAACCATTTGCTGACTTCAAACCCTTCTCCCCCACCCACCACTTAGTTTGTTCCTTATCTGAATGATACTGACATCTGTCTATTTTAATTAGAACTAATATCATTCAATATAAATTTTAGCTTGAGTTTTTGCTATCAAATAAATGGGAAACGGACAAATGAATGCTTAATAATAGCTGCATCTGGGCCACTCTAGATCCTAATGTGGCAACCCAAAACCTGCATTAAATGATTCAGTGATTAAATTCAGAAAGTTAAAACAAAGATGTAAACTGGTAGAACTTCATTGGTCAACAATTAGAAAGTAACTAATACTTTCTCATTTACTGTTTTTATCTGGGGAGTTTTCAAGAGGTTTTTTCTTGGAAGAAGACAATTATTTAAAGGCTACCCTATTTTCCACACACACATACATATATGAAGATATTTTTCTAAAAGCAAATTTGAATGCATTTTTTAATGTTTTTTTCATATGAAATGAATTGATTTAGTAAAAATCCTGAATAATGTAATATTAATTTCATAAAAAAATATTTTTTTTTAAAAAAAAAAAGCAATGGTAACATTTTGGTTATTAAAAATTCTGAATTTTAACATTTATTCATTCTTAAATGGAGGAAAAAATATTGATCATCATAGCAATTAGTTATTAAAAGATTTAAAATTCTATCATTGAAGTTCAGTTTATAAATATGGAAAGCTTGAATAAAGCTTAATGCCTTTTCTTTGTGTTTTAAAAATTCAAAATACCACAGGGCAGTTTCTTATTTTACTTATCACATTTTTTTATTTACTCCTAAACAAAAAATCTTTTTTTTAATCATCACTTTTCCAACTCACATGACATATGATTAACCCTTTCATATTACAATGTTTATTGCACGATCATCTAATGGCAGTTTAAGTTATAATTTATATTTTTATTTTAGTAATCAAATCACTAATTTATTTTACAAATCAATGCTTGATTTATTAGAAATATAAGATTCCAGATAAAAAACAAGCTAAAAAATCATACTTAAACTTTGCAAATATAGAAAAAAAAAGATACATAATGTCAATAACTTTTTATTGATAAAAAAGATAAATTAATGATATTTTGGTTTATTGAATTCATTTCCAAAACCCAATAAATTATTGTTAAGTCAGCATAAAAATGTAAAATTTTGTCCTAAAATTAAAAATTGAATTTACAATTATTAAAATATTACAAAGGTTTTTTAGTATGGTATTTGGTAGAATGTTTTGATTATAATTTTATTTTTACTATTACAGAAATTTTTTAAATTTGTATTTTTCTATGTAAAACATATTCAAATAAAATCTAAATGTAACCATGGAAATATTTCCTTTTTAATAATATCTTTTTAAAACTAATAAGCCAATATTTACAGTTTTTCTCATTAAATGAAGTTATATCTAGAAAAATAGGGCTATAGATAGTCATAAGAGAATGAAAAGAAACAAGTGCTAGCAACATAACTCTGTAACCAACTACAACTCAAAATCCTTTGAGTTAAAAAAAGTCACGTCTCTTCAATTAATGATTACTCAGTATTAGACTAGAGAAATGTTCTTATCCAAAGACTTACTTATAAAAAAAGTGAATGGTAGTTGCACAGGGATCTTTTGACATTTAGCACCAAAAGGGTTAGGTTGAGTTTGAATAATGATGGAATATTAAAGGTTCTTAAATAAAAGCTCATCTTAAGGACAATTGGTGCTTGAATCACACATAACATACTGAGTGAATAGTCATTTAAATATATATATATAGTAATGTTAATATAAAATCAATGTTAATATCAAATTACTTTTACCTTAACATAAATGAAATTCAAACATCAATAAACTAATGTGCTTTCAACTTATAAATAAATAACATTCATACTTCAAGAATGAAAAAGATTAGAATGAATCCATCTACCTTTTAGACCCACCCTGGCCAAATTACAGTTCATTAACCACATGCAGTTCTTTAGATAGTCCAGTGTGGATCACATGAAACATTTGTAGTAAAATTAAGCTATATTCAAAATAAATAAAAATAAACTCTTTGGAAAATGGTTTTGAAGATTCTAGGAAGCAATATTTTTTAAATTTGGAAAATGTTATAATTATTTTTTTAAGCTATATTCTATTTTAGCGTGTTATATTTAGATTTTATTTTGAAGTCATACCTGCCTTATTCTTTTGTGATGGCAATTTAATACTGATTGTTTATGTTTATCAACTTCTGTGATTTTATTGTTATCGTTTTCTGGAAATATAACATATTGTTCAAACTAGTCAGTTTGGGGGGGGGGGGGGTTCATCAATGGATTTCATTTTTTTTTTTTATTTTTAATTCAAAATTCCTTGTGGGGGTTTTTTTTTTTTTTTTTTTACCCAAAATATTAAACCATAAAAAATTTATTTTTTAATATATATTTATAAAAAAAATAAAAAAATTTTTCACATAAAAAACTTTTTAAAAAAATTTTTTAAAAAGAGATATACTTTTTTGAAAAATATATTTTTTTGAAATATTAAAAAAAAAAAAAAATTTTTAAAAAAAAAAACATTAATCAAAATTAATTAAAAAAGATATTTTTGGGCTAGGGTGCGTTTTTAAAAAAAAAAAAATAAATTTGGACTTATTAATCAGATGCAATCACATGCATATAATAAATATTTTTTTTATTATTTTTGTTCTCTTGATTTTTTTGTACAATTATTAAATGCCCTTAATAAAAAAATCAAATATTTGCTCCTGTTGAATACTTCACCAATTTAATTGTGGCCCTGTAATATACCGCAATTTTAACACATGGTCTTTTAGACATGATGTTTGTCCAACCCTGTTGTAGACTTTCAATGTTTGTAGCTTTTGTTGTGCTGGCATTGTTGGAAATAAAAAAAATATATACATTAACCTGATTTAAATACAAGATCATAATTTAAAATTAGTTTGTCATTTAAATTAGACTAATTTCCAGCATTGTCAGCAAAGAAAATCTTATAAAGATCAAAAGCTTAAAGCAGGGTGAGAAACTTCTCACACACAGACATTATATGGTTCACAAAATTATTTTGTCTGGACTGTCAAGACAGTCATAGCTATGACTTAAAATTCAATAAATCTAATGGCTTTTCTCACAGTGGTATAAATTTATATTATATGATGCAATGCACAGAAAAAACCTTAAGTGTCAATGATGTGAGAGTTGATTAAGCTTGAAATTCAGAATGCAGGATTAGAACTGTGGTCAAAACACAATAATCTCATTACTGGATACACACACTGGACAGTTATTAAAACAAATTATTTTAGCATCCTACAAATGGCAATTACAAAACAAAATAATTTCATTTCTGCAATAGTTATTAAATCTTAAATGGCGTGAGATTCTGCAATATAAAAAAAAATATCATTGATGATGACATATAGTGACAAAGCTAATTTAATCACTGGTGGTACACCCTGGATAGTTATTAAGATTTAATTATCCTGTATTATAATTGCAAATATAAAAAAAGTTGGTATAGAATGCCAATCTTTTCAAGAGATATGGACAAATGCTTTTTTTTTGTTTTGACAGCAAACCTCTTTGCCTAGTTTGTGGTACTGCATTGGCAGAAATGGAAAAAGTCAGTGTCAAGTGTAATTACAGCTCAAAATATGCTAATCTGGGCAAAGTTTGAATCACAACAGATTGTTTTTATTAGCCTCACTATGACAGACAGTTGAGTTATGTAATGAATAATCTAATCATAAAGAAATTGAAACCAGTGGCTGCTCCAATATTGTTAGCACTAAACAAAGTAAAATTGCTTCAGAGTGCTAGTTTGTCTTGGAGAACCATCTCAGATCAGATTACTGACTTAGTACAAGATACTGAAAAATACTGAAGGATTCTGGAAGAGGTTTCTAATTTTTGTTTTTGACTTGTGATGAGACAATGGACATAACAAACAGTGCTCAACTGGCTTTATTTATTTGAGAGATAACTACAGAGTTTGAAAGATGAGAGAAACTGCTATTACTGTAAATCATAAGTGTCACCAAGAGGTGATGACTTGTTTGAGAGATTTCTTTTATCAATAAAAAACTTGGGTTGACATTTGAAAAGTGAAATGGCCATATTACAGAGCCTTAGTTGGCCCACAAAAAGGATTAATTGCATTTGTTAAGAAAAAAATGAAGCATCTCAATCTTGAACCAAGGACTTTAATTATATGCCACTGCATCATGCACCAATAAAGTATCTGTATACATGTATTGTGATTCAACAGTATAATGTCAAAAGTAGTGTCATGCATAAATTTTATCATAAACAGAAGGTTTAACAGCTGCCAGCTTAAGGAGTTACCGAGTGATCTTGATTCTGAATATGGTGATATTATTTATTACAGCAAAGTGTGGTGGTTGAGACATGTGTACATCTGCAAAAGGTTTTACAAATTGCAAAATGAAGTCAAATAGTTCAAGGTGAAGAAGAGAAAACCTGTCAGGAAAATCATTGATAGCAAGTAGATCATGGTGGACTTTACCAAATACTTTTCTGAGTTGAACATCAAATTACAGGATCCTAATCAAGTTCCAGTTCACTGCTCTCAAAATATGAAATCATTTGAAACTGAATAAGTCTGTGGACAGTGCAACATGAAAAGTATAACACAATGTATTTCTTCACTCTGGGAGGGACAGCAATTTTCTACAACAGTGGAATATCCTGAAGAATATGCAGAACTAATGGGGGGCATTTAAGGAAAAATTTAAGGACATGAAAAGTAGATAAATTGAATTGAACATCTTTGCTTCACTGCACAAGCATCTGATATATCTGATAACTCAGCTGAAAAGTGATGATAAAATAAGATCCCACTATGTGAGTTCTATAAATATCATGTAAACATTAATGAATTTTACATTCGAGAAGATATGTGTTGAAATATGTATTCAGAATGACTTACTGCTGTAAATAGTTCTCCTTAAAATTTGGCATCATAAAGAGTCAACCGTGCTCCAGGTTGACTGATGCAAACCTGGAAAAGCAATTGCAACTAACATCATCATCAATGCCAGCTGACATCACATGCCTTATTAAAAAGAAGAAATTGTAGCCATCACTCCAGAGATGAATTAATTAAAGTTTTGATCAAATATTGCAGGCTAATTTTTTAAGATGCTAATTTTGTAGGCCCGTGAATAATATAGATATCCATATAGGCCTTGGCAGGAAAAAAGGTTCCTCACCCCTGGCTTAACAAATAGTGAATTCAGTCTTTTTTTTTATTTATTGACATATGAGCGTTATTCATCCATACCCTACAGAACATATTGGTTTACTTCTGTTTGAAATCAATGTTGTAAATGAACTATTTTCAATTTTACTATCATTAATGAAATACTTGCATTAAGAAAGAAACCAAGCACCAGTCACAACCAAAGTCTAATACATGAAGTATACCAATGATAGCTTAAATAATCTATTATAATTTATCAAATGTATATATAGGTAAATTGATTATCTTAAATAATCTCTTATATGGCAATTATCTTTTTATTATCTTTTCAAGGTGAAACATCAAATATTTTGCAATACTAAACCATCAAAACATCACATGATCATAATTCTTTATGCTTACATAAGCTGGTTTTTGCAAAACTCTCCATACAGTAGTGCCACTCAGTGCAAGACAGAATAGATATTAGATAGGGATTTTATGCACAAACCTTCCTGCATCCATTGATTAATATGGCTTGCACTGAAGGGTATTGCTGTATGGAGAGTTTTTTCTCTGTATTTAACAATACCAGACTATTCTATTTTGATTGACAAAGCTTTTAATATTTTAGTTACTTTTTTTATTTAACTTGCAGGTTGACATTAGCTAGATGTCAATTTATTCATCAAATAATTGGATAACTATGAGTTAGTTATGTGAAAAAATTTGGTACTTGTGAGTTTTCAAGTAAATCAAGATGGCAGTCCATATGTTTGATAAATATACTGCTTTCAGGGCCTACAATCTACCAAAGAAGTGTTAGTTGTTAAATTAAAACAAAATTAATAAATTGATTGTTAAATTTAAAAAAGGGAATAAATACCAATAAATTTTATTAAGAAACTTTATTTCAATTTTTTATTTTTATTATAACATGGGAATCAATGACACATGCTTCTATGTCATATCTGAGTTCAGTTCAGCATGTGTTTTTTGTCGGTAGCTTTTTTTTTTTTTGGTAAATTATCATAATAATAAAAATTTGGGACCTTCTTGTCACCAAAAATAATGCAGTGGGCTATTTCCAAAGTTACAGAATCCTGGCTTTCTGAAAATTATGCATAAATGGTCATGATATGATTGCACACCACTGACATGCAGAAAGTATAAATATTGTATTTATATATTTTTTTTCATTTTTCTATTAATAAGTTAATGTAAAAAAAATTTCCACAATCTTTTTCTTTTTAAAATAACTGTAATAAAAAATAAAATGTAAATATTAAATACATTTTCCAGTGGATATTTTTTTTTGTAAACATTTTTTGGGGTCCCCAAAACTGTAGATTTATCAAAAATATGGACTGCCATCTTGGTTTACTTGAAAACTTACAAGTACCAAAAATTCTAAGCTTGCTTATAAATCCTTAATGACTGAAAGAATTCCCAACTTCCATTTCAAATTAAAAGATAACAAGGTTTGCAGAAATTCATAGATGTACTAATCATCAAAATATTTTTTTGCATATAGGTGTAGAATAGGACATTGTTTACACTAAGATTAGGTACTGTCTCTGATAGAAAGTATCATTTTTGACTCCTTTTCTACTTCCATCACTTAAGTTAGTAGTGTCTGGCTTGCTCAGCAAAATTTCTCTTATACCATTGGTCATCTCCTAATATTAGTTGTGACAATGGGTTTGTCAGTTTGTGTATCTATATTTCCTTCCTTTAACTAAACACACAGCATTTTTGACTTTAATTTCTGTTTTAATTTTTATCTCAAGCCATTAATAACTAAGAAACCTATAATGGAGCCAAGCTTAATAGACTGGCAGTCCTAAATTGTGATCCATTTTTAAGGCAGAGCAATTACTAATGAATCAGTTTGGAACATGATTTAGGTCAGAAGTCATCTGCAAAAGATTGAATATTAAGGCAACTATTTAGGCAATCTCTGTCTATAACAGAAATAGAAGAAGTTTAGAAAGTCTGATCTAAAAGTGATTCATCTCACAGAGTTTGGCTAAGTTGTTATGTCTGGAAATTACTTATTATAGTGATAGCAATAGCACTAATGAAGTATTAGTAAACAGAAAGAAGTTGCATGATACAAAATCTCAAAAGCAGAATTGAGGATTGCACTAATGTTTAAAGAGTTTTTAATATTTAAGAAAAATATAGCTGTTCTTACTGAAACTCATCTCCCAGAGAAAGAAAATTTAACTTCCAGGTGGATAGATACAAGCTTTTTTGGAAAAGCAAACCAGTCAGTGAAAGAAAAATGCAAGGTAGGAATTTGCTGTGAAGTCTTAATTTAGTACCTTCTCTTTGTACAATTCATCATTATGTCAAGCCTAATGGTGTTAACACATGTCTCATGCCATATCATTAGTGCAATATCAGTAAAAGAATACATTTTTCTTCTTGAGACTTTAAAATGTGTGGGTACAAATAGTAGATTTTAGCAATCTGATAAATTTAAATAGTTATATTTTTGTTGAATATGTGCATAACACATAAATTGACTATGAACTGTTAAGGCAGAAAACTGCTATAAAGAAATGTGTGCATCCAATCCATATTCAAAACATGGTATTTAATACATTATAGTTAGGAGTGAGAGTAGAAAAGTTGTTTACATTTTGTGAGCACATGCAAACACAGATTGTTGGAAAGATAGTTGTTACAAAGTAGAGCTTATTCCAATCATATTTGCAAGAAAATTTATATCAGCAGTTTAGAAGCATGTACTGCATATACTAAATTTCAACAGCTAAAAATATTAATTTCTGATTTGAATCCGTGAGGATTATCATATTACTGAAATATGAAATTCTCTTGATGTGTGTATTATTGATATAAGTAAATCTATGTTTGGGTTCAGCAACCACAAGAATTATGATGGATTTTTAGTGTTTTTATTAAAAGGAAATGGAACATTTTCTGCTTGATAGAATAAATTTAATGTAGAACTTTATAATAAATATAACGGTCTGAAAACAGAAGTTTAACGATTGGCATAAATGCTTGAAAATATTGTTTAAAGCACTGAAAGCAATATATGGACCTGACAAACAGTATCACAGTCCTATTAAATCCACCAATAATGCTTTTTTATATGATGACCTTGATATTTTGAACATGTCTAAAGAATATTCCAATCATCTTTTGAATAATGATGCAAGAATTAGGATAATGACTATTAATTATATATCCATTTTATGTATTTATTTAATTTCTAACCAAGATATCCAGCTTAGGAAAGTCAATACAGCACTTTGCAATCTTACAAATGGAAAACTGCTGGTCTTGATGAAACATACAAAGAAGTTTAAAACTATAATGGTGATGTATAAGTTTCTAAAACATGATAATTTTTTTTAGAAATATATGGTTCTCCTATGAAGTTGTGCCAATCAATCTTAAAGTTGCTTTTATTGTCCCAGTTTTTAAAAATGAGGAATAGACAAAATTGTAGTAATGCCATGAATATCATTATTATTTACTATGGCTAAGACACTGGATTTTGGTGAATCGGTTGCATCGAATCAATAATGAATGGGTTATCAAAGATTCATAGTGATTTTAGAAGATCAAGACGGATTGTAGTCATGGGTTTTGTTGATAGGTAAATGCAAGAAAAATGGCAGGAAGAAAAAGGGTTGATTTGTTTAATGATTTTATTTATTTGGTCATGGCATTTGACTCAGTTATCCAAAGAGGTCTATGGCATTACTTGAAATTAGTTGCTTGTCCACCAAAATTTATTTGCATTATACAGCTTCTCCATGTTGGAATTAAAAGAACTGCTATGATTGCAGGTGGACAAATATGAGGCATTTGAAATGAAAACTGCTGTTAAACAAGGATGGATATTTTCTCCAACATTGTTTTTAATTTTTGTGATAGTTGTCTTTGAAACTATTTATAAAGTAGCTTTATGAAATAGGACCCAAATCAGTGACCTTTTTTTTTTTACTTTAAATCATTTAAAAGCAAATAACAACTTCATTTTCTTGGATTCTGGATTTAGGCTGTTTTTCCAGTTCAAAAAACAAATAAACATACATAATGATTTGAATCCAACATTTAACCTTTTTAATTTAATAATTAATGTTCAAAAAAACTATAAAGTTCTTTATCAGCCATTGTTAGGAAAAAAATAATTCTCAATGATTTTTGACTTGTATGGTTATCAACATAAGAATGTAAACCAATTTGAATACCTTAGTAGTTATAAATAAGAGATGGTCTTAGTTTCTAGTTATGATACAGTCTCTAATGGCTGCTACTGTTCTTAACAAGTTATAAGATAGAATATTTCATCACCGAGGAATAATTACTGCATTTAAGTTATCTGTATACAGAAATGTTATTTTAATTAATTTTTTGCAAAGAAGTGAGATTCAGACATGTTATCAACACAATATAGAAGTATTAGAAAACTTCATTTAGGAAATTATGTAAAATTTTACAAATATAATGGCAAGACTAATCAGCATATTTTCAACTTATTGGAAGTAATACTAAATAAATAATATAAAAACTCTGTCAGATAATAAAAATTATTCTACACGAATAAAGCGTGATAAACAGAGCACAAAAACATTAATTATAAACAACAATTAGCCAAGCGCTTTCAGTACTATATACCAGAATCATGGCGACATACTGGAACTGGCTAATTGTTGTTTATAATGAATGTTTTTGTGCTCTGTTTATCATGCTTTATTCGTGTAGAATAATTTTGGAAGTAATACTGTAGAATTCACTATTATAAAATCAATTTTTCATTGGATTGTACGTATAAAGACCATGAACAATGCAAAACTCCCTAAAAGAGTATTCTACAGCAAACTTGAACATTTTTTATGGGAGAAGTAGACCTCATCTCTGTTATAAGGTTTATGTTGAAGACATTCTAAAGAAGTTCAATATTGTTTATTTTCATTGTGAAGATATGGTAGAGAATAAAATACATTGTAGAGCTTCAGTTAGACACAATGTTGAAGTATTTTTTAAATAATTTTTTGCTGAAAAGATTAAAAGAAAGCATTGCAGAAAAATGAATCAGCATGTCTGTATGTGGACATATTTGTGGTTCAGCAATTAGTTTGTATTATCATTGCAAAACCCATTTCTAGAACATTTTTGTCTTTTTTTTCTTGGAATAACCATACTCATTTCAGAGTGACTGTGTATGTGTGTATGCATACATATATGTTTTACACATTTTCCCAAGATGTTTAATACATCACCATTTACTTTTGCATTTATCTCCTAATGCACTTTTCGTAATATTTTATTTAACTTTCTTAAATGATTTCAACTTTTTAGCAGTCTTCTTTAAATCTCAATCCAATATATATATTCTCAAATTACCAAAAAATGTATCTGTTATAGAAAATTCTGAAGAAGACTGCTAGGCAGTTGAAACTTAAAGTTTAAATAGAGCATTGTAAAAAGCACATTAAGAATATAATTTTATTTGTAGATTTTAAACATTTTTTATATAAAGTTTGAAGATTTGCTATCTTAATATAAACCAAGCATTATATATATATATATATATATATATATATATATATATATATATATATATATGGGAGATGCCAACGGGTGAGTGCTGATCAACTTGAAACATGTTTATTGAAGATTATCTTTTTCACATGTATATGGTTATGTGTATTGGTTGTATAAGATGAAGTGGTTGACTGAAGGGAGCTTGAAAGTCTGGTTCAAATCCCTTCTAATTGTCATCATGTAGTGGAAATATAATTCATCATATTAGTTTTTTTTTCATATTAATAAACAAATAAATAATGGATAAGTTATTTAACAGCAACTACTATAATTAATCCAAACACAAACTTTTAATGAAGGGTAAAAAATAAACAAGGGTCTAATATATTTAAAGATAATGGGCTTAATACTTGTAGAAATGTGTCTCCTCTAGGCATGATGCTTATATTACATGCACTTTGTCACTCATCTCATCAGTTCATATTAATTTGAAATTGTTATTCTGTAGCTAAACGTATCTAGATATTAATTTACTGACTATTATTTAGATGATTATCTAGAAAGGGTATGGATGGGTGGTCGTTCTTAAAGAGAAATTTTATTCCTGTCATGTGGAAAAAAGTAAAGGTTGACCTAGGCAAAATCCCAGAATGTGGCTGGGGTAGTTGAATTTACTAATTACTATATGTTACGATTCTTCTATCTCTCCATGTATCTATCCCATAAAACAAAATGTCTAAATAATTTCTGCAAAGCCGTTCGTTATTCTAGGAAACGTAACCTCAAATGGATGGCATTTATAGTTTAATTTTTTTTCTCTTCTTGACCTGATCTATGGAATTTTTGGCAGCACGTGTACCTGTGAAATGACAACAGGTTTCTTTGGGCATAGTTGCTGAGATATTCCTGACTCCGTTTAAGGAGAAGTCACAGTACATCACATCACATCATATATCTACAGAATAAGACATAATCATTTATTTGATTAATGGTCTAATAATATACTTTTTACATTTTTTTATTGAAGCAATTATTTTTCATAATAGACGTGATTTCAAAATACCTCTCATCATACTATTATATAATATTACAGTTTTTTAAAGTTTAGTATATTTTTTTTGTGTGTGTTCAATTTTTTTTTTTTTTAGTTGAATCAACTCATTTGCTTCATTTCACATTTCTAGCTTTTTGCCTTTATGGTCTCTTCTTTGTAAGTGCCATTCAACAAGGATTTAAAAAAGAAAGCCTCAGCTGGTCGCATCTTTGTCTTGAATTTTATTTTCCGCTCATCTTTGTCTATAGGAAATGCGAAGAAACTTTCTCTAATGTATTTTGTGTAATAAAGCATGTTAGCATGAATTTACAAACCTTTATATATACACACACAACAAATAGCGTAAAAACAACAACACATTTTAATGGTTGTAGTTATTTTTTTTAACTTAAATGTTTTTGCTACTAAATGTAGTCTGTGAATATATGTGTATATATACTCACATTAATTTTTTCTTGAGAAAAATGTTAAAAGGAAATGGACATGGGAGCATCCAAATGAAGGTACAGCAGAATTGGATTATATTTTGAGTAACAGAAAATACATATTTCAAGATTGTAATGTTCTTAATAAATTTAACACAGGAAGTGATCATCGAGTAGTAAGATATAAGACATGTGTTAATGCAAAACTAGAGAGACAAAAACTATTAAGGAAAACAATATTTACAGTTGATATTCCTAATCTTCAGAAACATTCTAATGAATTTAATTTAGAATTTACAAATCGATTTCAAGTATTAGTAAATTTTGAACATGATTCAGATTTGAATGAAATTAATAAGAAAATAACTAATACACGTTTAAAAACTGCAACAAAGATAGCTGGTAGAAAGAAGCTGCAATTGACCAAGAAAATTTCTACTGAGACTAGAGAATGTATGAATAAAAGAAGGAATATGAAAATATACAAAAATGATGCATTAAAAAGGATTGAATATCTCGAATTTTGTAAAATGGTGCAGAAAAGAGTTGAAAATGATATAAGAAAGTATAACTGTGAACTAGCAAGGAAAGCTGTAGAAGAGAATAAAAGTCTCAAGAGTGTAAAGCAACATTTTGGTATTGGTAGGAAATTTATATCTGCAAAAAGAAAAAAGATGGAATTATTACTAAAAAGTGAGATGACATCATGAAATGGGTAGAAGACTTCTATTAAGAATTATATAGTAATAAAGAACAAGTACCTCCTATATCTATTATATCTTCCAAATTGCCCAGAATTTTAAATGAAAAAGTGAGACATGCAATTAAATTTATGAAAAAAGGAAAAGCTCCAGGTAATAATGGAATGATAATTGGTATATTAAAAGAAGCAGGTGAAGAAGTATATATTTTTTTAGCAAAGTTATTTATCAAATTTATAAATAATAGATGTACCAGATGTTTGGAAGAATACAATAGTAATATTAATAATACTTTAAAAGGGTGATAAAGAAGGTATTAGAAATTACAGACCTATCAGTCTTTTATTAGTTTTATTCAAAATTTTTTCCAAGATTATTACAACTCAACTACAGAGAATATTTGATTTCTACCAACCAAGAGAACAAGCTGGATTTAAAAATGGTTTTAGTATAGCAGATCATATCCAGGTATTGAGAGATGTTATAGCAAGGACAAATGAATATGAATTGCCATTATGCTTTGGATTTGTAGATTATGGCATTTGATTCTATAAACATTTCTTCAGTGATTAAAGCATTGGATCATCAAGGTATAGATCCAGGATATTGTCATATTTGAAATAATATTTATAAGAATGCAACAGCAACAATTAGATTACATAACAATACTAGGAAAGTCATCATTGAGATGGGTGTAAGACAGGGTGACTCCATATCTCCAAAACCTTTTTGCAGCAGTGCTGCAAGAAGTATTTTGTGGATTAAAATGGGAAGCTAAAGGAGTGAAAGTAAATGGAGATTATTTAAGGCATTTAGATTTTGCAGCTTATGTAGTTGTTTTTGCAAATAATGCTTTAGAGCTGCAGAAAATGTTGCCGGAGTTATTAGATGAAAGTAGGAAAGTAGGACTAAAGATAAATGTTAAAAAGACTAAAGTAATTTTCAATGGATTTTTTCAAAATATGAAAATAAAGATTGATTATGTTGAGTTAGAAGAAGTTAACAGCTGTAAATACCTTGGTCAGATTATTAATACAAAGGGAAAGTTAGAAGAAGTTAACAGCTATAAATACATTGGTCAGATGGAAACATAATGGATGAAATTAATCATAGAATTAAACTTGGAGTGCTTTTAATAGAAATAATTTGATAGTAAAAGAAAATATGTCTATGTGTTTGAAAAGGAAGTTCTTAATAAATGTGTTTTACCACTTTTTACTTATGGATCTGAGACTTAGACACTTAATAGGAGAGCAATACAGAAACTTTAGACAACTCAAAGAAATATGAAGAGATGCATGTTAGGAGTAACAAGAAGAGATTGAAAACACAATATACGGATAAGAGAAACTGACTTCATTGAAAAAATGAAAAGACTGAAGTGGAATTGGGCTGGACATATTGCTAGAAGAGATGATAATAGAAGGACAATTGAAATCTTAAACTGGATTTCAAGAGACTGTAAAAAAACCCATAAAGAGACCACATGTGAGATGGATGGAAGAAATAAGAATGTGTGCATGGATGATGTGGAGATGAGAAGCTAAAGATCGAAGAAGATGGATTGAACTTGGAGAGACCTTCATCCTGTAGTGGATTGATAATGGTTGATGATGATGATGACTCATATTAATCTATCTATATATATATCTTTCTTTAAACTTAAATACCTTTGTTACTAAATATATGCACATAGGCATGTATGTATATGTACATTTACCTATATAATTGTATGTATATATAATAGAATATCTTCATTACTTTAATATATATAATTTTCGAGATTAATACTGGTACCACTATACAATAAATATTTTAAAATACTCTCTATTTTAAAATAATAATTAACAAGAAAAGAATAAACTTTATTTTTGAGCATTATTAATATAAAGTTTTGTCATCTATCAATATAGAGACTATTTTTTTTCTTGTTAACTATTGTCTTATGTTGGGTTTGATAGTTTTTAAAATACTAATTGTGTATAATTCTATAATTAAAAATCACTTCTTTTCTTTTCAAAAACTTTATTTGATGTATATATATATCCACTTATTTCCAACGTTTCGACTATCTTTACTCTATAGTCATTTTCAAGGATCTAGAAAAAACATTACATTATAAACAAACTTCATATAATAAAAACAAAATTAATCAAAAACAATATAAAGCATATAAACCCCATAAAATTTAAAAATAAATAAAATACATTAAAATCAATTAAATTAAAAACACAAAACATACACCACACTTACTTGACTCCCTTCTCAAAAAACTTTCCCTTTTTACATTTTTTTATCCAAAAAACCAATTGTTACAATAAAAAAACTTATTTCCTTTTTCTTTCTTATATACTTCAAAAATGAATTTATTTCCAAAAATAATTCTTTATTCATGTCTTATCCAATTCTATTTAAAACAGGTTTATATCTTTTTATATATAAACTCTCTTTTAGTGCTATGTGTCTTAATCTCGAAAATTAATTGTAAGTATATGTTAAAGATAAATAACGACGACTGTAAAATTTTACGTTATAACTAATTACATAGTTGTTTGTGAAGTCTTGTGATGTTCTAGCTACCCAAGTAAGATAATTGAGCACAACCGCTCCATTTTTTTATTTTTTCTTCCGCAGAATTTAATCAAAATCTTTAGCATTTGAATGCAACACTTTTACCACTTACTATTGCTAGCACTATAATTTTTATTCAGCACTTTTATAAAATGTAAATATATTTAAAATTTTGATTTTCACATAGGTGTCTGCTTGCACATACACATTAAATATTCCTAAAGTGCCTCTCTATTACTCATTTTTTGAAATATATGAATAAAAATATCTGTGTAATCTGGAAATACATATATTGGTGATTATTTATCTTTTCTACATGTGTGTGGTCATGTATATCAGTACTATGAGATAGTGTGGATAACTGAAGGTTTCTTGAAAGTCTGAGTTCAAATCCCCTACATTTACAATTAAGTTCCAGGTATAAGAATGCCTGTATTTCAAATCTGTGTAATCTGGATAAGTTTAGTTAAAAAAGTAGACATGTTTATCTTTAACCGAGATTTTAAGTTTATATCTGGCCTTGGAATGATATGATAATCTCTTACTTAATAAGTGATTAGTAATAATTATTAATATATTTATCTAAAGGAATGGTTTATGAGTATAATAGTTTGATGCATGCAAATAAAATTTATGATATGTAAATATAAACTTCCCAGCTGTTAATATTATATTCTACGCCGAGATTAACACTCCAACACTAGTCTATTAAGTAAATGATATACTCTCAATCCAAAGCACATCTTGTGCTTTGGATTGAAAGTACAGTATTTCATTTACTTAATAGACCAGTGTTGGAGTATTAATATATATATATGCATGGGAATTTAATTTGATGTAGAAGTTTGTTTTTTCTGCCAGAAAATTGGATTAACTAGTAATAAATTAATTGGACTAAACAATAACAGTTACCATGGATACCACATGACTTCAGCTTATACATTGCTGCTTCAACAGGATACTCTTTCCTTCACCACAGCTATGCTGCCTGCTATAATTTTTGGTAATTAATAGATACCAAATGATAGTGTTTAATAAATCTCTATCAAATGCTGCCCTATTCATTATCCCCAGACTAGTTTCAAGCTCATGGCTTTCATTAGGAAAGAACTTTGGATCTTGGAAGAGTGCATTTGAATCTTTAGGACCTAATACACCTTTCTTCTAGAATCATCATTTGTCTTTCTGCTTTACTATCAAGCTATCAGCCCAAATTGAAAAACATGTAAATTTATTAATCTAAACTAGCTTGCTTTTGTATAGTCATATAGATCTGAAACCTGTTCATTTTCTATCTATTATGATATCTTTAGTTTTTTTAGCAGTTGTAGGTTCCTCTGTCCTATGACCAAGATTGACATAGTATCAATAAAATATTACATGATTCTACCACATGATCCCAGATTACACATATCTGTAATGATAGCTCTTAGAAGAAATGTGTATTCGATTCTAAAGGCCCTGATGCACTGATTCAAGATTCAAAGTTCCTCACTGATAAAAGCATAAGCTTGGAACTGGGGATAATGGATTGACAACATTAAGTAAACATTTATTAAACCCTATTATGTGGTGTTTATTTGTTACTGAAGCTTAGGATGGTTGTGGTAATAGAAAAAGGGTACATTGGTGAAACTTACTTACAATTGTTAAAAAACCATAATATATAGATAGTGAATTGGTATCAGATCTATACAACTATATGTGAAAATTGGCTTAAATTGAAAACATATGTTTTTCAATTTGAGCTGATAGATTGATAAAACAATGAACTACAAATGGTTGTTACAGAAAAGGGTACATTAAAACCTAAAGGTTCAGGTGCACTGTTGCAAAATCCAAAGCTCCTCACTGATAAAAGCCATAAGCTAGAAACTGCTCTAGAATATTGTATAGGACTGCAGGGGATAGGATTTATTAAGCACTATCATCTGGCATTTATTGATTACTAAAGCTGACTCTAGGTGGCATAATTATGGTGAGAGAAAAAGTTATCATGGATGGTAATTTACCATTCTAGCTCACTCTTTTAATGTAATTTATTTTAGCATTTGAAACTTAAGAATTAGATGGTAAAATATTAAAAACTACATTATCAAGATGCTTATATAAAAGATATGTCATAGTCATTCACTTGAACCCTACAGAAATCATGGTCAAAAAAATTGTAGCATAGGTCATGTGTGAGACAGATGGTAATTTCTAGTATGCACTGAAATGTGAAAAAAATATCACTGAAAATTTGCATTATTACATTTATGTAATAAATACTTAATAATTTTTCTATTCATTTTCAGTTACAATTTAGAAACTATTAAACAAAAAAATATAAAAGTGGAAATTATAAAAAAATATATCTTTTCAAATAAGAGCAGAAACATGAATAATGCTGACAAATACCTCCTGCCCCCTCCCCCTCCAAGAATTTAAAATTAATTAATCAAAATGTTCAATACTTCGCTTTGCAAAATGTTTGTAAGTCTTTACAAATAATATTGCTTATAATAATTACTCTTACTTATTGCATTGCCAAATGTATACCATATAATACTAAATCATCCTTGCACTTTACTACTGTTACACAATGCTTTATTTACCACTCTCTTTTACAGTTTTTCTATTTCAATTGCCCCAGTGATCTTCTTCAGACTCTTATATCTCCTAACTAAATTTAGCAGTTGAAGTTAGGAGATATAAGAGTTCTGAAGAAGATTGTTGGGGCAATCAAAACTGTAAACTGTAAAAGAGAGTGGTAAATAAAGCATTGTGTAACAGTACAAAAGTGCATGGATGAATTTGAATTTAGCAGTTAATGTTAGGAGATATAAGAGTTCAGAAGGAAATTGCTGGTGCAATCGAAACTGTAAACTATAAAAGAGGGTGGTAAATAAAGCATTGTGTAACAGTAGTAAAGTGCATGGACGGTTTTGTATTACATGGTAATATTGCTTATGCTCACACCTTAAATACTTTTCATAATGCTTGCAAAAATATTTCGATAAGCATTTTGTTTCAGATATACAACTATATCATTCATTCTTACAAAACAAGTTACAAACAAATTGTCAGTTAAAACATTATGGTTTTAACATTAGTCATGTCAAAATATACAAATAGTCATAGTTTTGAACTTAGATATCCAATACATGTAACAGTATTTAATTAAAGAATTTGCATCTCTCAAATCAACTGCAGCTTTCTCAAGATTAATAATATATATATATATTAATGAACAAAATTTGTAATATACAAGAAAACCAGTAAAATCTATCAATCTTAAAACATATGGGTAAAGCTATACAAAAACAGTAAATGATTCCCAGTATAGAATTCTAGCAGAGCTACTATTATCACATGGCCCAAATTTTATCCATATATGTCTTCATCATCATAGACTAGTATTTAACCATGACAACTACTACAATGTGACATTGAACACTTTCATTTTTGATGATATTATGAAGATAATTCACAAGTAAGGTTTCTAAAGTCTCATTTAAACTAATGTACAAACAGTACCCACTTTTGATAATATCAGTACCAATCTATTTTATTAGATAAATTTAATCTTTTATCTGACCAAATATTTTGACATTGGTATAACAAAGAGTGGGTATTGTTTGTAAGTTCATTTAAATGATTCTTTAGTAATGTAACTTGTGAATAATCTCAGTAACATATTCAGACTTGTTTGTTTCATGGATAGATTTGTAAACAAAATGTTATACATTTTTTGCTATATAAATCTTAAATACAGTATATCAAAAGAAAAATATTCAACTTGATAACAATTTTTAAGGATTCATCTCTTTGCAGTTAAGCTAAAGCCAGTATTAAATTTAATGAGTTTTTGATTCTGAAATTTTCAATTGGGGTTGGCTTCTAGTATCAGTGGGAAAATAAGACAAAAATATTTTTTCAAAATGATTTGGAATACAAGCAAGTTTCATCCACTTTTTTTACATATTCCTGATTAAAATCATATGCAAACTGTTGTCTATATATAAAATGATCATTAAAAAGTGCATTGAAAACTATATTGAAAATGAAAGTTGATACATTTGTTGTAATTCTTGTAATCTGTACTTGTTAACTTTATTTATAAATCTTTGCAATTTTTTTTTTGATGGTGCCAAACTTCCTGCCCTCATAACTATGATATTATCCTTCTCAGATAAATACCATAATAATTATTACTAATCACTTATTCATTTAGAAATTATTATATCATTTTTAGTTCTTGCATATACTTTAAACTTTAATTAAAGATTAATGGATCTTTTATTATTAAACCCAGCTATATGGAATAATTAATCCATTCCATGACAATGTCATCATGTGTGTGTGTATGTATGCATTTTAAAAACATGAATATATATATATGAAATTAAATAAAAACATGAATATATATATATGAAATTAAATTTAATTATGGCTAAAAATAATGGGTATGAGAAGTTAAATTGTAATATGCTTCCATGAAAATATTTCAAATATGTATCTATAGTGTGAGAGGTTGATCTGACTTTTGAGCTGAAGGTTGGTTGTGATAGAATTGAATTAAAGATGAAAGATGAACTGTTAAAATTTAAATCTTGCAAATGTATATAACATTTGTGTATTAGTGTGTCCAGCTTTTTTAAATTTAAAGATGTTATAATGATATTTGAATGTAAATTATTTTGTTAATGTGTACTTTTCAGTGATTTTCTGATAAACTATTTTTTTTATATTCTTGTATCCCATTTCTGTTTAATACAATCAAGTAAGAGAAATACACTTATTTCCATCAGTAGGTTGATATTGCCTTTTACTTAGCATTTTTCTGGATATATATATATATATATATATATATATATATATATATATATATATATATAGAGAGAGAGAGAGAGAGAGAGAGAGAGAGTATATTCATGCCCTGGGATTCCTATCCAGACTGGGAGAACTTCCAAGTTACAAAAATGGTTTGCTGCTTGTAATTGACTTGTAGTCAGTTTAGTGCATCATCTTGTGTTGACTGGAAGGTGGATGTCTTTCTGTTAGAGAAGTGGTAAAAATCTCCATTTAACCTGAGTGTTATATAATGTAGTCTTTCAGAGCAGTGAAAGCTGTAGCAGGTGTCACTAGTGGAAATGTCACACTCATTTACTGATCAACATTATATGGCTAGTGATCTGAAGGGAAAATGTTTTGTGTTTGTATATCAAACGTGTTTAATTTTTAATATGAGTGTTTGCATAGATATAGCAATCTATCTGAATATTTTCATATGTGTGTAGTACTGAAGGATTAATGGTGACACAAACTGATTGTCTAGGAATGATGAATTTAAAATAAAGTTCTGTCTTGCCAGTACCAGATCACTGCCACAAAACAAATTTCATCTTTCATCCAGATCATATTTTTTTAGCTTTTCTGTTTTGTACTTTACTTTTTTAATGCCATAACTACATTGTTTATCAGATGGAACCACATCGTATTACCCACTGTTCATTAGATGAATCCACATAATATTAATTCAATGACCAAAGAAAAACTAACCAATAATAAATAATAACAATATAGATTTTTGAAATATATATTTTTGAAAATAGTGTAATTCATTTAGTCAAAAAACACAAAATTTTATAGATAATTTTACTAAACAAATTATTGAAAAGTTGTAATTATTTATTAAGCACACATTATTATTTTAATAAAAGTAAGCATTTTAAGTAAGTTCTCAATTTTTTATTAGTTCCTCCATTACCTTGACTTCATCATATTGCAGCCATCTACAAACAGTTAAATTCAAACCACCCCTCTCACTAGACATGCTTTTGTGAATAGTCTTTGCCTATCTGGTGATTTAAAAGTTTCAAACACTTGAATTTCCATACCTGCTTTGCCAGCTTGATATTATTACTATTTAGTTAACATATTAATTAAAAAAATGAATAATAAGACTTTGTATAAATTATTTTCAAAATCTGTGACTTCCATATGGTAATTGCTTTTTTCGGAATTTTGCGAATCTTTGTAAAAATATACATTTGTCTTACTTGAAATGCTTGCTTTTATTAACTTAACAGTAACAAATTGTGTAGTGAATATACTAATTAAAAATTAGGTATACACTTTGTATGTTTTTGCTGAGTAAATTATTTTCAAAATCTGTACATTTTATTTTTTATCGATTAGTTTTTTCTTTACTCATTGTTGTGTATTCTGTGGCTGTATTTGATTGGGATACGTTAAAATATTATCCTAACTTCTTTCTCGAGGTCATTAAACCCCTCGTTTTTTTTCCTAATTCTTTTCTTACATATTGATAAATTTTAGTATCTGCAGAGCTGATTTTTGTTAGTCCGATTTGTCTTCTAATATGTAATTTTTTAAACAAATAATACAGGTATATTTACATTTATATTAATTATGAATATGAAGATACAATTGTTCTGAAGTTATGATTTATTGAATAATTTCATTTGAATAACTGCTTGGAAATTTAATAAAGCTATCAAAACTAATTATATGCTCAGTTGGGAGAAAAGAATTAGGTAATAAAATTTGATTAAAATAACATTATTGATTTTAATATTTGAAGCAATATTTCTCTGTTATTGTCATTTTATATTTTTATAATTAATACATTAATAATTGAACTTAGTTATCTTTAAATTACATTACTTTTAAAATGTTGCGAGGAAATAAAAGTTTAAGTTAATAATGCAACATTAAATAAATTGCATATTAATCAAATAAAAGTGCATTTTCAAATTAATATCTTGTTCAATATTAATAACGTTGTAAGGTACTGATCTTCAGGAAAGGTCTGCATTAAAAGGAAATTCCAGACATGTTTTCATTGAAATGATGTTAGAAGTTTTAATTATATAAACTTGTTGCAGTAAAAAGTAAGTTTGTGTAAATTTGAATTAGCTTTATACTTTGAGACTTTACTATTATCAAATAATAAAATGTTGGATTTGCATGATTGTTTTGTGAGTAGATTTTTAATTACTCTAATCTGTCTGACACAGTTTAATGCAGTTGTAGGTAGGATTACAGATGCTAGAATGTGGGGTCCTAGGATCGATTCTGCAGCTGACACATTGAGTTTTTAAACTTCTTATGAACTCTTAAGCAATAAAGCTATTTGAATGTTTGCTCATTATTTTCATCTGATGTATTTTTATTGATTTATTAAAATAACATGATCTTTCAAAGATTTATTTAAAGAGCAGATATATTACAGTTCCTTAAATGATAACTATACATGTACATGAAAATGTGATGTGATGTACCATGATTTCTTCTTAAATGGAGTCAGTAATCTCTCAGCAACTATGCTCAAAGAAACCTGTTAGCCACTTTCCCTTCCCTTTCCATTCCCCACCCTAAGCTTTCCCATAATCTGCTCCATCCCATTTCCACAACATAATCTCTGTCAACTCTATGGCCTTTATATCTAAATTCCCTTTATCTTTTCCCAAACCCAACATAAAAACCAATAACCCACTTTCTGTATAATCACTTTGTTCATATTTATTCTCCCATAACTTCATTCTTTGTACCCTTTCTCCTTTCAAGCATTTACATTCAATCAACAGATGCCTAATATTTTGTATATCTTCCTTACACAATTTGCAGACTAAATCTCCCATATTTTTCCATTTACCTCTATATTCTCTTGTTGTTAAAGATCCCTTTCAAGTCTTAAACAATAAGCTACTTTCCTTACTATTATTATAAATTAACTCACATCCAGTGTTCCGTTTACTTCTATATATATTTAAACTCTTTATCAGGGCTGACACAAACTCCATCTACCTGTGAAATAATTAAATGAGTCCTGCACACTGGTTTTACTTATATTATGGCTAGATGGAATGTGGTCATCTTTGCTCTATTTTCATATTAATTTAATTGTCATACAAAGTTATTATTTGTCATTTGATTTATATTTGGTAATTAATAGAGGGATTGTTAAAAATAAGACATTGTTTTTATTTTCTACCAATTAGATATGATTATATAATTAATTGAGCCATATTTATACCTGACAGTCATTTTATTTCCACTCTGACATTCAAACACGTTTGGTAAACATTTTATTTACATTGAAAAGTATAAAAAAAGTGGTCCATTCTATTCTTTAGTTTGAATCAATTATTTCACAGCTAAGTGGAGTTTGCTCTATTTTTATTAAGATTTGTTCTTTAATTAAGTCATAAATGTAGAGTCATTATCTCATGTGCTTTATACTGTATTTATTTTTACCTGCTTAATTTATTCCAATGTACCCATGTATTTGTGGTTAGTAGGTATGTATCTATAACAGATAATAGCTAGACACTCATTGTCTGACCAATATTGAATAGTTTCTTATCTGGTTATAACAAAATTACCTGAAAATTTTTTTTTAGAGTTTAACTCCTTGCTATACTATGAATCAAGAGAATATTAAGTAACATATTGTTCACATAATTTATTTTTGAATAAAAGTATAAGTTATACAATGTGTCCCAGTAAAAAGATGAATGGTTCTCTTTGCAATTATCCAGAAACACCATCTTGAAATCAATGCATACTTTACTGAGCAAAAGTGTTTAGCTATTCATTATAATAATTTGTAATCAGAAGCAGGTATGGATCACAAGTTATAACATGTAATGTGACATGTTTTATTTCTTCATGTAATGTCTTCATCACTCTTCCTACCATTATGAAATTTTTGGCAACTGCTTAAAAATATTCTTGTGACTTATGGTTTCACTGTCATACAGAGTTTGAATGATTTTTAGTTTTTATGCAGCAGTTTTTAAAACAAAATTTAATGTTAAAATGTTATTCTATCATGGATTAAGGTACAAAATATGTTGCTGTGTTTCATGTATCTCATGATCCAGACATGCATAAAATTTATGGAATAAGTAGCTTAGTTATGTTGCTATGAAACATATGTGTTGACTAAACAAGAGTTAGTGTTGCAGGAAGCTTAGGGAAAAAAAGTCTCCAGCCACCTTTTTATGTGGATATACTATATGTATTAACCACTATATATATTGTAACCAGACACCCCAGACAACCTCTTTACATTGGTTGTAACTATTTCCTGATGAGCATATTGTAGGAAGGAAGTATCAATTGGCTTTCCCCTATACAGATGTCACCCCCTCTACAACAATATTTCCTGCTCATCAGAGGATGTAGCACCATAGAGACTGGAACACCTAGAAATTTATGTGTTTGGTTTCCCCAAACAGCACTACTAGAGTTCCATCTCACTACAACCTGACTTACCTAGGTCTAGTTATGCCGGACATAGCTTAGGAGGTATGAGATTCTCATGAACAAGTGCAATGAATGACAAATGATGCAACATGAACAACTGGATTGGTTTTATATAACAATAAATTTATTTCATAACATTTGATAAGATTATTAGTTCTCCATAGTTATTTTGGACAATAAACCCATAAAGTTTATCATTAGTTCATTTTTGATATAGTTTATCTTTAGGATCCATTTTCTGGTATGCACACATTTTCTTAGGTTCCATTGATCAGTTACTCCTTATTGGTGATGTATTTATCTGCAGTGTCCTTTAATTCTTTAGTTGTGATTTAAATATTATTCCTTAATTCCATGTACAGCCACATTTTTTTTATAGACATTTGTAATTCTTTTTTTTAAAGATGTGTATTATTTTCTTAAGCCTTTCTAATTCCTCCAGGTATATCCATGTTTTCTACATAACATTTATTATTCCAACAGCTAGAGACTTATTTCAATTATATAGCATTTATACTTCATTCAGATTGATATATGTAGTATATTTGATCTATGCTAGTGCAGACGTATTTTGTTTATTAAAATATAATAGTTTATGATTTATTCAATTAAACATATTGGTATTTGGGATTTATTTCCATACAGACATGGCATGTGTCTAAAATATGAGTATTCATGATTTATTCCAACAAAGATGTATTTTGTATATCAAACATAATCATTTATGATTTATTTCATTAAAGACATGTTTTGATTATAGACATCTAAGGATTTATGATTTATCCCCAATAAAATGTATTTTCATATAAAAATATAATCATTTATGATTTATTTCAAGAAAGATGTTTTTTGATTATAAACATATAAGTGTTTGGGATTTATTTCCACACAGACATAGCATGTGTCTAAAATTTAAGTATTCATGATTTATTCCAACAAAGACATATTTTGTATATCAAACATAATCATTTATGATTTATTCCATTACAGACATATTTTGCAGATAAGATATAAGTATTTTTTCTTTATTTCTTTACAGTAGTATTTGGTATATAATATGTATAAGCATTTATGATTTATCCCAATAAAAATGTATTGTATATAAAATATAATCATTTATGATTTATTTCAAAAAAGTTGTTTTTTGACTATAAACATATAAGTATTTATTCTTTATTTCCATACAGACATATTTGGTATATAAAATGTATAAGCATTTATGATTTATCCTAATAAAAATGTATTTGCATATAAAATATAATCATTTATGATTTATTTCAAGATAGATGCTTTTTTGATTATAAACATATAAGTGTTTATTCTTTATTTCCATACAGAAGTATTTGGTATATAAAATGTATAAGCATTTATGATTTATCCTAATAAAATGTATTTGCATATAAAAATGTAATCATTTATGATTTATATCAAGAAATATGTATCTTGGCTATAAACATATAAGTTTTTAATATTTCATAAAATCATTACCTTCATTTTCATCTGGTGTGTTCATCCACTGCAGGTCACTATTGCATTTCAAAAAGGGGTTGGTTTATTTAAGCTGAATGGCATTATTTATTTTCCATGCATATTCACTCAGGCATGGCTTGGAGATTCATGGCTGTAGATAGATAGAAAGCTATTACTGATTAGCCTATCATCCTTATGCTTCCCATATTAATACTTTTCTTTTCAACATCCAACAACTGTAGGGTTCACACTTAGTAAAACTAGATTTCTCAGCTGGGATAAGCTGTGTGGTCAAAAATATAATATTCCAAAGGTGACTCTGCACTAAAATCACTTGACAACTAAACACATAAATAGAACTTTTTTTGAGCTTCAAACTCCACTATTTATACCCTAATCAATTCTGTAGATTAATATAGCATGACTCCATTGTATCTGATTTGTCAAAAAGCTTTCATCAAAGCCTGTGTGTTTTTCTCTTCTTGATGATTGGATATTTTAATTTTAGTGGGAACAGATGGGGAATTAGGCAGATTATCAAATTTGGAAAACAAGGCAGTGATTATCACACTTTGTATACAACAACATCGGCTCAAAAATTAAAAAATAATATTTTAATAAATGCCAGTTTTAAATGTTTAAAGATGTATTTATTTTGTGATTTAAAAATTATAAAAATCAATAATGAAGATTTATCTTTTTTTTCACCTATCAATCAATATTTTCTCTTAAATTTAAACATTTTTATAAGATTATTGAAAAGTTGGTTTCTTTTATATACATCTGTTTTACTTCAATCAATCACTTTAGGTGGAAGTGGAAAATAACTCTTAAAATATATTCGTGAAATAATGTATCTGTTTCAATATATATATATATTGTGCCCTTATCTATAGATCATAATAAGGTAGAATGGTCAATTACTAAAAAATTTAAAATTTTAAAATACGTTTGTGTAGTATATTGATAATTGTATGATCGATTAGATCTTATAGTACAATTTAAGGCTGAAAATACCTGGTATATAAAAGTGTAATGGATTATTTTAAAAGAAAACAGTTAAATAAAGCTTAATTATATCCTTGCTTATGGTTGTAAAAGCTGGCCATATAAAATAACACAGCTATAAATAGTTAAAAGTATATTAAACAATTCAATTGTAATGTTTTAAAACTAATAAAGTAAATAAAAACGATATGTAATATTATAATTATAATTAATATTCAAATTTAATCTAATATATTTTAAAATAAACTTTGGGATGGTGAGAATTATATTTAGTTCTACATTTTAAATTATTTTCCAAATTTTTATAAAATATATCAGTTTTGGTAATTTAAACCAAGACGTAAATTAAAAATCAAATCATCTGATAAAGTTAGTAATCATGTGACTGTTTATTATATACCTTCACACACACGCTTGTTAGAATATAATAATAAAGTTTGTGAATTATGGAACTAAATGTAATTGCTGTCTATCGTTGAAATGAATGTTGAAATATTAAATAGTTATTTTAAATGTTTAAATGATGTAATATTTAAGTAGTGTTTAAAAGTTGAATACAGTTAATAAAAAAATTAAATATTTTATTTAAATAAAAACAAGATAAATTAAATACTAATATTAAAATAGATATTAAATGTTATTTTAATAATTGTTTTAAAGTTTAAATAATTTTGATAAAACTATAATTGAGTTTAAAAATACTATTTTAAGTAATATTTTAAATCATTACGTCATAAATGTCTTATTTGAAAAATTTAGTCTGTTATAAAACTAAAAATGTGTAAATTTGTTTGCACTAAAAAAGTCATTAACCAATCAACGGAGGTATTTTAGCAGACAAAATATAAGAACTAGATGGAGCGGGAGAAAGTAATGTGTAAGTGAAGGAGGGAGTAACATATTTTTTTTGGCTGTATAAGATCGTAAGCTAGAAAAGTAATATAATTTTAAAAATTTGTATTTGTTTTAAAAAGTTTTTTTTAAATATAATATTTTGAACTGCCTTTACATGGAGGGCTAATTTTTAAAAGTTTTCTTACCAGTGATTTTATTCAAGTTTAGCCAAAACCTTGCAGTAAAAATGGAAATACTACAGAAAACAGTATATAGAAGTTATGATAAAGGAAAAATATTTGTAAAGTGCCTTGATACAGCTTTATTTATGCTCAACCAGAAACTTATTATTATAACTCAGAGGAATATAATTTGGACGCTATACGGAAAACTTAAAAGAGAAGTTATTTGCCATCAGGAAAAATTATGACGCACAAATTTATAAGGCTACTCTGAAGTTATTTTATTCTTCTCTATGGAAAAATTAAGATGCGTATATCATAAAGAAAAAATTATGTAAAAGTTATAACAGAGAAAGAATGTTTGTCCTTTTTAAAGGAAACATTACAAAGTATATAGTTACCAGAACTTTAAAAGAAAGGAAAAATTACCGAATAATGATAGGAAAGAGTCATTATATTTTTTAAAAAAGGAAAGAAAAAAAAACTTTATCTAAGAAGAATTAAAATATTATAAAGTGTTCATTATAAAAACGCTTAATAAAGATAGAGATTAGGAAAATGGAAATTTAAATTACTTAATGAAAATGGATCCATGGAAATAGAAAAATTTACTGAATATTTAAATCAAAGTACATAGAAGATGCATCATAAAAGTCGCGCGGGAAAATATTAGCAAGAAATATTAGCAGAGAATATGTAGACGTTTTTTCTTTACGGGATTAATTAATATCATAATTAATAATTGTATTAAATATTATAAAAAACCAAGGATTGTCATCTATGAATATTTATTAAACAGAGTAATATTTGTTTTGCCTTAAAATTGAACAAGTAGGGAGAAGAACATTAAGTGACTGAAGAAGAAATAATAAACATTTTTTTTTTTAGCTTTAATATGAACGGTTTTCAAGAAAATTTGATGAAGAAGTACAGTAAATATAGTTTGGAATATTTTTTACTAATTTATTTAGAATATAAAATGTTATGTGAGATTAGGGAAAACATATAAACATAAATTTAGTAATATTAAAATTTAAATATAATAACTTGATAAAATTATAAAAATATTGTTTAAAAATAAAGTGTATGGATGTGAATCTTATATCTACAAGGATCAAATGGATGGTGAAGCCTACGGAACGCGATCGAGAAGATAAAGGTCGTTTTGGTAATTTTGATAGTTATTTATAATGCATAATGTATTTTTTTTAGATCATCTATTGACCTAAGAATGAAGTGTGAAAGTTTAAAATATATGTACACATTTTATACAACATTTTTAACATATTATGAGATAGGAGTAATTCGGAATATGCATGCAATAATTTATTTAAAGTATATTAATAATATAATTTAACAGAACAATTGTGTGATTCTTTTGAACTTTCATGTAATAAAGTATTCAGATATTTAAGTAGTTTGTATGACTAAATATATGGAAGAAAGTAGTAAGCAAGCTGTCTTATAGAACAGTAGAATAGTTTTAAAATAAATGAATTTTATTATTGTTAGTAATGCAGATATGTATTTGTCGATGTACAGTATAGAAAAAATCTTGAGAAATAAGATCGGATAGTGACTTGGAAGTACTAGTGGAAAGGAAACCAAGATGATGTTTTTTTTTAAGAAATAGGAAAAATAAAGGATTTGGATCATATTTAGTTTTGTGTGATTTCAGTATAGTTAACTAGGCCCTATGACTGAACACATATAGTTTGGACAGTGTTTTTGCATATCTTTAAACTTTTGATGTTATAATAAAGCTGAAGAAATAGCTTTAACATCGTTCCTTTGATAGAGGTTGGTAGACAGATACAGGTCACTCCTCTATAGTGTCTTTTAATTCACTGTGCCATGATTGTCAAGATATATGACGCGTAATATTCTAGTTGTATTTTGATCCTATGCATCTATCTTCGCTATCCTTATTTCATGAATCTGCATCGGTCAGAAAGATATTTTCAAAGAAATAATGAATAAAATAGAACTGAAGATATGTTATCGTTTATGTAAGAATAGTTTATTTGCTGGAATGTATAGAATTATGTAACTTTAAAATTGAAAGTCCAAAATATCATAAAGAGAGAAAGAATCATATAATACATTGTAAAGTTAATTCAGAAATGAATATAAGATTTTGAAAAGAAATCTAAACCAAGTATTTTAAAAGTGATAATAAAATTTGAATGAATTTTTTTTTAATAATATTTAGAAAATAAGTATTGCATATTTATTAAGAAAATAGTCCAATAATGTGAAATAAACATATACTTGTGCATGGTATATTAATAGTTGTAATTATATCATCCGAAGTAAGGCTTGAATGAGAATATTAGGAATAATAAACATCGGATAATGAACAATAAAAACCTAATACCTAATGTAGAACAATGTTTTGACTTTGTAAGATTCCATACAACCAATATAAAACTAAAATTTGTTGTTTTATAGAATTTTACTACAAATGTAAATTTTGTAAAAAAAAATATAATTTTAATAATATTAGGGATGAAAAGTGTTTGTGATAATCATCTAAGAAATGCATTTTGTAATAAGCTAACCATAATAATAAATCAAGTAATAATACTGTATTTTCTTAAGTGTTTAAAAATAAGATTTAACTAGGAAAAGTAAATAATATTTTGATTTCATTTTATAAACTAATAAACTAAGTTGAGATATGAAAGTAAGGGATATCCAATGTATATAGTGTAAAATATTGTTAATTTATTTATGTTGTTAATAAACTTTGTTTTAAATTTGTTCTAAAGTTTTTGTGTCCGAGTTGTTATTTCTCCACATGGATGCATGAAATCACGATACCTTTATAATTGAAACAAACATATAAATTTTGCACGAAAGGTAAACATAAAAGTGTTATAATAATTTTGAGAATTTATTGGTATGTTAAAATTAAAAGATCATAATTTTATATTATTTATTGGTCATAAGTCGGTTGCCACAATATTACATTAAATTATATGCTAATGTTGCCACACGTATTCTGTTGTCAGATTATTAAAATACTACCACGTACATATTTATTTATTTTATTTAGGAAGAAATAAGATTATATTATATTATTATTGTTATTATTATTTTATTATTATTAGTTGCTGTGTAGTAGATTATGACATAAAATTCCCTTTTCATATTTTACTACCGTAATTTTAAATTAGTTAGAATACAATTTCTGAACCTGAGATTTTATTTTATTTTACTTCATTTTATTTAATTGAGCTAGATTCTTGTTATAAAGAAGATTAAGATATGATTATTATTTTTAATCGTAGTGCATAGAGCTTAGAAAGTCGTAAGAATACTATGAGTTAGTTATTTGGTATAGTAAAAAAAAAGGGGATAGTGTTCTTATGCCATTGAGGTAGTATTGTGTGGATAATGTCTCAATGTAGTCTATCTCGTTCCCCGTATTGTCACTCCATGTCTCATGAAAATAGTAAATATTTGTTAATTCATTTTAAAATTGAATCGAATTTGTATTTTAAAATTAGAGCTAGTAATCATTTTAATTAATGCTGAATATTTCATTTATTTATTTGTTAACTGAGCTAGAACCCGTAATATTCGTAATAAACAGTATATTTTTGGGGTGAGGACGCGCGGGGGGAGGTTAGAATATATATATATATTGTAACCATTCAAGAACCAACCCCACTCTTCATTGATTTTATTTCCTGATGAGCATATTGCAGGAAGGAACTATCAATTGGCATTTCCCATTGCAGATGTCACTCCATCTACAACAATATTTCCTGTTCATCAGAGGATGTAGCACCATAAGACCGGAAGCATCTAGAAATTTGTGTTTAGTTTTCCAAATGGTGCCATTAGAGTTCCATCTCACTACAACCTTACTTATCATGATGTGGTTATGTCGAACATAGCTCAGCAGGCATGAGATTCTTGTGAGCAAGATGCAATGAATAACTAGTGATGCAAAAATGGAACTAAATGATTAGATTAATTTTTAATAACAATTTTATTTAACAACAATTCATTAGCAAGTCCTTCTAATATAGTTCATTGTTTATATCTATGTGAAAACTCATTTCAATTCAATTATGAGAAGAAGTCATTAACAAGTCCTTCTAATATAGTTCATTATTTGTATTCACGTGAAAACTCATTTTAGTTCAATTATGAGAAGTCATTAGCAAGTTCTTCTAATATAGTTCATTATTCGTATCCATGTGAAAACTCATTTTAGTTCAAATATGAGACAAAGTCATCAGCAAGTCCTTCTAATATAGTTCATTATTCGTATCCACATGAAAACTTATTTTAGTTCAATTATGAGAAGAAATCTAGAAGTCTTTCAAATAAATATACATATACAATGAATGTTTTTAATTATTTGTTCTAGGTCTGTATGTCCTTTTAGATAGGTAAACGGGTAATATCAGCAATTCCAGGTTTGTGGAGCATTTCATTTTATTATTTTTAAGAATCATTACAAGTAGGTAAGCAGGTAATATCAGCGATTTCAGGTTTGTGGAGCATTTATAATCCAATCAAGTATAGGTGTATATTTATACACGTTTTATTATTTTATTAAGATATAGCTAACATGCATATATGTATTTATGATACATATAGCATTTTATTATTTTTAAGAATCATTACAGATAGGTAAGCAGATAATATCAGCGATTTCAGGTTTGTGGAGCATTTATAATCCAATCAAGTATATGTGTGTATTTATCAACATACGTTTTATTATTTTATTAAGATATAGCTAACATGCATATAAATGTTTATGATTCATATAGCATTTTATTATTTTTAAGAATCATTACAATCAGGTAAGCAGGTAATATCAGCAATTTCATGTTTGTGGAGCATTTATAATTCAATCCAGTGTAGATGTATATTTATACACATACATTTTATTAAGATATAGCTAACCTGCATATAAGTATTTGATTCATATAGCATTTTATTATTTTTAAGAATCATCATAGGTAGATAAGCAGGTAATATCAGCAATTCCAGGTTTGTGGAGCATTTATAATCCAATCAAGTATAAATGTATATTTATAAACATACATTTTATTATTTTATCAAGATATAGCTAACATTCATATATGTATTTATGATTCATATAATATTTTATTATTTTTAAGAATCATTACAGGTAGGTAAGCAGGTAATATCAGCAATTCCATATTTGTTGAGCATTTATAATCCAATCAAGTATACATGTATATTTATAGACATACGTTTTATTATTTTATTGAGATATAGCTGACATGCATATAAGTATTTATGATTTATATAACATTTTATTATTTTTACCATATCTTTGATTTTTGTAATTGACATTTCCATTTAGTTGGTTCATTTGAAATAATTATTACAATTATTATTAGAAGTATTTCTATTATTTGAACATATCTTAAATTTTATGAAATAATTGGTGTTCAACTAATAAAATATATAACACACACATATATATATATGTGAGAGTGTTTTTAATTAAATAATAACGATTTTCATTTCTTGTTTTCATTTTTAAATAAAGATAAAAAAAACTATCATAAACTTTTGACTGAAGTTAATAATTGATTGTGAAAACTTTTCTTAAGACTAATAATATAACATTTTTTCTCTTTTGTTTGGTAAAAATTAATAGTTATAATTTTAATTCATATTTTATTGTAATTGAATCATTTCTAATTGCTTACCTCTAAATTTCATGTCTTTGTTTATTACTGCATTATTAAATAACTGGGAATCTGTCTTGAATGGCACGTTAAAACTTCTAGGCAAGTTTTGGAGTTCACATAATTTGCAGATGGAGAGAGGACAAGCGGTCTCTAGCCGATGGTCATATTAGGATTATTCATTAGGCTGTTTGATGGTTCTATTAAGTCACTTTTTTAGTAATCTTGTAGCTATATCTTGTATATCTGAATCTAATAATAATCTTCTACTGATTTTCCGGATTATTTATATATTTTTTCTCCCTGACAAATGGATTCATCATAGATGCCTGCTGAATTCAATTGGTTTTTGGTGTGTTTTCATCTATGTTCGTGCTATTGATCCCCCAATCATTGGACAGTTACTCTTTGGCAGGAACAGACTTTTAATTAGTGACTATTTTCGATTATCTGCCTTCATTTTTTTTCGAATCTTAACTTTTTATTGTTTGTATCCATATGAAAACTCATTTAAAGTTCAGTTATGAGATATCATTAGCAAGTTCTTCTAATATAGTTCATTATTCGTATCCATGTGAAAACTCATTTTAATTCAATTATGAGAAAAAATCATTAGCTAGTCCTTCTAATATAGTTCAATTTTGAGAAGAAATCTAGAAACCTTTCAAATAAGTATACATATACAATGAATGCATGAATGGTTTTTATCTCCTTTTAGATAGGTAAATGGGTAATACCAGCAATTTCAGGTTTGTGGAGCATTTTATTTTATTATTTTTAAGAATTATTACAGGTATGTAAGCAGGTAATATCAGTGATTTCAGGTTTGTGGAGCATTTATAATCCAATCAAGTATAGGTGTATATTTATACACATAAATTTTATTAAGATATAGCTAACATGCATATATATATTTATGATCCATATAGCATTTTATTATTTTTAAGAATTATTACAGTTGGTAAGCAGGTAATATCAGCGATTTCAGTTTCATGGAGCATTTATAATCCAATCAAGTATAGATGTGTATTTATCCACATAAGTTTTATTATTTTATTAAGATATAGCTATCATGCATATAAATATTCATGATTTATATAGCATTTTACTATTTTTAAGAATCATCATAGGTAAGTAAGCAGGTAATATCAGCAATTCCAGGTTTGTGGAGCATTCATAGTCCAATCAAGTATAGGTGTAAATATACATTTTATTATTTTTATCATATCTTTGATTTTTGTGATTGACATTTTCATTTAGTTGGTTCATTTGAAATAATTATTACAATTATTATTAGAAGTATTTCTATTATTTGAACATATCTTAAATTTTATGAAATAATTGGTGTTTAACTAATGGAATATTTAACACACATATATGTGAGTGTTTTTAATTAAATAATAACGATTTTCATTTCTTGTTTTCATTTTTAAATAAAGATAAAAAAAATTATCGTCAATTTTTGACTGAAGTTAATAAATATTGATTGTGAAAACTTTTTTTAAGACTAATAATATAACATTTTCTCTCTTTTGTTTTTATAAAAATTAATAGTTATAATTTTAATTTATATTTTATTGTAAGTGATTCATTTCTAATTGCTTACCTCTAAATTTCATGTATTCCTTTATTACTGCATTACTAAATAACTGGGGGTTTGTCTTGAATGGCACATTAAAACTTCTAGGCAAGGCTTGGAGTTCACATAATTTATAGATGGAGAGAGGATGAGCGGTCTCTAGCTGATGGTCATATTACGATGTTTTATTAGGCTGTTTGATGGTTCCATTAAGTCACTTTTTTAGTAGTCATGTAGCTAAACCTTGTATCTCTGAATCAATTAACTATTTATATATTTTTTCTCCTGGACAAACGGATTCATCTTACATGCCCATTGAATTCAATTGGTTTTTGGTGTGTTTTCATCTATGTTCATGCCATTAACCCCCCAATCATTGGACAGTTTCTCTTTGGCGGGTACAGACTTTTAATTAGTGACTATTTTCGATTATCTGCCTTCATAGGTTTTTGAATCTTAATTTTTTATTGTCTGCGTTATGGTGATTTGACACCTACATTTATTCTGTCTTAGAAGTTTTCTTCAATCTGAGTTTTAATGTTTGAAGATTTTTTTTATTTAATTGATTTTTATTAATTTTAATAAAGAAATATTTATACTTTTTTTAATTGCAAATATAAACGTATTTGCTTTTCTTTTTTTTTTTTTCATTTTAAAAAATTTGATTTCCTTTTATTTTGACCAAATTGTTATGAATTAATAAATTATCAATTTAATTGCAGTCAAATTTCATTATTTCTTCCTTCTCTTTAAAATATTTAGTATAATTAGTCCTTTTTTTATTTATTTTTGAGATATTGCTAGTCTGGTTAAATTTAACCTATGTCATTTTGATTTGGGAGGGGGGATCTTTTAAATATATACGTGAAACTGTATTTGTTTCAATATTAATGAAAGAAACCAGTATATAATTGTATTTATATATCTGACTATTTTCATCATCTAATGTAAGTATTGAATGTTTTTGGAAAAATTTAATGTTAAATATTCCAAATACATTCTACTGTTATTAATAGCACACAAGTTAGTATATGCACAATGTTTTGAGATGTATTATTCTCCTCTCTTCTTCTAGCGTTGCTGGTTCTGACCAGTGACATTACTAGCATGGGAATCAAACCTGGACCCTTAGATTCTTGAATATTGAATTTTAAGATAATGCTAATCAATTGAGCCAACCTGCCAAAGCAGTCAGTAGAAATTTTATATACCTATGAGGTTCCTTCTGATTTCTCTAATTTTTCATAAGATTTACATACATTTTGTATAGTCACACTAGCTTGACTTATGGGGTTGTTCACCATCATCATGAGAGCAGCTTCTTTAAATTTTCTTCTTTCTATCTTTTCTCTATCCAATATTTTTGTATTTTTCCAATTGAACATATGTTGACTGGTACATACATAGTCTGCTACCTTAGACACACCTGTGTGCTATTAATAACAGTTGAATGTGTTTAAAATGGTTTTTGTGTTTTAAGGCATCTTATTTTTATCTAACACTCATAATATTTATATATTCTGGTCTTTTTTATTGCCTTGACGTATTTGGGGGATTTGGGGGAAAAATGCAACATATATTTACTTTATAAATGAATTACTATCTAATATAAAGATGCCAAGCTTTCTGTTATAACAACTATGACATTATCCTTCCCTGATAAATATCTGGATGATTATTATTAATTATTTTTAGGCTAGAAACTATCATATTTACATTTTTAATCTTTATTTAAAAGTGAATATAATAATTATTATTAAATGCAATGACATGCAATATTAATTCAATTCTGAACACATCTTTTCCACTAATATTTTTATTAGAATATTAACTGATATTGAATCAAAGGCTGATTTTATATCCATTTGAATTGCTATTGGTTATATTTTTTGCATTACACGCTGTGTCTAAGACTGTTTTAGAAAGCAGCACTGCTTTACTTACTGATGAGACTGTTTTTGCAAATTGAGAGTTGCACAATATAGGTAATATGTGTGGTTTAATTTTCTTTTTAATGACCAAGAGTTTGATATGTAATGCATGCAAGGATATAGATCTTCTATAGTAATATTGATGGTAATAATGATTTTTTTGCAAAATGTGACTAATAAAATTGGATATAATCCCTGGTGTCATATAGCTTCTTTGATAAGGAACTGCACATAGTGGATAAAACACTTATGAATTTACTGAGATGAGGAAACACACATTTAGGTATGCCTGGAAGTTCTGGAGGGCATGAGTCCAGCAATTTTTCCTAAGCTTTGCAAAAAAATTCTGTAGCTTGATATTATCTTGTTCATCTTTAGCCCCAAAGTACTTAATATGCAGGTTTGAAAGCTGGACTTTACTGAAATTTTCATTTGAAGTGTGTAAAAAAAAGTAAGTATGTTATCTCCAAATATTATTTTGGCACCACTGTTAGAATTGATGGAACTCTGGAGATAGCAAGTTGCTCTAGAACCCATGAAATATAATTTCTTGACCATGTAAATGGTTGTGTCACATAGAATTTATCTCTTTTTTGTTGCTAAGTATTCATCCAGCACCTCAAAAGCCTGCAGTTGGGACAGATAGTACAATCCATTTATATATTTTATCTACAAAAGAAAGAAGTCTTGTTGGTAGTGTGCATGCTCTTCTAAAGTGATTTATTGTGTGTGATATTATGATTGCAAATGTGGTTCTTTTTTTTTTTCATGCATAGTAATGTAATTATAATTTTACCACAACAAAAAAAATCATATAAAACAGCTAATATAAATATATATTAGTAATACATAAAAAGCTTCTGTCAGCACATGGTTTAGTAATCTTTTCAAATGGTAATAATTTATTATTATATTAATGAATTATTGCATATGCAATGCCATCTAAGATTCCATAATAAAAGTAAAACAACAATAACAAGTTATATATAGAGCTTGCAAAATAAGCTCTTAACAAGCTTTGCAGAATATCTCAACCCCAGACTGCTTTCTGTTACTGACATTCTCAGTGAGGTACTAGGATACTGAGGCTGCCAGTAGCAGAAACTGGTCTGGGGCTGGAGACTTTCGGCAAAGCTTGTTAAGAGCTTATTTTGCTATCTCTATGTATAACATTGTAAATACAAGCTTATTAAATTAGGTCATGTGACATCTGATTTGATTTTTTTTTTTGTAATTTTATTTTTTGCTATTAAGGCTTTGGTGATTTTATATTAGTAAAGCTATTAATATATGGTATATCTGAACTTAGTTCAGTCCCATATGGCTATTTAAGTTAGATAGCTGGATTAGAAGACATATGGATATCTGAAAATTTCAGATTTTTTACTTAATAGTTATACATTAGATAAAGTGATGGTCTTGTTCTAGTATTTTTAATCTAATGCTTGAATATCCTAGCACCTCACTGAGGATGCCAGTAGCAGAAACTGGTTTGGGGTTGGGGATATTCTGCAAAGTTTGTTAAGAGCTTATTTTGTAAACTTTATATATAACATTTATCAATATAAGCTTATTAAATTAGGTCATGTGACATCTGACTTGATTTTTTGTGTAACAATAACAAAAATAAAACATTAGTAAAATAGAATAAGACTTTCATATATAGAACCAATATAACTTAAAAAAAGTCTATATAACATAATATACAAAACAATGAATACATATGTGTATTATACAACTTTATATATATATTGTCTTACATAATTTTCCATTCATTTCTAACTGACCAGTTGTTAACTAAATTTATTGAAGTTTTTCTAAATATTTGTACAATTATTTAAGTTATGTTTATGTTCTCTTTGAATTTTTAATATAATTTAAAAGTTTGATATTTTTTATAGCATCTATTTTATGTCCATATGTTAAATAATGAATGTATAAAGCAGATTTATCATCTCACCTATTAATTGCATTGTTATGTTGTTTGGCTCTTATTTGTAACTGTTTCCATGTATGTTCATAGTAAATCATATAGCAAAAATTCAGTGTGTCATATAGGGAAATAAAGATAAGAGCCAAAGAACATAACAATGCATTTAATAGATGAGATGATCGATCTGCATTATACATTCATTACTTAACATATGGACATAAAATAGATGTTATAAAAAATATTAAACTTTTAAATTATATTAAAAATCCAAAAGAGAATACAAATTTAAGAAGCATATTACATTAAACATAACTTAAATAGTTGTATGAATATTTACAAAACATTGATAAATTTACATAACAACTGATGAATTGTAAATTAATAGAAAATTATATAAGACAGTATATATAAAGTTGTATAATACATGTATTAATTGTTTTGATATTGTTACATTATATAGTCAGTTTTTTTTAAAAGTTATATTGTCTGTTTATATGAAAGTCTTATTCTATTTTACTAATGTTTTATTTTTCTTATTCTTGTTGTTTTATTTCTATTAAGCAACACTAGATGGTATTGTATATAATATTCATTAAATATAAACTAAGTAATTATACAGAAGGTGGATTCTTGGCTATGCTGTGTTTGGGAAAAGATAAGGGAGATTTAGATATAATGGAGTTGACAAGATTATGTTATGTTGTAAAAATGGGATGGAGCTGGCTAACAGGTTTCTCTGGGCATAGTGGCTGAGAGATTTCTGACTTCAAATAAGAAGTCACAGTGCATCACATTGCACCATAATATAATAATAGGTTATTAACATTTGAAATGTGTCAAAAAGGCTTTTTATGTACGATTAACATATATCTATATTAATTGTTTTATATGATTTTTTGTTGTAATTTATATGAAGTAACAATATATTGGAGTTCATTATTTCCTTTTTTAATAATTTTACCACACATATTCTAATCACATGACTAAAGTCAACTTAAAAAGGCAAGTGATCATTTGCTTTTTTCAGATGTTTTTATTTGTATTTGGAGTATCTGTGGTGAAATTAATGTGAATTACAATTCTGCAGTTATTTTATTTTATAATTTAACTTTATAAATATGATAAATTAAAATTGTATTATTTCTCATTTTTTAAAAAGATTTTTTAAACTTGGATAATCATTATACAAGATGGTTAAGATTAGCACTGATCCCTTTATTTTTAATAATTTAAGATTACAGTATAAATATGCGGTGCATAAGTTTAAATTTATTAATCATTCTCCATCATGTTCTCATCTAATGTACAAATTATCAGTTTGACAAAACATTTTCAAGACATAAATGGTTGTATTATTTTATGACAAAGTGATGGATATCACTCTTTCCAGCTTTGTAATGTGGCTCCAAATCTGAGATGTAGAATTGTATTGATCTCAAAAAGGATTAAGCATTACAATATTATCAGTAGAATAGTAAAATACATTTTTATTTGGGCACTAATGATATTATGTATAGATACAAAAATATAAAAGAATCGAATGGTAAATATCTCAGGAAGTTGTAACATTTGAGCACCCAAGTACCAGCCATGAGTGAAACATTTCTGTTTAATTAATCCCTCTGAGCTGAGATTATACATAGAAATCTTTAACCCTGAATCTACCATTCTTATATTGAGTTTAATTGCACATGGGTCCATAAGCAGAAAATATACATTGTTTAATTGAAGATTAGCTTTTAAATGTTCCATCTGTATTATAACAGAAGCTCTATCCTATGCATTTTACAATAACTTTTTTAAAAAAAATAACAAATAGTTTTCTCATTAAAAGAATGGTATATATAAATTTTGAAATCATGCTTTTGTCTTAAGGCAATTATTTTTTAAAGTTAAATACACTTTGGGAATCTGATTCTGAAGGTACAATGGCAGTATTTTGGAGAATGATGAAGGTTGTGTCACCCTGCACCATTTTCTTATATTTAATTTAATCTATCAACATTATACTGATTTTCTTTATTCTATAAATAAGAATAATTAGATATTCTTTTACACCTGATACAATGAAGTGAATTTGTTCAGCTATAAACTGAATACTTGTTAAATTATAATCTTGCTTGGAAAATTCCTGTTATCTAAAAAAAAAAAAAAATCCAAACTTTTCTGGAATTTAAACTCTACTACATGAGTATGACCAGATAATCCTGTTATTTATACAGTGTAAAGCATTCAGTTTATGCATTAAATATAATTCTGTAGTTAATTGCTAGAAAATCATGTGATTTTTAAGTTCTTGAGTGGCAGGTTGAGCTTCACATAAAGCACCTTTAGCTTTTAAAATTCTTAATTTACTCCTGTGTTAAACTACAGTGCTGTTCTGGCATTGAAAAGCTAGTAATTAGTAAAGAGGGTCTGTGTCAGAAGGTTTTAGGACACTAACATTGTGATTGTAATAAAGTTTCTCTTCCATGCTATTTTTTTTTTTTACATAAATCTAACTTATCAATATTATCTTATTATTTCTACTCTCTAGATAATAATAATAGTGTGTAGCTAGCTAGTTTGGCTTTGGGCTCAACCTTCAAACTCTACCCACTGTATGGCTAAAACAGGTTAACACAGTAGCTAATTAGGTTTTGGATTCAAATTTCTGTTATTTTCAAATTCTACCCACTGTATGGGTAATACAGGTTAACACAGTAATTAATATTTCAGTATAGATTTGAGTTATAGTTGAGCATTAATTACTCAAGAGTTCATGTGATTTCAAGCAGCAGCATGACACGTTAAGCTTCGATTAATTAAGGTACTTTTAGCTTGGTTCCTTATTAGATCATTGTGTTAACCCTCACAGGGCACTAGATGCATTGATATGCTAATAATAAGTTCTGCTTAAGCTTATTATCTTATGAATTTGAAATTTAAGTTTACAAATATAAAAAATATATATACTGTATATCGTTTTAAGATTAGTTAAAGTAATTTGTATTTAAACTGAAAATTTATTTCATGATTTTGTCATTTATTTTGAATTCCGGAGTAAATTTATATTCTTCCTGATTAGATTTCATTGATATTTTTTTTTGTCATTTTTAAGGTGGATAAAATATTTTTTAAACCTTCAAATTTCTTTGTGTTCGATGAATTTTGATGTTTGGAAATGCTATTGTTGCGGAACTGTTTATCTAAGATAGCAGAGCTATGATTTTTTCCTCCATTTAATATTAGCATTTGAATTATATGAGCATAAACACGTATATCAGTCAAAACGGAATACAGAGAATATTTAAAATTTGCAGAAGATTTAAAATCCAATAACTAAAATGTAACAGTTATTAACAAACAAATAACTAACTACACATTTAATTTATTATTCTAGTAAAATACAGAAAATATTAAAAATATGTAAGTTTAAAATCTGATAGCTAACATATAATAGTTGCTATTTTTTAAACAAATTGAGGTAACTCATTCATTAAAGTTTATGGTACAGCTCTAAAAATGAATTACTAGGGACAAAATGCTAATTGGGTAAATGAAACAGGATATGACCACCCAATGATAACTAATGATACTGCTTAGATGTGATAATCTGTTTTCTAATAATCCCAGCCTACCTTCGGGCTTAGAATTCAACTAATACAGGCACACGCAAATAACGAAATTTATGTAGTATGCTTATAGATATTATGCATGTTATAGATATAGAAGGCTGTTGAATAATCAAGACTGCCAACTAATTTAAAAGTTTGAGTGAAGTATTGTGGTTCCATTGTATAAAGTGTATAGAAGATTAGTGGAAAGTGCTCTAAGAAGGCTGTTGGATAGTTGGAATTGTCAGTTATTTTTATAAGTTTGGAATAATAAAATATTTAATTTAATACACTGTTCAGGCTTACAAACACCTGCACATATATAATGTAATATATAAGGGATTCAAATTCAGACTTTCACATGATCCTTAATTCTCCATGCCATCTCATATTGCTGACCAACCTGATCACACACATAAATAATAAAATATTTAATTTAATACACTGTTCAGGCTTACAAACACCTGCACATATATAATGTAATATATAAGGGATTCAAATTCAGACTTTCACATGATCCTTAATTCTCCATGCCATCTCACATTGCTGACCAACCTGATCACACACATGTTGAAAAGATAAATAATCACCAATATACATATTTCATGCTAAACTAGCAATCATAAGTTGGTCCAGATTACTATCTCCATACATATATACAATAAGTGCTCAGCTTTATATTAAGCCAATCTTCATACTTTAATGGACAGGCTTCAAACTACTCCAAACCCACAACTCTTCAGCCTTCCATTTGTTCAAAGCCCACATTAGTGCCAAGGTTGTCATCCTACTCATGTCGACCATTTAGTCATTCTGACCCCTCATGTACTGGAGAATAATCCATTTACATACATGTGCAAGGGATGGGAGACCTTTAACACACTATATTTCAATATGTAATTTAATACACTGTTCAGGCTTACACACACCTGCACATATATAATGTAATGTATAAGGGATTCAAACTCAGACATTCTCATGACCCTCAACTCTTCATGTCATCTCATATTGCTGACCCACCTGATCACACACATGTTGAAAAGATAAATAATCAATATATGTATTTCATGCTAAACCAGCAATCATCAGTTGGTTCAGATTACTATCTCCACACATGTATGCAATCAGTGCTCAGCTTTATATTAAGATATCCTATCTTTATACTTTAATGGACAAGCTTCAAACTACTTCAACCCACAACTCTTCAGCCACCCATTTCACTGAAAATATGATATTTGCATTATATAAAGTTGTTGTATTTTGTAAAAATATTTATATGTTTGTGTATTCCAGAAAAATTAAAAAAATATTAAAGAAAAATATTTAGATTGCGAACTGATAAGCGATAAATTTAATTAAAGAATTTACGTTAATTGCAATCGATAAATATTTGTGATTACAAATATTTCTCGATTAGTCTAATTAATGGATAAGTCTAATTAATGAATGGAAAAGACTAAGTTATCTTATATGGAAAGAAATTCTAAAAGCACCAATTAATTAGTTATTGACCTAAATACCTTCCCGTATATGGAGATCGTGATTAATTGTATGAGTAATCAGAAAGCTATAAAAAGAGTAAACAACAAAGAGCTTTGTTCATTTTCCAGTTCATTTTACAAAGAGATGTAAATGACAGCTTCAGTTAATGTGCAGTTCTCTCAGTGAAAATGTGCCCATGGGCAGCAGCTGAATAGGCCCAAAAAGTTTGGGAAACCAGAGGAAACCATCTTTTGAATAGCAGTTAGATGTGAAGAAGTGATTTTCTAGCAGATTTTAAGTGAAGTTACAAAGAGGATGGTTGTAGAGATGGAAGCTGAAAGGAGCTTGAAGTGGCAGTTGCAGTGCTATATGGTGAAGCCAGATGTCTTCGTGAGCAGCTGAAATGGATGAGGTCAAAATGTTTGGGAAGCCAAGGCCCATGGGAACCATCATTGAAGCAGCCAGTCTTAAGGTGCATCAAGGGAAATGAACCATAGGAAACTATAGAGATATTTGTGTTGCCAGGGTAGCAGACTGTTCACTATTTTGTTTGTTGGTATTCAGAATGTGCGCATTTTGAATATACAGCAAAAGTACATAAAAAAAGTGTGTTAATATTGTTTGCTTATAGGATTTTGGGTTTGTGGGATAATTTAACTGTTTTCTTCAAAGCTATGTTCTTCATTGTGATTTAATATTCTTGTTGCTTCAGCTTAAATTTATTCTCTAGTGGTTATCTATAGTATTTATTTGCTGTTTTTTTATTTGTTTTGTTGATAAAAATATCAATTCATTAATATGAAAAAAAAACTACTACTGATGAGTAGTTTTATTTCATTTTCAGGCAGTGAGATTGCTTCCAGAGCTTTAGAGAGTGTTCATTTCTTGTTTGATTTTCAAAAAAGAAAGTCATATTTTTTTTCCAATATAAAATAATGAGCATGCTAATAATTCTAAAAAGTTTTATCTATAAATACCACAAGAGAAAACATTTAGAATCTCTATCTAGAAAATATTCACATTCCCCAACCAGTTTCAAGCTATTGGCTCTCCTCAGTGAGATGCTAGGATATTTCAGACACTAGATCTAAAATACCAGTTCAAGCCCAGCACTATATCTAATGTTTAACTATTTAGTAGAAAGTCTGAAATTTTCAGACATTTATATGTCTTCAAATTCAGCTATCTAACTTAAATAGCTATATGGGACTGAACTAAAATTCAGATACACCATATAGTAATTGCTTTAGCAATATAAAATTGCCAAAGCCTTAAGAGAAATAATAATAATTGCAAGGAAATAAAGTCATATATCATGTGACTTGATTTAATAAGCTTCTATTACAAATGTTATATAATGAGCATGTCAATAGCTCTTAACAAGGTTTTCAGAATATTCCTATCTTCAGACTGGTTTCTAGATTATTAAATTAAGTTACATCATATGTGACTTGATTTCCTTGCAAACATTTACATGTTACACTTTTATTTTATTCATATACATTTTATTTGCAAAAGTAGAAGTTAATATATTCAATCATAACATTAAAAACAAAACTACAGTCAGTAAGATTGCAGTTCGTAATGTCTTTTGAAATCTTTTCAAAGATGGTAGTGCAGGTCTTTTGACATATTTTAAAAATTATACATGCAATTTTAGAACAAAATTTGATAGATTTATGATTGCTTTGCAGTATTGGTTCATGTTTAAAATATAAATTCAGTTAACAAAGATTTTGTTAATTTTCTGTTTTCACTTGTTTGGCTAGCTTACGTATGAACCACTCAACCAGAAAAATGTCTATTGTTCTCATTACATATTTACTCTAGCTTACATTTGCACCACTCAATGAAAAAAAATTATTATTTTCATTACATATTTGCTTTATTATTTTTCCAGTATTTGCAATGTTCAAATATGATTTTTTAGGATGTTTTTCATTTGTAAACTCATATTTCTAATAAATTACTGTCCAATTAATTGAATTCTAATATAGACTTTATTGGAGTCTCATCAACAGATTCTGGAACACTTATGATCTTTACACTCATCTACTTCATAAATTATAATAACCACTGACATATATGTGCAAAAACAGTCCATGAACTACATCATTGATAACTGTCACATCTATGGGTAGAGTGGCAAAATTGAATAACTTAGTAAATCACAAGTGATTCTATTTCCTGTTTTGGAATTTCTACAGATTTCTTTATGTTATTCTGTTAATAATTAAGCAGCCTAAGAACATTCATATACTAAATAAATAAATCTATCAATTTTAATATTACTGTAAGAGATTAATATTACAAGATATTTTAAATACTTTTAAGACAGGCTTTAACCTGTATCAAATGCGCATTGAAATTTATAATAGTCAAGCAATATCTTTATTTTGCTGATAGAGGGACCTCTCAAACCACAGCACAAGATAGTGACTTTTATAAAGGCAAGAGTGGCCATCTTATCTTTAATCTACCTTTTCACTTAGGTAGGCTAATATGAAGAATTTTCATTTGGGAGCATGAAGCTATTGTTCTCTCCACTGTTTAAGTCCACTATTTCCTAGACAAATTAACATTTTCAAAATGTTGTGATCTACGATTTAAAATTATGATCTTTATCACTGGAAATATATAAACTATTGTAGAGTTATAATTATTTATTAAGCACACAGGAAGTATATGTAAATACTTTAAGACAGGCTTTAACATGTATCAAATACACTTTGAAATTTATAACAGTCAAGCAATATCCTTATTTTGCCAATAGAGGGACCTCTCAAACCACGACTATTATAAATTTCAAGGTGCATTTGATACAGGTTAAAGCCTGTCTTAAAAGTATTTACATATACTTCCTGTGCATTTGATAAATAATTATAACTTTGCAATAGTTTATATATTTTCAGTATAAAGATTGTAATATTAACTCGTAAATCTCAAGCTTTCACAAATGTTAATTTGTATAGGAAATAGTGAATGTAAACAGTGGAGAGAACAACAGCTTCATGCTCTCAAATCAAGATTCTTCAGATTGGCCTATATAAGTGGAAAGTTAGGTTAAAGATAAGATGACCACTCTTGTCTTTATAAAAGTCGCTATCTTGTATCATGATTTGAGAGGTCCTTCTATCAGCAAAATAAAGATATTGCTTGACTATTATAAATTTCAAGATGCATTTGATACAGGTTAAAGCCTGTCTTAAAAGTATTTACCTATATTTCCTGTGTGCTTAATAAATAATTATAAGTCTACAAGATATTTTGTAATATGGTGTAGCAATGAAATCCAAATTTTTCAACTATGTACCAGTTTTATGAGGTTATCATTATGACATATGCTGGGTAAGAATTGATCATTTTATCCACAGTGGGTTTCTCTTGAGAATAATCTTTTTCTAAATACTCTATTGTAGAAATACAACTTATTACATTATATTTGCAAGTTTTTTTAACTTTTCTCAGTGTATCTTTTAATTTTAGTTCAATCCTTTCCCAACCGTCCATCCACCCAGAAGTCAGACCAAGCTCTCAGACTACAGGCATATCAGAAACACACTTTATCTCTGTAATTTTTTTATTTATTATAATTTGAAGAAGTATATACATGTTTTTAAACATAATGTTTTGATCATAGAATACACATTTTTGTTAAAGCTTTTCTCATGGCTTTAATATTTAGTATTAAATTAATAATTGGTTAGTTGCTTGGGAGTCACATGCCATTTGAGCACTAGAAGGGGCAGGTTAATTTTTGTTCCACTTACAATCATCTCTTAAGCCTGTCATTTTACAGCTCCATTAAACTACATGGCCATCAGTATTTTATTATTTATGAAAAGATTAAAAGCCAATATCAGAAAGTGCTAAATAAGTTTGACTAGAAGATTAGCATATTATATCTGTTACAATATTTCTATTTTAGTGATTTGTTTGCATAAGAGTTATAAAACTCATATTTATCTTTTTATTCTTTATCATCTTTCTCTTTTTTGAATCACAATTGCCATATTTATTTATGAATGTGTTTTAATGATATAAGTGCATATTTAATTGTAAATATTTTAAATTGTTATTAACTAAAGCATTCATTGCTACAACAAATTTTGGGGTTTAGTATCCTTAACTGTAATGCATCCCAGTGAAAGTTTGACTGATCATTTCTCCAAGATGCATGCAGAACCATCTCTAAGTCAATGTACATGTTATGTAGTGACAGTTTAGCTAATTATAATAAACTTTAAAATGTTGCATGTCTCTTGTTATGTTAAATCATGAAATGTCATAGTGTTTTTCATACCTATATAGATCATTCAAAAATATTACCAAATTTACCACTTCCTTTATTTTGCTATAATATCTTATATAAATGCAATTTATCCATTCTGCTTTGAATAATTTTTAGCAGAAACCTTTTATTGTACATATATGCGATACACAATCTTACATTTCAACTGTCCTATAGTCTTATTCAGAGCAACTTTTACTTTAATTTTGCTTATAAAAAATTAAAGTAAAAGTGGTTCTGAAGAAGACTGCAGGACAGTCAAAACGTAAGATTGTGTATGGCATATATGTACAATAAAAGGTTTTTTCTAAAAAGTATTCAAAGCAGAGTGGATAAATTGCATTCATAGATCATCTTTAATATTCTTCCAGTCAATGTTAAATCTTGAAAACATTTTAGCAAATCAAGACTTTACTGTTGTAAGCAGTTTGAATCATTTCAAATATTTCAGTAATAGTTTTGCCCAGTTTAAAACAAAATGTAATGTTAGCACATTATTTCATCATAGGTTAAGTTGTAAAACATATTGTCACAGTGTTTTACTATGTAATGCATGTTGATTCAGAGATCTCATGCAACCATCTTGGAGAGAGAACCATGTATGAAATTTCTGTAATTTTTAAACTTGATTCACATTTTTATTGGTTTGGCTAAAAAAACTTTTTCAATTTTTTAGACTAATTTTGAATAATGAATATCCATATACTGACCACCTGATGAGTAGTAAGTGTTAGTTTATGCCATTTTTTCTAATTTTACTAATATTATTTACATGGATTAATATTTCAAGGCATCAATAATTTTTTAATTTTAATCACCATAAAATTAATTTAAGATTCTTTTCTGCAAAAATCAGTGTTTTGCTTCTATGATCATAATAATCAAAAACCTATCAAGCATCTTTTAATTGGAATACCCAATTACAGTAAATCTTTCTGTATTATAAATGTTGTATCTTCTTACTGTTAAGTAGTTAGTATTTTTGTTTTATGAAGCAAAGAAGAATTGATCAGTTCTGCTATCTTGTTTAACATATTTTATCAACACTCATTTAATATAGGTTGTACTTTTTTGAATTTATGAATTTTTTAAAATTTCAGTAAAAAATTTAATTTTTTTAGTTTATTATCAACCCAAACTCTGCTGGAAATTTATATAAATATTTTAATATTTGTAGTCTGTGTTTATATTGAAGTTTTTAAATTAAATTTTATATATTTATTTTATTAATAATACTTTAAACTACAGACTATGCTTATATTTATATCAGCACAAAGTTTTTATGAAACAATAATTTGTTTATAAATGGAAACAATATTTTGTAATTTTGTTAAGATGATAAAAGTTATTGAATTTTTGGCATTCAGATTATTATTTATCTGCATACTAGTATTTTTTAATTTGTACCAATGTTTTTCAAAAAAGTTTTAAAATAAATTTACCAGGAAATTTTAAGTTGTGAAATCCCCAACTAGTATCTACTCATACAATATCCCCAGCCTAGTTTCTACCATGTGGCTTTCATCATTGAGAAGCAATGGATCTGAGAACAGTGCATCTAGATCTAAGGGTCTAATATAACCCTTTAGTTGTCACTGATGAAAGCCATAAACTAGAAACTAATCTGGGGATATTTGATGAGTAGTCACTAGATATGGATTTTATGCACAAATCTTCTTTGTATCCATTGATTACTATGACTTGCACTGACTGGTTTACATTATTATATTGTAATGTTTATGGGTAAACTACATTTTATATTTGGATTTAGGTCTTCTATTTTACACACTAGAAAGTGTAAGTTAATCAAACTATGAAAAATAAGAATCTTCTATTCATGTACAAGTTTAGATATCTCAAGAACATAGTTATATTTTCTGATTAACTGACCCAATACTTTTATTACGATTTTCATTGCCAGTGGAATCAGTTTTACATTTATTTAAAAGGGCACCAGAATCTGTAGACTCACTGATCTGCCACATCGCATCATCATTTAAAAACAAATAAATAAAATAAGATCATGATTTTGTTTCTTGTCACTTAAATCTTTTACATGAAATTTCTTTAGAAATTTTCCTCTGGCTTAAACAAGCATGTTGGCAAAGGTATTCATACAATTTTCTAAACTTAATAATAAAATCTAATAAATTAAAATTGGGAACATACAATAAAAAGTTGATATTAAAGATGAATATTTTATTACAAAAAAATAAAATATTTAAATGATAAAATTGCAAATTACTAATAAATTGGAAAGCACATATAAACACTCATCCAGATAATAACACTCAATAATAAAAACAGTTCCATTCTTTTAAATTTCTTGAAGGAAAGAAATCCATAGATAAAGGGTCTCTTTAGAGATATTTGGAATTCACAGTTACAGTTTATAGTTAAATTTAGTTCGCAAACATTTATGTAGATCATAATGTATATGCATTTCTTGGTTTGAAGAGCTCATGGCTATTTATTTTAATCACTGTTGACATCTTTTACATTCCTGGTCCACTTTAAGACTGGGCTTGAAGGCTTTTTGGAGTGACCTCTTCATGATAAAAGGTGTCCGCAAATGTTTCGGTTTTCACTCCTGCATGAATACTTAGTTCAGCAATATGAGTAGTCCTGAATAGAAGCATCTAACTGCCCTTGTGAGAATAAGACAACCACAATTAGCCACTTGTCCCTACAAACGGGATGTACAGAAAACTGCCAGCATCAGACAAAACAAGATCCTGCTTCAAGTTATTTGCTTCTTTTATACTCTGGTCAGTTTTAGATTTCTGTGCATTTACATTTTCTCTATTGTTTTTATTATCAGAACACAAATTGGTAATCTTATATGTTTTATTATTACTTTTCAGTTACAAAGTCTTTTTTTTATAAATTCTTTCGGCCATCTTTAATTAGCTCATAATAATCATTTACGTTTATAATTTTTTTAAAATCTGGATAAATAATCTGTAAGTACTTTTATTCCTTCCAATTTTAATTTTTACTTTTAATTAAATAGATAATAAACTATCAGACATCACTTGATCACCATTCTTTTGGCTTACACAATCTGATGAAAGCCACAAGCTAGAAACTAGTCTGAAGATATTAGATAAGTAGGCACTAGATGGTGATTTTATGTACAAAACTTCCTGAATCCATTAATTACTCTGGTTTGCACTGAGTGGTGCTACTGTATGGAGAGTTTTGCCTCTGTGATAAATAGATAATACTAAATGCTCAAATACCTTTCATTGTACATATCTAAAATAAATTATATTAACTAAAAAAAAAAAAAAAACTAAATTTGGGTCTTTGGAATGATATTTAAATTTTATTTTAACTTTTAAAATATTACCAATACCAAAGCATTCATCAATTATACATATTTTAATATGGTTCAATATGGAGAATTTGCTACTGTTTTAGCAGCTTGTATAAGCATAGAAAATGGTGTTCATGTGATTTTTAGTGATTTAATATAAATCCTTCCCTTGGGATGTTGGAGACTATGATTATTAAAGAATCAAAGATACCAAAATGTATAGATTTTGAACTGGGTTCAGATCTTTATGATTATACAAGTGAATGATCTTGAATTGCAAACATTATTGTGTTTTTTAGTTTGGAGTCATAGCTTTGTAATTTAACTAAAAAGGTAAAAAAGGTGGTTGTTAGATGATTGCATTAGATCCTAAGATCTTGGTGTAGTGATTTTAGATCCAAGGCTGCTCACAGATGAAAGCCACAAGCTAAAAACTAGTCTTGTGATATTGGATGAGTAGTCTTTAGATAGTGATTATATGCACAATTTTTTTTTTGCATTTATTGATTACTTTGGCACTACTACATAGAGAGTTTGCTATAGTTGTACATATTCTTTTCTATAAGAAAGTAAGAATCACCATAGTTTATTAAATAAAGTTAGGTAATTTTTTTTGACCAAATCAAATGTTTACCCAAACAGCTACAATACTTAAATCTCTATACAGTGAGTGCATATTTTCATATTTAAAACTTTTAAATATATATATATCAAATAATAGCAATTGCACTCCATGGACTAGTGAAAAGGTGACCAGTGATTGGCTGGCTTTCTCTGAGTCAAGATATGTGCTATGCAACAACATTGTTTATTTATTCAGCATCGTCAACACAGTTGGGAAAGAGTTCATCTTGAGATCAGAAGACCCAGGATCGATTCTGTTCATTGGAGTTTTTGATGCCAAATATTATTAATTCCTTAGCAATAAAGCCATAAGCCATTTTTAAAATAGTTTATCTGTTCACCACAAAAATGTTAAAATGCTAGCATATCTACTGAAATATGAGATATGTCATAAAATGCAATAGTGTTCCATGGGTTACACCATGATGGAACAATGCACTATCATTAAATTTTGTTTTAAATTGGAAAAAACTGCTATTAAAAAGGTTGAAATCATTTAAACTGTGCGTGGTAGTGAAACCATGAAAGGCAAGAAAATTTTAAAGTTGCTTTTCAGATTTTGTGATGGTAGAGAGAAAATTGAGGACCATGTATGAAGGTATAAAACCTACTATTACATTTTGTGTCATAATTCGTCATTCAGAGCCCAGCGCCTTAAAATTTTTATAGTAAATAGCTAAACTATGTTACTACATAACACATGTATGGTTAGAAATATGCTTAAGATGGTTTGAAGACCAAACCAGTCACTTTTTTACTGAGACATAATGTGTACCAGAAGGTCTCTGATAGTTTTAATTCACATCAAACGCAGCATGCACACGTAAATGCTTATAACTATAAAGCACCACATATTTTCATGTTTTAAACCCTTAAATATAATATTTTATATATGTATTAGTGCTAATTTACCTAAAAGTTTTTTATTTTTATTTGGTGGTGGTTGTTTTCAGCTGCCGTGAGCAGTAGTTTGGTTATCTTGTTGTCAAGAATTTTAATTCCGAAAAGCCTAAAATTGAAAAATGAAGAAAACTCGTTTTAACCCATGAAAATCATAAAAAAGAAGACGAAAAAAAGATTATAAAGAAATATAGCGATGGTAAAGTTCTTCCAAACTTTTATTTAACTACTGCTTTGGGAATTAAACTTTTCAAGATATTTTTTAAAAAGTAAGCTCAAGTTAGAAGTCATTCTAGCAAACTATGTAAATAGAAGCAATGCGATCTCTCTAAAGACTTGGCGGTTTAATATGACTACGGAAGAAATGCGGCATTGAAATATTTATTAATCAGAAGTAAAATAAAAAGATGCACCTGCAAAAATAAATGATAAGTTTAACTACGAAGGGAATAGCTATGATGTATGTATATATTTGTTTAATTATGGCTGTTTATGTTTGAACATTTTCTATGGAATTTGTATTTATAATTATTATTTATTGTATATCCAGTTGTTCTATTTAAAGCACTCAAATGGCGCTACAATTATTTTTCTGTTGAGCAGCTGATGTTTTTCTCCACCCCTCTCTGTTTTTTAAATTTTTTCCTCATTTGGAATCAATTCAAAAACCTTTAGCTTTTGTTTGTATTGCTCTTATCACTAGTGTACAGTTGCTTAATTATTGGCTAATTAAACGTATTCACTATTAACTATTTAAAATTAATACCCTGTCATATACTATATGTCATTAATTAATTTTGTTATATTCAAATTTATTTTACTTTATTTATTGTATATGTTTTTATAAAAAGAAGACTTTCAAAAATGTTTTAAAACTAACACGAATTAAAAACTATCAAAAAATCTTTATTATTATTTCTAAATAAAAAAACAATTTTCAAATCTCTATTTTTTTTTAAAACAAATCTTTCGATTTACATTTTCATAACCTCAAATATTTATTTGGATGAAAATAATTAGGATATTGTAAGACTATAACTTGCTAAGTCTTAGAACAATAGTATAACGATAAATGTGAAAGCTTAGGGAATTGAAATTAAATAATTCTTTTGATGTTCAGACGTCACATAACTTTTTAAACACCTGATCATTTGATTATTTTTATTAAAATATTTCTGCTTGATTTAATATTGAAAGTAAATTATTCATATCTGATATTCAGCGTCACATGGCCTTCCAAGCAACTAACCTTAAAATATTAACACTTTTGGGGTTGATTTTTTAATCAGGTAATTACTTAATAGATTAAGAAATTGAATTATACTGTCTACAAGCATTAAAATAAATATAGAACCAAAATGATTATCATTTCAACATGTATGTGATCAAGTGTGTCAGCAGGTTGAGATATCGTGAATAGTTGAGAGTCGTGTGAAAGTCTAGGTTCAAACCCCCTATATATTACATATTAAAGTGCAGGTATGAAAAAACCTGTAGTGTGGAGAAAAAATTCATGTATTAAAATTTTCATCTATAAAAATTATACTACTTTTCATTAATGTATTCAAATGATATGATGTGAAATAGTTTCTGTTTAGAAAAAGTCAGGAATTTCTTTGCACATGCTAATGCTTTGGTTAGCCATGTTAAACCATTTTTATGAGCATAAGGAAAGCATTATTTCAGGCATACAATCTTTGTTGAAGCACAATAAATATATAGAGTATATACCAGTGGGAAGGTGATTGGTTTCTTTCCCAGCTATCTATAACAGTATATCTAGACAATGCTTGCTATGTAGTGACAATGTAAATATTTATCACAAAGATTTTAAAGTGTTAGTGGATCTGGGTCAGTAGTTATGAAAATTGGGCCAGTGTGTTTCTAGATTTATAGATCCTATTCATTACCCTCTCTGCCATTATGAAATTCTGCAAATCATTTAAAACATTGTTAATACTCATGGCATCACTGCAAAACACATTATAAATCATTTTGAATGTTTCAATAACAGTTTATGAGTCCTCTGATCATGGATTAAGATGGTACAGTAATGTCACATTTAATGTCATAATTCATGACCCAAGCACATTAAATAGCTACACTATTATTGCATAACATGCATTGATTCACAGATAGTGCTACAAGCATCATGGACAGAGAGAAGCAATCATCTTTTATGTGGGACACACTTATACGAGTGAGTGCCCAAAGTAATTAGAATCAGTCTCTGGTAGCCACAATTATTTTAGTGCATGCTTCTATTTTTGGATACCTCTTGTGGGTGATTTTTTTGCATCAATCTTCCAACTGATGTCATTATATGAAATCATGGTGTCATGTAGTGTATTTTTTTTTTGTAAATGCAATTCATGCATTTGTCGAGGTTTGTAATGGCTGAAAAGTTGGAACATCACATAATTCTCTTTTGTTTTTGGGGAAATGGCAGGGAAAACAGTTATAATGCATGAAACAGTTTACGAGCAAGTTGCTCTGGGAAAACCAAGTTTACAAGTGGTTTAATGCAAGTATGAAGTTTACCATGTCCCCCAAAATCATTGCAAGTGACATTCAATGTCAAAATGATGCTGATTTGATGTAAGTAGCATTGTTCGCTAAGAATCCATTCATAAGGATCAGGCATTTAAAACCTAAAAAAGTTTTAAAATCTTACAGGGATGTGGTAAAAGATAAACTTCTAGTTTGTGGTACAATGAGGAGTACAAATTGTCACCATGACAACTAGGTAATGCACACAGCTAGAGTTAAACAATTTTTAATTAAATTTAGCATGACCCAGTTTTTTCAGCAGCCATATTCTTTTTATTCTGGAATGAAAAAAAAAGTCTCATTTTTTTTGTGTGTGTGTGGGCTTAGAAGTAATGAAGAAATAAATGGTGGTGGTATTAAAAGGCATCTTATTGCAAGAGTTTCCAACTACTTCAAAAAGTGAAAACACATTTAGATCAGTGCACTGTGTTAAATGGCCAAATTTTGAAAGTGATTCAATTTGTAACATTTAAAAATAAATACACAATGTTTTATTACAAAATTCCAGTTATTTTTGGATACCCCCTTGAATATATATACTATATATATTTTCATATAATTTGTGAGACAAAATTCATTTTAAATATCCTACAAATAAAATATCCATTAATTACAAAAACTATTATAATAACAAAATATAACAGTAATTAACTATTATATAGAATTTTTTAATATACAGAAGCATTCTCAAATTAATCTTCCGCAGTTGCTGTTAAGTTTAACGACAATTGAGGAGGATTAAGGAATTAACCGAGAGTACTTCTGCTGATTGCAAGATTCTATACAATAGTTAATTACTGTTATATTTATTATTTTTATTGTTATTTTAAATATTATGTATATATAGATTCTGGACACGTTGTGAACATAATGATATTGCAATTATTTTTATATGCAGAGAAATTACGAAGGATATATTGAAAGAAGAAACTATACCGTGTAAACGAAAAATATAATCATAAAAAGAAAATTCAATAAATGATTTTAAATAAGCATGCAAAGAGGAGAAGAGTAGAAACATTGGAAGATTATATGAGATAACAAGCAGTGACTTTTATTTGAATCAAATCCTGAAAATGATTTTAAAATTAGGATTAATCTTAAGTGAGTAACACTTCTAATTTTGAAAAATATCTCGTTCAAACTATTATGTCAAATTCTTATTTTTTTTTTCTGAAAGCAGATTAAGATTAGTTTAATTTTGTGGTTTTCAACTTATTTTAATTATGGAATTTTTTTCAATTTAATAAAAGTTTTTGGAATGAATAAATAAAACAACAAATCAAAACAATTTATTGAAATATATATGCAGAAAGGAATTTGCTGTTAACTGAAAGAAGACTCTTTACTTCTTTTTGGAGGTCTTAAAGAAACCAAGAAGAGCCAGTGCCTAATGTTCATTTTATATCTTCTTGTCATTGAAGCTGTTATTGCTATGTAATTATTCATATAGTATATTAACATGGATGGGCTGCTCTCCAACATGCATTGTCAGCATGGTGAGTTTATTGGCTTTTTACTTCTGACTTTCAGATGAAGAAACACCATGGTTTTTCTTCTCAGTTGCCTGATAGTTCTTAACAGAAATATCAGTTGTGTTTCTTGAAGGCAGAATGAATAAGTGTATTAATGGGAAAAAAAACCACTTTTCTAATAGTTATTTACAATCATGATAGACAAAAATATATCATGGCCATTATTCTTAGCAGGCTGTAGTTGGTGATTGAAGATGTAAAGCGCTAAGAATTTCCTGATTGTAGACCCAGGTTTCTATTTGATGACCTTTTATTTAGGTTCTTATAACTGCAGATCACTTTCAAGTGAAAGAAGATTGTAAGAATTGGAAGAACTATCTCTTATTAAATGGGACATTATTGGACTCTGTGAAGTTAGAATAAAAGGTGAAGAGACAATTGATTTAAAAAGTGGATGTGTACTGTATTAAAAAGAAACAAACATTGGAAGTACAAGTAGAGTACCATTTATTATAAATAAAAAGTGGAAGAACAGTGAAGATTGATGGTATATTGGAGAGAGTGACAAGATAAATTATTCAATTTAATAGTAGATATCAAATACAGATAATTCAGGTTTATGCCTCAACAAGATCTCATTATAATGAAGAAGATGAAAAGCTTTTGATCAGACCAAATAACATTTTACAATTGTCATGGTAGAGTTTAGTGCTCGAATTAGTAAACAATTAAAATATTAAAGTGCTATAGGCAAATTTGATTATAGTGATAGATATGAGAGAGGATATAGGCTTGAGAAGTTTGCAGGAAAAGAGAAACTTTATATTATGAAATGCAAATAAACATGAAAACATCCAAATGAAAGTACAGCAGAATTGAATTATATTTTGACTAACAGAAAATATTTATGTCAAGATTGTAATGTTCCTAATAAATTCAACACAGGAATTGATATTGATTAGTAAAATGTAAGATACATGTTAATGTAAAACTAGAGAGGAAAAAAAAAATTGGAATAACAATATTCACACTTGATATTCCTAATCTTCAGAAACATTCCATTCTTTTCAAATATTAACAGAATTTGAACATAATTTAAATTTGAACAAATTCAATAGGGAAATAACTGATACAATTTTAAAAATTACAATAAAGATAACTGATACAAAAAGCAGCAATTAATTAGTAAAATGTCTTTTAAGACAAGACAATTTATGAAGAAAAGAAGGAATATGAAAATATATAAAAATAATTCATTAAGAAGGATTGAATATCTCAAATTTTGTAAAGTGGTGTGAAAAAGAGTTAATAATGATATAAGAAAGTATAATTGTGAACTAACAAGAAAAGCTATAGAAGAGAATAAAAGTCTCAAGAGTGTAAAACAACATCTTAGTATTATATGGAATATTATTTCTGCAATAAGAAAAAAAGATGGAATGATTACTAAAAAGAGAGATGACATCCTGAATGTATAGAAAGAAGATCTCTATCAAGAATTATATAGCAATAAAGAACAGAATAAAGTACCTCCTACAACTATTATATTTTTTGAATTGCCTAGGATTTTAAATGAAGAAGTGATACATGCACTTAAATTTGTGAAGAAGGGAAAAGTTTCAGATAATGATGAAATTATAATTGATATCTTAAAAAAAAAAAAAAAAAAAAACAGGGGAAGAAATATAAATTTTTTTGGCAAAGTAATATGCAAATGTCTAAATGATAAAGATTTACCAAATGATGAGAAGATTGCAGTACTAATATTAATATACAAAAAAGGTGATAAACAAAATATTAGAAATTACAGACTTATCAGTCTTTTATCAAAATTTTTACCAAGATAATTACAACTTGTCTACAGCAAACTTTGTATTTTAATCAACCAAAAGAACAAGCTGGATTTAAAAGTGGTTTTAGAACAGTGGATCACATCCAAGTATTGAGAGAAATTATAGAAAGATTCAATAAATATGAGTTGTCATTATGCTTTGGATTTTTAGATTATGAAAAGGTATTTGATTTTATAAGCATTATTTTAGTGATTAAAGCATTAAATCATCAAGCTACAGACCCACCATATTGTCATATTCTGAAGAATATTTATAAAAATGCAATAGCAACAATTAGATTATATAACAATACTAGGAAGAAGAGTGTACGACAGGGTGACTCCATATCTCCAAAACTTTTTACAGCAGTTTTAGAAGAAGTATTTTGTGGATGAAAATGGGAAGTTAAGAGAGTAAAAATAAATGTAGAATAGAATAGATGTAGCTGTTTTTGCAAATAATGTTTTAGAGCTTCAGGAAATGTTGCAAGAGTTTTCAGATGAAAGTAAGAAAGTAGGACTAAAGACAAATGTTAAAAAGACAAGTAATGTTCAATGCATTTTCTTTAAAAGATGGAAATAAAGACTGAAAAATGATGAGGTAAAAGAGGTTAACAACTACAAATATTTTAGTCAAATTATTATTACAGATGGAAACATAATGGATGTAATTAATCATAGAATTAAACTTGGTTGGAGTGCTTTTGGTAGAAATAACTTGATATTAAAAGGAAATATGCCTATGTGTTGAAAAGGAAGGTTTGTAATACATGTGTTTTACCAGTTCTGACTTATGGATCTGAGACTTGGACACTTAATATAAAAGCAATACAGATACTTCAGACAACTCAACAAAGTATGGACAGATGCATGTTAGGAATAACAAAAGAGATCGAAAATGAAAAAAACAAACAGGTATTATTGACTTCATTGAAAGAATTAAGAGACTGAAGTGGATTTGGGCTGGACATATTGCTAGAATAAATGATAGTAGATGAACAGTTAAAATCTTAAACTCGATTCCAAGATATTGTAAAAGACCTAGAAAAAGACCACATATGAGATGAATGTATGAAATAAGGAAATGTGCTGGGATGATGTGGAGAAGAGATGCTAGAGGTCAGAGAAGACGGATTGAGTTTGGAAAGACCTTTCTGCAGTGAAACAATAATGGTCAAAAGTGATGATGATGACGGACTAATAAGACAACAGTAAATATTAATGTAAGCCAATAATTAATGTGAAGAATAAGGACTTTTTTTTTATTAATTCTTAAAATTTTATTGTATATATATATAGAGCTGAATGCTAATATCATGAGTGGAATCTGATTTTATTCTGTACTTGGTCATGATGTATAGAAAAAAATCACTTTTATATAAATGTGCTACACAATGGTAGTAAGCAATGAATTTTGTTTTAGAAAGGCTACTGATGACATTTGTTATGACAGAAACATATGTCCAGAAGAGATTAATTAATTTTTTTTCATGAAAGATTGCTTCTTGAAAGATTATAAATTTCTCTAGGGCACAAATTAATGTTATTCAACATTATTAGTATATACAATTCAGTTTTTTTCATATGCAGGGTAGATTGAACCATTTTATGTGGAAAAGGATTGGTGGGTAGGCATTTCTAAGAAAGTTTGCAATTTCCATTTTAGAAAAATGCTTGTTATTCTAGGACACTTGCATACATTTCATTAATGTCCTACTTAACTTTTTACAATGAATTGCATATGTATTCCAATAAAAAATCCTGAGAATTAAGTTTATACCCACAGTAGTGATTATAACTTTTTATAAGACTGACAACTCATAAATTTTTTTCTCTCTTAGAATGATTCCATAAAAATATTAAGAAGATTAGGATATTAATAATATAGTAATGAATTAAAAATCATTTTTATGAGTATAAATTATTATAATTTAATAGTAAAATATATTCCATGATGTGCATTTGTTCAACTATAAAGTATAAATATATATGCAAGCATATGTATGTGTGGGTTGGATAGATAGGTAGATAGATGGATAAATAGATATGGTTATATACACATGTATAATTAATATTTTAATAAATTGATTAAAGTTTAGGTTTTGATATATTTTATATTTCTCATATATATATGTATATGTGCGTGTGCATATATATAAACAATACATACTTTTATATATAGATTTGAAAGTGATATATGGCTGAAGCATATTATGCAACAAATATGGATTTGCATTATTTTGCTCATAATGTCTATCTAAATTATTATATTGATAGTAATTTATTCTTCATAAAATGTAATTTACAATCTATGATAACATTTGTGAGCATTTGGTTTTACTATGCAATATGAAACATAATCTATGACTTCTAATAATGTAATCTTCATCACCAAATGGTATAGTTATCAAAGATAATGTTTGTAATAGACAAAAACATGCTTTTGTAATGTTGTTCTACAAAAAGTTTTCTATAGTAACACTATTGATAACTAAATTTATATATATATATATACACAGTGTATCCTAGTGAAAAGGTGACTTTTATAACTAGTTTTCTCTACACTACTAGCAGTGCCATTTCTGAATCAATATATATGTTATGAAGTATTATAGTTTAGGTATTCATTACAAAATTTTTTGAATGATAGCATATCTGAATAAAGAATTATGGTGTGGTTCAGATCTTCTAGCACCAAGAAAATTTTGTGGTGAATAGCTGAAATATGTCACTGCATAATATCTACATGAATTTAGAAGTGACATGGCTGGAAAATCACAGTCATTGTTTCACTGAGACATATGTTTTATAAATTTAGTTATTAATAATGTTACTATAGAATTGTTTTGGAATTATATTACAAAAATATGCTTTTGTTTATTATAAACATTATTTTTGATAATATTAATTTTCTTTTTTGAATTGGGATAACTGCTAATGATATATTGAAAATATCCAAAGTACAGATCACAATGAAGTTATGAATCACAACAATAGTTTCTAGGGGTTTGCAATATTTTGTGATGGCAGGGGTGAAGAGGCAGTCAATCTCAGTCCATGAAAATATGAAAAGTACCATCAAATGGCATGCTGAAATTCATGATTTACTCCTTAAAGTTTTTGTGATGAATAGCTAAACTATAACAAGTGATGGTGTAGTAAGCTGCTTTGAGAGAAAACCAGTTATTGGTACATACTATGTATATAGGTAGTTGTTTATTATGTTGCATAATCAAGCCTTATTTTATATAATGAGCATGAATAGCTCATTATTTGTAGTATAAGCTTATTAAATTAAGTCATGTGATGATGATTTGATTTTCTTGCAATCATAATCAAGTCATTCATGCATCCTGTTAATTACACATTTAATTACAAATCAAACAATTTTTATTATAGTCACATGGTTTTACAGCATTCTGTTTTCTTCTCCACTCCATACATTTTATGAATACAATCAAGAAAATGAGTATCGAAAGATAGTTATTTGGATTCAGTTGTTTTTATCCATAGTATTAAATCTATTCTATCAAACAAATTTTGATAGTATAAAAATTAATGCTGAATTTCTATTTTAATATAATAAGAAACATTTAAACAGAGTATGTTCCTGACAAAAGATGTTTGTTTCTTTCTCCAAGCTGCCTGTATCTATCTGTAAGTTGATATATATTTTATAAGTAGTAAGGTTTATCTATTTATCATGGTTTTAGCATGTATGGACTATTAGCATGAAATGTGAAAGTCTGTTTCATACCCATATATATATATATATATATATATATATATATATATCAAATCAAAACTACCCCAAATCTAAAATGAAACCAGACCAGCATAAAAATAATATTAAAACACAACCTAAGGTTTCACTGCTACAAGCAGACTTCTCAAGTGTAAAGAACTACAAAAAAACCACACATTATATATACTATTAAAAACTACCCACAAATCCATTCACTTCCCATCCACCCTTAATATTAAAAGAACTCTTAAATAAGTTAATTGCTTCAGAATAATAAACTTTCAATAATAAAGACTCTTTAATTCTTCTCTTGATTTCATTTCTCTCAAAGAAGACAACCTTAGCTTCATCAAAATCAATAGTGTGGCCTGTATCTTTTTCATGGACATACAAAGCAGAACTAAGATATCTATTTTTAACTCTACTTTTATGAACCTTTATTCTTTCATTTAAACTCAAACTACTCTGACCTATGTAAACCTTCTTACAAAATAAACAAGGAATAAAATATACCACACCAGGAATAGTCTTTCTATCAAAAACTTCTTTTGTTTATTTTGTAAGAAGGTTTACATAGGTCAGAGTAGTTTGAGTTTAAATGAAAGAATAAAGGTTCATAAAAGCAGAGTTAAAAGTAGATATCTTAGTTCTGCTTTGTAAGTCCATGAAAAAGATACAGGCCACACTATTGATTTTGATGAAGCTAAGGTTGTCTTCTTTGAGAGAAATGAAATCAAGAGAAGAATTAAAGAGTCTTTATTATTGAAAATTTATTATTCTGAAGCAATTAACTTATTTAAGAGTTCTTTTAATATTAAGGGTGGATGGGAAGTGAATGGATTTGTGGGTAGTTTTTAATAGTATATATAATGTGTGGTTTTTTTGTAGTTCTTTACACTTGAGAAGTCTGCTTGTAGCAGTGAAACCTTAGGTTGTGTTTTAATATTATTTTTATGCTGGTCTGGTTTAATTTTAGATTTGGGGTAGTTTTGATTTTATATTGACTAGTTTAGCTTTATGCTTGTAATGTTTATGTTTATATATATATATATATATGTATATATATATATAAAAATGCATTTACATATATATATATATATATATATATATATATATTGTAAATGCATTCTTTGCCATTATGAAATCTTGCAAACTGTTTGAAAACATTAATGTGACTTATGGTTCCATCTTCCTACACAGTTTGAATCATTTGAAATGTTTCAATATTATCTTTTTCCAATTTACAACAAAATTTAATATTACACATTGTTTCATCATGGGTTGTGATATAAAACACATTGCTATTTTACATTATTAACTTATGAAGTAGACATTCTAGTGGCATAACATTGTTATGATGAGTAGCTAAACTGTATTGCTATATAACTCAAACTTTGCTTCATGGAAGAGTCTTTGCAGATAGCTTGGAAACAAACCAATCACCTGTCTTTTTAAAATGCATTGGACCAGACTGTATACATTAATATGGCAGGATTTCATAATTTCAGTCAAAATATATATTATTATAGTTCACCCATTCCATTATTCAGTTTGTGTTTTAGGTTTATAATCAGTTAATAATATCTTTCACATCTTCAAATAAATAATATTACTTTTAGTCTTAAAGGTTGTCATGATGATATTTTACTTGTGTGTGTGTGTATATATATTCTAATATTCTCATGGATAATAGACAAATTCATAGCATTATTTCTGGGAGCTTTTATGTAATAAAAATATAATAGTTAAATAACTGACATTTCAGTACAATAACAAGTACTTTCCTCAGAGCTTCTTTCTCAAAATATAAGAATATGCGTGGTGAGATTTAAAATCGTTATTTTTTTTTGCTTTGTTATTTTCTTCTCATTCTCAAATTCTATTGGTTGAGAAGTTTTAAAAAATATTTTATCCTCCAATAGTTTTTTCCAAATATTGTTAATTTTTCTTTAATTCACACATTTTATTTTTGTTCTTAGGCCTTTAAAAAAAATTTCTTTAGCATCAAATGTTGGTGACCTAGCGGTTAGGCTCGCTTCCCAGTCAACGCATTTGTCACATGAAAAAAAAAAATCTCTATAGCTTCCTTTAGCAGTCTCTGGTCATTGTTTAATTTTTGCCAGAATATGTGTTTTATTAAAATTGGTGCGTTTATTAAAAATTTTTTATTAAAATTATTTTCATCATTGGAATCAATTATTAAACATATTTAGTAATGTACAGTCTTTAGTTAAACTTTTCAAATACAATAACCTATTAGCAATAGCACATAATGGCAAATAATCCCAAGAGTCAGCCTGATAATTCCTAGTTTAAAAATGGAAAAATGAGAAGGGTTCTCATCGGTAAACTTATATACAGATTGTTTGTTGCTTTTGACATAGAGATTCACATTAAATTCAGTGTTAATGAATCTGAAGATATCAGGTCTGATTTCCATACTAATACTATCACTGGCCAGAGACACCTGAAAAAGATTGGCGAATATTGCCATTTGAAAAGTTGTGTTATATATTAACCTGTGTGCTATTAACAAGCTGAATGTATTTAAAAAGTTTAAATAAAGTTTTGAATTTTTCCAAGGTATTTAACAATTAAATGGTAATTGCAAACTGTAATTTCAAAATTTTACTTCTATATAGATAAAATCAAATACCTATATCAATTAAATTGGTAATAATATAAAATAATTAGTGTTTATCAAAATTTAAACTAAATTTACTAATAACACACTCTTACCAGCTTTAATTTCATAGGAAAATAACCAATTAATCAGTTCTTTCTATACATACATAAAAATGTGAAAGAGTTAAATAGTTGCTCATGTGAGTGTTATGATAAAGTTGAAAGAAGTTTGCTTTCTGTGAACTGAATGGCTGATTTGATTTCAACTTTGTGAAGTAATAATTAAGATCATCATCATCATTTTAACCATTATCAATTCACAGAAGATGAAGGTCTCTGAGTTCAATCCACCTTCGATCTCTAGATCCTCTATTTTACACTACTCCAATATATTTCTTTACTTCATTCATCCATATCACATGTAGTCTCTTTCTAGGTATTTTACACACTCTTAGAATCCAGTTTAAGATTTCAACTGCTTATCTATTATCATCTTTTTTTAGCAATATGTCCAAGTCCTCTTCATCTTTTAATTATAGAATTAAACTTGGTTGGAGTACTTGTGATAGAAATAACTTAATATTAAAAGAAAACATGCCCATGTGTTTGTAATAAAGGTTTTTAATAAATATATATTACCAATTCTTACTTATGGATTTGATACTTGGACACTGGAGAGATGTATGTTAGGAGTAACAAGAAGAGATCAGAAACAAAATACATGGGTAAGAGAACAAATGAGTTACTGAAATCATTGGAAAAATAATTAACACACACACATATATGTATAATTTTCCAGTGAAAAGATGATTGGTTTTCCTCCAAGTTGCTTGTAGTATCATCTCTGAATTAACACGTTAGTTTAGATATTCATTTTAAAAAGTTTCTTTTGACATGATATAAGGCAGTATATTTTATACCATTGTTCTGTTTTCCCTGCTATTATAAAAACTTAAATGCAAAATTCAGTATTGAAGCAATGGATCTTGATCTATGGATCTATTCATGCTTCGCGTCTTTTAATATTGCTAATATAATCAAGTTTGTAAACAATTATTATTATTGAGGTTTCCGTTGCCATTTTGTATGAAGTAAATCTACAGATAAATAATTTTTTTTTTTTTCATATGTCATAGCATCAGTCAGCACGCGAACCCACAACCGTCTGCAACCAACTACTTGCTTGCAAGGCGGTTGCGATGATCTCTCAGCTAACAACGCTTGACAACAGAGAATTAGTTAATAAAATCTTGGATATTTTGTTTAAATAATGATTCTAAATATTAGATATAGATATGTGTGCAGATATATGCATATAGAATTAAAAAAACGGAAACTGTAATAAAATTAAAATAAATTAAGAAATAAATTTGAAAATAATATGTTTTTTTTTAAAAAAAATTGAGCATTTTATCCTGGAGATTCAATTTTACGATAAGCCATAATTACATTCTATAAAATAAAACAAAAGAGAATTCATTAACGAAATAGTAATGGATTTTCTAATTAAATTAAAAGAAAATTTCTAAAAATCTATATTTAAACTTGAAACAATAAAATCATTGGGTTTATCGGGAGGGTGAATCTTAGGAAGACAATGCTCAAATAGTTTAGATCAAGTATAATAATTGCCTGAGTCAAAGATATGGATTTTGCTCCAGGCGATTGCAAAAGGGGAAATTGTGGAATGCAACTTAAAAATGTACAAATAGATGAGGAAAACAATGGGAGTCAGTTAGTGGTTGGTTTTTTTTTTTAATACACTTTGGACTGCAACACAGTTTTGAGTTTAAGGCAGTTGAAAGCAGCTTTCAGTTAGTTGTGCTGATTCTGATGATTGTCATGCTAAGTTCATACAAAATTTATCTAAAGAAGTGCATCAATAGGTGTTTGGGGTAAGTAGACTATAGCCTGCATCAGTCGCCTTTGGTCCCGAATAGAATCGCAGATGCCATGAAGCCAGAAAAAATTCTTTGAATGTTTAATTTTTGAACTGCCAAAATGTTGAACTTTGAATAAAAATAAATAGCTAGTTATTCCTACATTCAAAATGTGAAGTCAATTTCAAATTCCTTGTGTCACCATGGGACCAGGATTTCAAAGTGGACTGTGAAAAATGTTAGCTAACATTTTTTATTTGTCTCCAGTTGACCGCATAATTAAGTACCTTGTAAATAAGTGCCTTTAAAATGTAATTTCTCTTTATTGATCTAAATGCTATTTTAATTTTGTAACATTAACTTTCTATAATTGCACTTTAATGCCTCTGATATAAATATATTTCCTGCCTTTAAATTATGCCTATCTTAATGTAAAGTTAGTTTTCTCTTAGTCAAGCAGTCTATAAATGATATTTGTTATTTGCTTATAAATATGTCATTTTAAATTTATATTTGATTTTAAAATCTTACTTATACACCAGTTTGCTTTTACCTCGACAAATTCCTACCCACAATGTTCTCATATTAATGAATGGTACTTAAGGATTACTCAACTGATGACGTTTTATACTTACCGATTTTCCTTCCAGCAAACATCATCGATGATAAGATGACAACATTGTCATGTCAACCAAGACACCGACATGATTAATCCAATTTTTGGATTTTTTTTGACCCGCGAGATTTAAAAATCAGAAAGAGCTTTGGAAAATTTTGTCATTTGTCTGTCTTTTGCTACTAGTCCGCCACAATGGACGCTATTTGTAAGTAATTTTCATTTTTGTTTTTAATATTATTCTGCAATTATAAAAATTACAATTAATTAATTTTATTTTTAATTTCTGAATTATATCATACAGAAATTTTTTTTCCGTAAATTCATCGGCAATTATAAAAATTACAGCTATGAGAGTAATACAATGACTGATATAGGTGTACGCCGAGCCTTTGGCTCGTCAAAAACATTAGAGGCCACCCCCTGCCAATTCCAGTGCTATGCACTGTATTTTATAATTGAGCCTAATATAGGGTGGTTTTATAAATTATAATAGTTTTTTTTTAACATGAATAATTGAGTTAAATCACATCGCAAAATTTGTAAAGATAATATAATTTTTTTATACAAGTACATTTAAAAAAAAATTTTTTTTTGTTAGATTGTTTTAATTAATTGTCCAGTTCACCATTAATAATGCCAGATTCACATTAAATCAGGAAAAGTGTTTTTTATTTGTATATTTATTTTAAATTAAAAAAAAATATGTACATATTTCTGCAATTATAGAATTACTATAATAATTATACAATTATTATTATATTAATTACTTTTAATTTCTAAATTATTTTGACGCATGCATGTACATTTTTTTATATTTTTTTTAATTTTTTTTTTTAGTATTTTCCAACCAATGACATATTGCCCTGAAGCCATATCAGTCTGATGTTGCAATCTTTAATGTGCCGGGTCCACATGATCTGCGAACAAATTTTATCTATTGCATTTGTCTGTAAATCACTTGGAGACATTATCTTAAAGATCACAAGGTCAGACTGATATGGCTTCAGGGCAATACGTCATTGGTTGGCAAATATGGAAGAACCTAATGAATTAATTTAAATGTGTATTCTTTATTTCCTGACCAATGCCTGTCAGCAGGTAAAAATTAAGATTTCGCTCTAAGGTATTATTAATTAGAGCAATCTTTTTTTTTGTCGAGGTGAAACAATTTATGTTTTATATTTGATTATAGACAGAAAACTTACCTTATGTGTAAACAGTTTGGTTTCAGGAAGATGCTGGGTCAAAAATGTCCATTTAATTATATTATAAACATAAAAAAGGGGAAGAGAGAGTTTAATAATATTGAATTTAAAATGTTTTGTTGGGATTTTGTTTGGAAGCGAGAGATGTATCATCCTAAACTGAAATGTGATATTCGCATAATAATAAAATTTATTTGTTGGAATCTAATCTGGGTCAATTTGCTATTAGTTAAATGTAATATGTCACAATGTAATTTTCAGTTAAATAATTTAAAATTGTATCTAGTATTTTTTTTACATTATCTGGCACTATACTTGATTTGCTACGCTTTTTGCCTGAAATGATACCACATGATGGATTCTCTGGTTTAAATAAAATGTCGATCAGGACTTGAAAACAAATAAAAGAGAAAATCCAAGATATGTGGAGCTTGGTGAATTTTGGAGATTCTTTTGTTTTCACCTGAAATTTTTAAATTTCCAATGGTGCAAATTAATTTTTGTTCCTAATGTTGACATTGCTGGGCTGGGACAGTGAGATTGAGTTCATGTCTGTGACATGATTCAGGTGCTGGATATAATCACTTTCTCCAGATTGAGCACCTCATGGCAGTTTGATACCGGTTGGATTAGATTTTATTACTTTTATTAATGTAACATAGTCATTGGTGAATATTGTGAGACGCTTATATTCAAACATGTCGATCCTCTCTAAACCATTTCTTAAAGATACCCAAATAATTTCTCTCTTGGAAAATCTTTCATTCATGTGAAAGTTAATAATAATAAGCAAGGGTCTTGACATGTAATTGTCTCTTTTCTGTAAATACTTGAAGTGGTGTCAACCCAAGAATTAAAATCAACCATTTGTAAGAAAATTGGCATATAAATTATATCGCTGTTTTGAAATAGGCATACACATTAAGTTTATAATCACAAAATTGTCGGTTAATAAACAGGAATCTTAAGTAGCGAGGCATTAGAGAATTATAGATAAATTTTTATTAAATATGTCTGAATTTAGCTTAATTTACATGTGGTTCATTTCTAATTGATTTTAGTTAAAAAAATTTACCTATCCATTAATATTGTGCTGCTATATGATGGCTTGATGTCTCTCTCTCTCACACACACACAGACATTCCAAATGCATTTTAATTATATAAACTCACTCATACACTAAACTAAATTGAATGATAGAATTAAATATTAGAAATCCCAGAGACTCATGTTCGACCACTGTTGTGGCCAGCCGGAATTGAAAAAAAGGATTAATTGCTTACCACAAAAGTGTTTTTAATTAGTTATTAGATTTAGAGGGTGGGTAAACAAGTTATAATCTATAAGTATTCTTGATCTTTGATCTTGCATATGGTTGTATTTGAAGTACTTTTACCCATACTGTGAATTGTGTTGCATTAACATACAATTTCAACCGGTATAGTATTAGCAAGTTGTTCCATCATGGATTAAAATACAAAACACCCTATCACATTTCATGTTGTAACTCACTTTCTAGAAACCCTAGCATTTTTAAATTTTTGTGGTGAGTAGAGAAACTGTGTTGTTGCATTAAGATGAGTTGGAAGGTATCTCAGAAGCAATTAACTTTTCTCCAGAACCCATTGTGTATTTATATATAAGGAGTTAAATATGTAACTTTAAAGCACAGCAAAGTTCTGTATGGTGATTATATTAATACATCATATTATTATGCTAGTTGCTATGCTATTAATAATGTATTTATTCTAGTTATATGTAAATATATGTATAATTCTATTAATTTTAATGTCATTAAAAGCAAGGTCTATTAAATAAGTAATCCTTAAAATATACTATCTTATGATGTTAGTTTATTTTAACAGCCATTAAATATGCAGTGTTGGAGAAACTAATTTCATAAAATATTATATTTCCAGTGCTACTTATTCAATAGTCAATGATTATTTGTGGGATTATTAAAATTTATTAAAATTTAAATCCTAAGTGTTATTGCAACTCAAGGTTGGATTGATTAGTAATTTAAGCCTTTAATAAGTTGACATTTTCTAATGATATCCCTGGTGGCAATTTTTATCAATGTTCAACATTTGACTGAATATTAAACTTTTATTCCACATTGAGTTTCATTTTTAGAATTATAAGTTTACAGTAATGAAAAATAGTCCAAAAAAGCATATTTGAAATTTGCCAATATTGAAAAATAATAACAAAGTGAGATAGTGACTTCAGAAAATTAACAAAATTTTTGTTGACTAAAATTCAGTTTTAAAATTGGAACAAGTAAATATGAAGCCATCAAAAGTCTCTCAAACTCTTTTTTAAATTTTAAAATTGCATTTATAAATTTCAAAATATTTTAAAAATTCTTAACATCATGTTGATAAAGGCATTACCAATCAGTTTCATAAGGGGACAATCATACTGGCTCTATTTTAAACTTTATTTAAACTTTTCAAATACAAAAAAAACTGTTAGTAATAGCACACAAATATTTAACTCAGATTAGTGGATTATGCAATGTTTCAAGTGATATTATTTTCCACTCTTCTTTAGCTAATGCTGGCCTACTAATTTATGTTGTCTATTTGCATATTATTACTAACAGTTGTTTATATTTCAAAAGTTTAAATGAAGTTTGGAAATTTTCTAGACATTCAGTATTTAATGATAGATGGTGAAAATAATCCAAAATTCCGACCATAGTTTTTTTTATTAGCATCACGATTAAAAAACAAAATGTAATCATTTATATTTTTGTTTTTAAATAATTATTATACAATTGTTTTGTAAAACTAATCATAAATCTTTAATAAACTAATCAAAAAGTTATTTTTTCCTATTCCAAAAGTCTTTTCAAAGTAATCTCACAAATCTCAAACCCAAAAGAAAGAATAACTTAAGCCATCCTACATTGAGGTTAGACTATATTACTTTGACATAACTGACTATTAGAAAATACTGCCCTCTTTAGAATTTTTTTAAAATTAATATATTAATATTGCATTAGTTTCATTTTTAACATCAAATGAGTGGAAGAACCAGAACATTAACATTAAAGGTTATACAGGAAAACATTCAAGTGGGGAATTACAAGCAACATCTCCCAAAAATTCCTTCATAATGTCATCACAATTAACAAGTTTAGAAGATTCTAACTAACGTAAAGTTTTATATTTTTGAGGATCAGCATCTGACTTATGTATGTTACACAGTAAAAGTGGAAAATTTTATTTAATAATAATATAGCATGACTTTATTAGGGTCTGACTTGTGTATTTGTATTAGGATTATGGTTTGGGCATCAGAATCACTTGTTTATTGAATGATATATTTCTGGCTCTACATGTTTTATAGCAATTGTTAATTTATAGACATTAAATTATTAGAATTTAAATTTTCAGTATTATTTGAAAATGTGAGCTGCCTTTATTAATATTTGAAGAAGATTATCCACTTATATAGAGTTCACTACTTTTAAGAGCCATCGATTGATTTATTTACAATACACAATATGGTAGTTGAAAAAAGTAAACTACTGATGCAAGAAATTGTACATTATTAACAAGTTTGTTAGAATAGCTACTGAGGTCTGCCTTGTAAATGATTGTCATGGTTTGGGCATTGAAATTAGTTTTGTCATAAAAATATTCTTAACAATATTAGAATTTAAATGTTATTTGAAATCATAAGCTGGATTGATTAATACTTTGAAACACTGCTAATTCAAATTTTCATTTCTATTGAATAGTTGGATAAAAGTGGATTATTTTTTGAGTAATTAATAAATTGGCATTGAAAGTTTGTTTAATGACTCTGCTGGGATTTAAATTATGCATTGTTATTATGATCTGTGCATTGGAATTAGTTTTCCATAACACAAAGTAAGTTGTATAAATATATGAATGATTATGATTTGGTAACAACAATTGTATGGGTCCGGTCATCTCATGCTTTTCAATTTTTTTTTCTCTGTATTATCATGTAATAACCACTACAGAAATTTAGTCCGTAAAAAAGAGAACTGTAGTATCCATTTGTAGCTAACCTTTTTAATTTTTTATTAATAGTAGTGCTACATTTGGGCTTATTAATGGCTAAGTCTGAATTTGATCTGATCATAGTTTTGATAACACTTGCATGGTTTGCTGCAGATTCCGAAGCCTAAAAACAATGTTCACAGCCTGGAATTGAACTAGGCATCTTTGCTTATCATATATATATAGACACAATTTAAGCATTTAAACGCTGATTAAAAAATGACGTCTGTGTTCGATGATGAGCCTTTACTACCTTGGTTTGCGTGATGCTCTGATCGAATTCTTGTAGATCATGTGTTATTTATAAAACTATGACCCTCCCCCCCCAAAGCGGCTGAGTTAAAATGCTTTTTATTCTGTTATATATATAATCTTTTGTATGTTTATAAATCTCTTCAGATTTAGCCATCTTGTTAATTTTATAATGAGCTGGTTAAAACAGTTATCTGAAAATACTTGTAATAATTCCCGAAGTTCGCAGAAACCTTTCTAATGAGACCGTCCTATCTTGATTGTTTCTCTCATTGTGAAGTGCAGGCTAAAAAGAGCAAGAATTAAACACAAGCTTCTACAAGAAATCAATGGCCAATTCAATAAATGTAGCCACTGGACAATTCTTTTGTTCTTGACCAAAACTGATTTATTCTTTTAAAAGTTCAATATTTTTCTCTATTTTAAGAAATGGTGAAAGAAGAAACAAATATAATGTTTATAAAGTTTCAACTTTATTTAAATCTTGGTTTACCTTATGGCATGCCTTTTTTGTATTATTATAATTATAGTTCTTAGTTTATTTTTTTATAATTTGAATTGGTTATTAAGTCTAAAATAATATAATAAAAAGAGAATTGTAATTAGGGCAAGTGTTTGATAGTCACGTCTTTGCCCAATCAAATCTCAGCATGAGAACAGCTGGAACAGAAAATGAGTGCTGAATTAGGAATACATTTGTTATAAGTTGCTAAATCATATATTTCTGGAAAATTGCAATGAGATAGAGTCATCATAGTCACTCATTTGCACAATCAAATCTTGACTTGAGAGAATCTGGAAAACAAAATAAATACAAATTAATGCTAGATATGGTTTGCTTCTGGAGAGTTGTTATGGGGGAAGAGTCAACAGCCAAAAAACTATCAACTTAGAGTGAATGTTGGGAATCAATATCTTATGTATGAATTTACACATTTTTAATCACTCCATAATAACATACATGTTCGCTGTTATGTTTAGAAGAGTAGACAAGTTGTGTTTTATTGATAGGAATAAACTCAGTCATCATGAAAGTGTTACTAACAGTAATGACAACAATAATGATAGATTAGTGATATTGATCAAGAAGTAATTAGTAGTAGAATAAGAGAGCTCTATTGTTCTGTTAATAATCAATTTTTTGCATCATTTCTACTTTCAATGAATTCTATTTCTAATCGTTTTTTGATGAATGCCATTATTCTAGGTATTGTTATTCTATAAAATCACTATTAGGTCAAACTTGCATGATCTAGTGTAGTGATAGTGGGTCAGACTTTGGAGTCTATGGTCCTCAGATGGATTTCAATTCTTGTCTGATACCCAAACTTATTTTATAAGAACCCTTGAGCAGTAAACATTCAATTATTTATTTAGTATTGGAAATGCAGAAATGGTTTATCCATAAAGATGTAATATAGACTTTCATTTTGTCAAATAGTATATGAGTCTTTTTTTTATTGCCATTAAAGATTAAGTATTTTTATAAGTTAGTTTTTTTTCTTTCAGTGTCTATTTATCTTCTCAGGTTTGTATATCATCATGCCTATGTTCATTAGTCAGATAATAATCGAACAAAAAACAAGTGCTCTGAACATCTTCTTTGTCAATGTAAAATTTGTTTTAGTATTAGCCACTAATAGATCAATGCTAGCTGTGATCAACCTTATATTTGTCATGGCACCCCAAAAGTATTTTTAGTTTAAGAGTAATAAATTTGGGTATGAAATGTGAAAAATGTAATTGAAGATTAACAAAATCTATTTTCATTTGATATAATTAATTCTAACTAGTCAGGAACTTTACTTGGTAATATTAGCAATCCATCATATAAACATCACATATAAACATGACACTACTGTATGGAGAGTTTTGTCTGTTTTAATCCATCATATAATCACATTGTTAGCAATGTATTGATTGTATCTCTAAACATGAAATGCCGGGTCTCTATTTGATCACTGCTACTAACTCAAGATGTAGTTTCATTATCTAAAACATCTGAAATCAAGATTTCTTTTCTCATTGTTCAACCATGAATCTACAAACAAATTATTATGGCTTAACAATTGGATTTCTTGTGAGGGCCAAACAAATTTCTTTTTTTAAAATCCATCAGTAAACCCAACTGGATTTAATTTTCCTAGACATCACTGGTTTCTCATCATTAGAATGAGAACAACTCAGTCATTGCTTTTATCTACTATACAATGGAATTTAAGTCACTGGAATGCTAGAATGAATGACTCTAGAGCTCAAAATGCGTGGATTACATCTCCAGTTCTGCTATTTTTAGTGCTCAAATTTTTTTATGAATTCCTAAGCAATAGACTATTTTTACTACTACTAAACATCATATTATCACCATTATTTATGCTTTTACAAGCTGTTTACACAGAGGCAAAATTCTCTGAAGAGTAGCACCACTCAGTGCAAGCTAGAGTATCAATGTATGCAGCTACTGTATGGGGAGTTTTCCTCTGTGTAAACAGCTTATGTAAGCATAAAGAATTTTGATAACATGATGCTTAATGGTTTAATACCAATCCTGCCCAATAGAATTATGGTGACTGTGGTTATTAAAAAATGAAAGACATCAAAAAATATGGATGCTGAATTGAGTTCAGATCTATATGACTATACAAGCTAATGAACTTGAATTGAAAATATTCTGTGTTCAATTTTAGACTCATAGTTTTGTAGATAAGTAGAGATAAAAGGTGGCTGCTGGAGGGTTGCATTAGATCTGAAGATCTTGGTGCAGTGCTCTCAGGTCCAAGACTTCTCACGGATGTAAACCACAAGCTAGAAACTAGTCTGGGGATTCTGGATGAGTATGTACTAGAGATTTTATGCACAAAATCTTTCTGTGTCCATTGATTGCTCTGACTTGCATTGAGTGGTGCTACTGTATGGAGAGTTTTGCCTCTGTGCCTTTTTACTGCTACTGCTACTATCATCATCATCACCATCTTCATAATTCATTAATAAATCATATATTTATAATTTTTCTTTTTATTCAAACTTGAAAGAAAAAAATTATAAACATTTTTTTTAGCATTTATATTCAAATATCTTGTTTCAACTTATGCATTTATTTAAGGAAAATGCTATGTTTGTGGCATGTTAGTGTTCTGTTGTTTGGATACATCCAGAGAGCAGTCATATAATTAATTTATCCATTTCTCAATTATGTTCTGTTCATTTGCCCAGATCTTCAATTCCACATATGTCTTACCATCTCTTATATTATACAGCAAGATTAATCTTTTCTACCCTCTCTCTTTGAACCCATTCATCATTTTCTCCAAAACATCTTTCATTAAACTATTTTTTTCTTTTTAGTGTATTTCCATTCCAGTTTCACTTCTTTTTTCATTTATTTATTTCAAAAATTTTTCATTTGTCATTTTATTAATCTAATTTCCTCCATTCTTCTCCATGACCACCTTTCAAAGATCTCTGATTTTTTTTTATTCATTGTATACATTTCACAACTATACCATAATATACTTCACACATAACAATTAATCCTTTCTTAATTCTCTTGAAAATTCCAAAAAATATTTTTCTTTCTTTAATAAATGGCTCCTTTGCCTATGCTATTCTTCTTTTAACTACATATTCATTTTTTTCATTCTCACTCAACCAACTATCTAAATTCATTCACCTGTTAACTGTATTATCATGAATATCAAATTGAATTCTTTTTGTATTCCTTCCTATCCTTAAGAATTTTGTCTTCTCAACATTAAAATGCCACCTTTTCCATTATTCTGCTAAAAAGTATCACTGTTTAAATTGGTGAAACATCTATATGATTTAAATATAATCCAGCCTAGCAATGTGTGTTAAATGTTCAAGGTGAATGAGATTATGAAGACCACATGATAAGACTATCATCATCATTGGCAGTTTGCTTTTGCTCACCATTCTTTTCTACTTAATTTTTATAATTGCTGGATTTTATATGGATGCTTTTTATTATCTTACAAGTGAGATAGATGTTTCTCCTTTGATCTTCTTCTGTGGGGATTATAGATGAAAATAGGGAAACCTCACTGTAAAGGATAGTAATAAAAATTATCGTATTTTCATCAGTTGATTGAAGTCCAATGTATGTTTTATATATATATCAGATTATCTTAAGCTTTGCAACACATTCATCAACACAATTTTGCAAATTGGGCTTGAACTCAGAATACAGTCTGTTGAATTTTGTGGTGACATAACTGATTTTGAGTTTGTATGAATATAATTTGCTATTCATAGCTTAAGCATATCATAGTTTGTAAAAAAAAAAAAACTTTTCTAGCTATATAGATTCCTTGATACAAACTTTTGTATACTATGATTCCATGCCTATATAGTAATTTTTAATAGTTTAAATTAGATTTAAAAAAAACTTATACAGATGTGTAAAATAGACATTAAATTCCTTTTTTGAAACACAATGGAGAAGACAGTACCTATCAGGCCTATGAGTGTTAAATAGTGGGAGTTTGTGCAGGATTATATCCATGTTTTATTTATCATCTAAGAATAACTAGATATCCACTTACTGACCAATAATAGATGGTTAGTGAAGTTGAGTGTGGATTGGCCATTTGAAAAGAAAAAATCTATTTCTGCAGCATTATATCTAAGATTTACTTATTATCTAAGAATAACTAGATATCCACTTACTGACCAATAATAGATGGTTAGTAAAATTGGGTGTGGATTGGACATCTGAAAAAAAAAATTCTATGCTGTTTCAAATCTGAAAAAAATTTCAAATTGTATCTGATCTGAATTCGAACTAATGTGCACATTATTATGAAGCTTTATAATGAAAATTATATTCATATATTTAGTTTATATTTGAAATATTTTGAGATAATCATTTATTATATAAATGTAAGTAATATTAAATATTTTTGATTAAAATGTGTTTTTTTTAATACTATCAATAGTTCACATTCGTTAACTAATAGCCTTTTTTTTTAAAAAAGAAAAAAATCATTTGAGTTGAAAAATGACACTTATCTGATATTTATATTTTAGAGAAATTTAAGATTTATTTAGCTTTCAAGTATTTGATCATTTCTGCATTTAATGTTTATTATTATTAAAATAAATCTATTTTAATAATTTCTTTTGAGATTGAAAAAGTTTTGCTTAAAAAAAAAAAAAATTGCTGTCATTTAACTTTTTTCACTCTAACTTTATTTACTTTTAAAAATAAAATTTGATTGAATTCAGTTCTTTAATGTTAAAAATCCAATCAGCCATAATTTTAATATTTATTACTTTGTATTGGTTCGCCATCTTATAAATCTGAATGAAGTTTAAAACTCAATTTATTATTATACATGTTAACAATAGAGATTTTTTTTACCTACGGCCGGCTTAGAAGTTTAAAAGGATTTATTATAATTTGATTTACAAGAATCAAACTTTCTGTTCTCACAACTTTGACGCCATACATTTTAGAGAAAGACATTAATGATGGTGATTTAATAAATATTACTAATCATTTATTAAGTTAGAGATTATTGTACCATTTCTAACTCATGTATGACAATACACTGTTTGCGACTTTTTATTTAAAAAAAAAAAATCAATACTTGTCTTGCATTGGTGGTCGAGAGGTCAGCGTGACTTCCTTACAAGCAGTTGCCTGGGTTGCGGGTTCTGCGGGTTCGTGTCCCGGCCAATGCTATGACACTTGGAAAAAAAACAATCAATACTTTTGCTCATATTATTTACTTCTTTCTCTTTTATATACTTATTTTAGGATATAGGTGAAAAGCTTGTATGTTATTTATTTCTAAAAAAAAAAACCTCTGAACTAATATGATTCCATCTGGAATTTAATCTCTGAATTTCTGTTGATAAATATGCTTATAAACATCAGAGCTCCAACTGTGCTGCTAATTAATAGCCTGAGGGAGGGTGATTTACTCCCTTTGTTTATATTACATATATAGGGAACTTTAAACTTTCTTTAAAAATTAATGTTTTTTAAATTAAATCAATAGAATAATTAATGAAGCTTTATATCTTTTTAATGCATTATATTTTTTATAGATATCAAGTGTTTACTTTATCACATATTGAAACATATGAAAAAACCATCTACTAAAGATAAATGACCCCAATATACATTTTATGCTGAACCAGAACTTTTCAGTTGACTTAAATCTCAATGTTATACATGTCTTCAGTTCTTGTTCAATATTTATTTATATCAAATTTGTTACAATTTGATTTACAATTGTCAAATTTTCTGCACTCACAATTTTGTTACCACCCACTTTAGATATGATTATTCCTAATTATTTATTAAGCTAAAGATTATCATATTTCTAATTCAGTTATAAACTTCAAACTATTGTCTTTACTACAAGTTGATCTACAAGTGTCAAACTTTGTGCACTCTAACATTTGACAGAATTTTAGATAAATACATTAATACTTATCATTAATCAATTCTTAGGGTAAAGATTACTCCTAGTAGTTGTTATATTTCATCATCGATAGTACTTTTTGTTTTTCTGTTTTATATATTCATAATTTATATTCTAGATAACTTATGATAATGTTGAAGATAACAGAAATTAATATTGAAAGAAAAACATTATTTAAAATATGTTTTATATCAAGATTTCTAATACTTAACCCTTATAAAATGTGACATTTTCTTTAGTTCCACCTAAAGTTTTTGAAAATGTGCAACCTTATGCATCTATATTACATTTTTATTTTATACTAAAACTCAATAAATTCAACTTAATTTCTTTTAAATTTAATTTTATAAACTTATATAATTCTAAAAAAATCATATTTGACCTTTCTAAATATATAAAAACTGATGTGTAAACAATATTTCAGAAAAACAATGAATTATTTTTTTTAAAAAGTGAATGAATGAAAGTAGATTTCTGATAAATCTATCAAATTTTGGTTTAAAATCTGCTATTTGCTTTATAATAATTACAATATTTGAAAATATTTTAACACTGTGCTAATTCTGACTGATAATGATCTAATAGATGCTGTAGTTTTCTAAGTGTATATTAAAATTAAGTTCATTAACTTCTATTTCCAAAAATAAAAGCTAAATGAATAAATTATGCGTATTTCTTTTTGTTTTAAATAAAATAACCAATTAGTATGTAAAAATAATCAAAAATATTTTATAAACAAGCAAAAAACCATATTTCATTTATTCCAAACTTTTTGCCTTATGACTAGACCAAAAGCAAACAAACACCCTCTCTGTACATTTTTTTTCTGTTGTGGAATGATGGAGTAAAGACTTAGTTGTTATCTGCAATCTGTAAGATGCTGAGAACTTCAGAATTATTTTTCACTTAAAAACAATCAATAAAAGCATTATGGGAAAATGTACATTATGAGAACAACTGGAGGCCATTAATACAGTATTCTAAAACTGCTAAACAACGATGCTTTTTCTCAAGCAAACACTTAATAATATGAGAAAGATTAATGGACATATTAGTTTATGAGTCATAGAGATGTTTACTGATAATGTCATTATTATAGTTGACATTTAGGTATGAAAAAGTAAATAACTCAAGTATATTGAGAAAGTTATTTATCTAGCTCAATATCTAATTTATTTTAAACATTTCATGGTTGACAAAGTATAAGGCAAATTTCATCTCATTAAGTTTTTTTAAAAAATATGTTTATATTATATACATACACATTGATATAGATCAGCATTCATAATTAAGTTTAGTCAATTTTATTTTAGTTTGTAAAAAAAGAAAACAAATTATTTCAAATAAATCTACTTAGAATTTATATTACAGGAACAACACTTAATAATAATCTATAAAACTTTTTCCAATTATTTAGTACTTTTTATCAATTAAAACTCTTAGAAAATCAATTTTTTAAATTAAGCCTTGTTTTTGGTTTTGAAATTGTTGACTGTCAGTTAATATTTTAAGTGTTATCTGTAAACATACAGATTTATCTAATTAAAAAAAATATTTGGTAAATCGATTGAATGTAAATAATTACTAGTTTAATTAATTCAGGAATTTTTAGTAAATTGAATAAATAAAGATAAGTTCAGGCTTGTCTAATTACTGAGAAAAGTGTAAATACGTAACCACTGATTTTTTTAATTAGAAAATTATTGATAAGTGAATGGGGTTGTTAATTAAAAATTTGGTAAACAAGTGGGCTTGTTAATCAAAAAAATTAATGATATAAAAAGACAAGCTCAGAATTATAGGATTCATTCTCCTTATATTTGTTATTGAGACTCCTTTGTCTTATGATCACTGGCTGCTATTATCTGCTTAGAATGATATATCCTGAACCTTTACTAGTGATCAAGTAAGTGATGAGCAACTAAAGCACCTGGAAATAAACTTCATTTCTTTAGTATGTAGCCTATAGTCATTGGATGTTCAATATTGCTTGTTAAGTTTGAATCAACAACATGCAAACTACTGTCTTTATATTTTCAGTTCAACAAATGCACTTCTCAGTATTAAATAAAAATTTCAGAACAAACTCTATAAAATGCAAAATCAGTAAATGAGACTATTACAGGAGCTTTCATTTGTGCGTGTACACATATCTATATAAAATTTAATTTTCCTGGAAAATAATATCTCCACCATTTTTTACATGAGCCTTAAGGTAAACTTTTATTTATGAACTATTTTATAGAACATTACCAATAAGCTAGTGATAGTTATAATTTAAATGATGTAATTTTATATTTATGCACCTATCTGTTATATAAACTTTTTTCTTAATGTTTATATGTTGTAATATCATATATAACTTAGGGTATTTGATATAGTATTGTAGCTTTAGTTTAGACAACATAAACTAGTTTGCTTTTAAAATTTTAATTTTTTTCCCTTCATAATTTTTTTTTTTTTTTAAAAGAAAATCATTTCTATGATTGTTTAATTATGATCCATGTTGCTTTTAATGAAAAGTCTTCAACAACAATAACAAAAAAACAACGTTTTAAAAAGTGATAGAAGATTTTCTTTTTTTAATATTTTATAGTTTATATTTAATAATTAATTGTATCTCTGAAAAATTTCCAAAATCAGTAATATGTATGTTGGCTTCATTGTTTGATAAACTAAATAAAATTATTAGCAGTTTTGTTTGTTTACTTTGCTTGCATCACACACATCTGAAATTAAAAGAATTGATATACATATATGTGTGGATTGTTTATAGAAATCCTTATCCATTATATGAATTTGTTATTATATGTTTTTCTCTCTGTGATCTACATTATTATTCTTGATCAAGATACTCATAACTGATTGTGTTTGTTATTCATGATTGAGGTACTCATAGATGATTGTGTTTGTGTCAGATATAGACACTTTTCTCAATGATTATATATATTGTAACAGTTTTATACATTTGAACAGTTTTAGCATTTGAAGTGAGGTTGACTATATTTACTGTTACCCCAAGCAAGAAGCAAATACAAACCTAATTAGCTTTTAAGTCTATAATCCTGATCGAATACTGAAAAAATACACACATATTATTCCGTTATATTTCCCAATTAGACGCCCCTCGGTTGCTGGACAAAAGTATTCATAAGGAATGCTTTATTAGGCATCCAGCACTTGAAATATTTATAAATTTTTTTTGGAGATTATCACGATAACAGAAGCAAAAGAATATATAAGTATATACCCCCCCCCCTCATTTGTTTATTCCACTTTTCTTCTCTTTAGAATAAAAAAAAACATTTATTTATTTGTACCTTATTTTATTTAAATCTAAAGTTAACCACATAAGTTTTAATAACCTAGATTTAATTTGCTATTATTATTCATTCCCTTGGTGAAAAAAGAATTAAGCAAGACAACTATTTTTTAGCAGTAATAATGTTTAATTAAAAAAAAATTATCAAGTTAAATGACATAATGAATTTAAATATCTAAAATAACAAACAAATCTTTAAGCATTGAAATAATATAATTATATTGCAAAATAGCTAATTAGCAAAAGTCCAGCGTAAAGTAATTGTTCCTTTATCTAACAAAATAACTTTTCTAGTAATAGTTCTTCCCTTTTTTTTTTGGTTTCTCTTTTTTTTTTTTTAAACTAAATATTGTGCAACTTTAAACTAGTCTGTTTCTTTTTGATATAAAATAAATCAATACATGCATGTTTGATAGAAAAATGTTTACTTAGGTTATTAGACATCCAGCACTCTATATATAGACCATCCTGTGGGAAGCACACTTCTTTTGGAGAGACGATTGATTCTTCACTAGACACCCCAGGCTGGCTGGATTATTCTTGGTGTGGTCTGTTGCAGTTGGTTTAGTCTCCTTCTTTCTTACTTTAGGTTTCTTAGCAGCATTTTCTTTCTTTCTTTCTTCAGGCATAGCACCGTTAATAACGGCAATCTATTTAGCAGGCAAGACAGCAAATGTTCTTTCATGGGTGAGTTAGAATTCAGATGGGTACAGACCGAGCAAACGCCCATTTAGGGCCACTAGCTACGCATATTAACTGACATACACCCGCTAATATTGCTCAGAAATGCTAGTCTTATGTTTTAGTTCTTTAGACAAATCTGATAACAGAAAATCCAATAATCAACTAATTAATAATCTCGATCTGCCTTATTTATAGATTTGCTGGCTATTGTTTACTAGAATGCCACTAATTAACAATATGTCCTTTCACACATTTATTTTTATCTTTTACAGATCTATGATGCAAATTTTGTACAAGTTTAACGTTTTAATAAAATTTACATTTAAACTTACTTTTTACAATGTGTTAAATATCATAACTTTCTAATATCTTTTTATTTGCTTATTAGTTTCTAATATCTTTTATTTACCTTTTTTTTCTTTCAAATAAGTGATTTTAAAGAGAAAAAGAGATGTATTTTGTTATATACCTCCTTCCCCTTCTTTTTTCATTTTTTTTTGTTTTGTTTTTCACCTTTATTCATTATTACCTTTTTTTAATATATATATTTAGAAATAAAAGTCTTTACAGCCTTTTAACTAATTCTCAACTAATTATTAACCCTTTCACGAGTTTTATATATGTCCCCCTCCCCCTTTTTTTTTGAAAAATATCAATGACTTAATTCTTTTAATTTCTTTGTTTGTTTCACTTTTACCCTTTAACTAATTTCCCTTTTTTTATTATTAATAATAAATACATACATGTGTGACTACAACCGTATGTAATCGGCACAATATATTTTGCTTTATAATATGGGTGATTTAAGAGGCCTATTTAGTGTCATTCGATACGTTTTTAGTGGATAGATCAAATGCATAGTGTATTCATTTCGTTTTTTGATGACTAGTATTTATAAACATGTATAGTGGATTAAAACAGTTTTATTATTGATTGTTTAATGCAAAAATTAAATGTATATGTGTATACATCTTTTTGGTAAATCATAGAATAATTATTAAACTTTAAAGACGATCTAATAGTATTATAAGTAAATTTCTTGGGGAAGTGTAATATTTAAACCACCAGATATCAAATACATTATGTTCATATGAAAAGTGTTTATTGCCATTCAAATTCATTTAGTTAAACTATTGTATTCAGATCTGGATATATTTCAATTATTGTTTTGAACTCATATATTCAAACTCTGTCATATTTAAACTCTGAGGTATTAAAACCCTAACATTGAACTGTATACTATGCTGTATTAGATTGTTTGTAAACATTTGTTGATTATTAAATTTGCTGTTTTTTTGTTTGCTGTTGTCTCCTTTGCTAATTGATATTTTCCAAGAATCTCTGCTCTCCACAATTTAGACATGATTTTAGATGTCTGGGTGATGATAGTTGTGTTAGGCATTTATACCTGGTACCCTTACCTATTGATTCTAATTTCTTTGAGGTTAGAGATTTACTGAGGCTCTCTGGTGATGGATATTAGGATGCCTGCTATCCAGTACAATATATATTGCAACATTATTTTTGGAACAAGGGGTGTCTGACATTCGACCATGAAAGAAGATTGCTGAGAGAGAAGTATATTTTATAAAATATTTTTTATTTAATAAATAAGATTTATTATCTCTATCGTAACTACCCTGATAATCAATGTGAATGTACATGTATGCTTTTTTTTAAGATAAGAAAAAATGTTGATTGTGAAGATGAACTTTGTAAATGAAAAAAGATAAAAAGTTAGAGATTGTATAAAGTCAAATTTTGTTTAAATATTTGTAAAGTATTCATTTATTTTAGTTGATGAAATTATGTTAATCCAAAAATCAAAAGTGAATGCTATCTTAAAGATAATAGAAAGCCATGTGTTGTATGTAAGTTATGATTAATATTATAAATTAATTATAATAAAAATAAGCTTTGCAGGGAAATGAAATTCCTGAAGAGATAAAGAAAAGTATGAATAGGTATTTGCACTTTGGAATCAGACCATTGGTATAAAAAGGTGACACTGATAACTTTGATTCATTCCTTCTTTGCTTCATTAATATTGTTTGTGAATTCTGTAAATTAGAGTGCTGTATTTTTATTGAGTGGCATATCGGACAGAAAGATCCAGAAAGCTGTAGAATAACATTTTGCCATGTGTTTTCTTTTACCTGTGACTATAATTGAAACCAGATGCACTGCAAAACAGATACAGTTGCTGATGTCTTCTTCCTAGCTTTAAGTTGAGAGAATGCCTTCATTCAAACACCGTGCCTATATAATAGCAGGACCTAGCAAGCTAATAAGAAAATAACACTTCAACCAGACTTAATGGGCCGATAGAGAGTAGAAATAAGAAACTCATGGCCATGGTCAGCACCTATTATGCTAATCATTTAATCCAGTCAAAGAAATAATAGATATGATTAATGAGAGCTCTATACCTAACTTTAATGTTTATCTGAACTAGTAATATAAACTTTTAATGAACTAAAAAGTCAGATGAACTAAACTATTATTGCTAACAGACTACTTAATTAAAATTGTAATTAAGAATGTTTCATATGTCTATTTTATGTAATATATTGAAGCAGTCAATCTTAGCTCAAGAATTGAGCTTCACTACTCTACCACTTTTTAATTATTTTCTTTATATAATTACATAAAAATTCAAGATGAAAGATGCAATCGTTAATTATCCAAAAGTAATTAAAAGGGTGGAAACATCAGATTGTTTCAGGGTTTTAGAATTAATTTTAATCAAAGTTTTAATGAAAGTAAAATTAAAACAAAGCTAATGGATTTTAATTTAGGTACAAACATTTTTGTCAAATCTATTTCCAATCTGGAAATTGATTTGAATTTATTTTTGGACAGTTATCGAGTGATTGCATCTCCAATAACAACAGAGAAAATATTTCTGTAGATTAAGGATTCCCTTTGAGTTAGGAATTTTAACTAAAAGCATTCTTTAAATAATTTAAAAGTTGTATAAATAGTGCTGAAAATTTATTGTGTTAGAGAGTTTGGTCTACTGTTGCTAACCTACTGCACATTCTTTGATTTTTTGAAATGGTTTTTGAGTAGAGGGACCCAAGCCACCTTTCCCTCAATCTTCAGCCTGTTTCTTCACCATGCAGGGTATAGCTCCTTTCAGTCAAGAGTGCCCATGCCATTAGAGAACCTCCGAGGCCAAGAAAAATACCTTCAACTTAATTATAATCTGCCTGCCCTGAAAGTCAAAGAATGCCACCTCCACATAAGATTCGTATGTTCTATCATTCTGGAGGATCATGAGGTAACAAGCCCAAAGTCATTGTAATCGCCTCACCTAAATTATAACTTCTGAATCTTAAAATTAATATTTTTCTTATGTTGAATCTCTTTCAACTCTTTAACTGGCGAGTATGTTAAACTAACTTCTTAATTTCTGTTTATCGATTCTCTGCAAACTAAACTAACCCTAATGAATAATCTTTCATCCAATCACACTTCTTATTATTCCTATAAATTAGTGTGGTTATAATTTATTATTGATGATATTTTTATATTTTTCATTTAATTTCTATCTGTAAATGTTAATCAAACCCAGTCTTACAAGCTTCATCTATATCCCACTGTGGAATAGAGAGGGGGCAAGTAATAAATTACTTCATGTTATTCATTTCTAAATAGCTAGTAAGATTGAGCTTATCTTTTTAATGAATATATGCCTTAAAATATTTTATTGTAAATTTATACAAGATGTATAAATACTTTTCCAATCTGGGTGAATCTTGGTGTCCATTAATTTTATTGATTTCTTTATTTTGATAATCATCACCAAAAGGCTGGTGACCCATTCTATTTTGTTAGACACACTCTTAAGTGCATGAATTTGTATATGTTAAACAAAATAGGATTGATTTAAGAAGGGGGAGAAATGCATGCTTTATTAATTATAGTTTTAATTACTTATTAATGACTATCATATATGGGTCATTATTTTAGTTTTTAAATCAAATGATTTTATGTCCTGATAGTCACATTGCTGGCATATGTCAGAATTATTAATGTCACATAGTGCTCTGATCTGGTCCATCCATACTTCATTCTGGAGGATCATGATCTTCCTTGTTTGTCATTCTTTTCCCAAATTCTATGTGTTATTGTACTGCTCATATCCATCCTCACCTCACTCTGGAGGGTTACAAAACTTCCCATCTTTTATTGTTCTCATTCAAAACAGGGCTGTCTATGCCCTGGAACAAGCAAGTTAGTGTAGTTGAAGCTTTGTATGGATTATCATATACTGGAACATAGCAACTTTCTACCTACCTCTCCATTTAGGTATTGCTCTGCCTGAAGCAGGCATACCATATTAAAATAGAAAAATGATGAAGTTTTCTCAGCCAAAGTTGCCATATTCTCTTTCACTGACATATATGCTAACCCCACAATTCCTTATATTTCATTTCCCAGTCTGTTTAATAAAATAAATCATAATGATGTGTGCTAATGAAACATATATCTCTTTAAATATTTTTCATTTGAGTTTTAGATTCAACTGTTCTAAAGTTTGCCCTTCCCTTCTTTTAAATAAGCCATTACTGTATTTATAGAGTTTCACAATATTTGATCTTTAAATGTTAAAAATGTATAAGAAATATCTGTTTTTAGTATACTTACAAATCCTAATGTATTCTTATTTAAGCATTATAAATAAATGATATAAATGCAAAATAACTCTATGTATCATCATAATGCCAAGGGCATTCTATCAAATTTATATAGATAAGCAAAAGTCTATTATTGTACCTATATAGATGATTTCTCAATGTGTATAGAATGTACACCAACCACCTAGATAAATCTTTTATGTAATGTTAAATAAAATCTGATTTCCAAATATACATTGTGTATTGTAATATCACACTAGATTGAGATCTGTCAATCTGAAAATAATTGACTCAAGATTGTCAATTGTTTGTAATTAAAATAAAGTTTACATTGTATTCTTCTAAAAATAAATATTTTTGAATAAAATCTGAGTCTAAAAATCATATTATTTTAAAAAAAAAATATATTTGTGATTATATGGAAATATAAAACTTATCATTTTCAGTATTTGAATAAAAGATGAGCTCATGAAAACATAGTAAGTATTCTGAGATCAAAGAAACTGCTAATCTTAGCCATCTGTATTACATTCTTTAAATGATACTGTTATCTAGAATATTTATTCAAAAGTAATAAATCAGTATATATTTTAATTCCAGTAATGGGTGCAAAGTTGGTGTGGGACACTACAAATAGGCTCCAGAGAGTAAAATTAAACTGAGCAATTGTAGCATGGCTATATCACAGTGGCTGAATAAGAATGTAGTTAAATTTGCACCTTACATATTAATCTTATATCACAGTGAAGAAACTGAATAAGAATGTAGTTAAATTTACACCTTACATATTAAGCCTGCATTCTCACCATCCCTCTTCTATGTATTTAAATGGATACTGTCCTATAAATGAGGGGTCAGAGTGACTTGAGGTCAACATGGGCATGATAACAATATTGGCATCAGCATGGGATTTGGGAATTCTGTCATCAGATTTCAATGGTATGGATGGTTAAAGAGTTGCAGGTTGGAATAGATTAAAGCCTGTCCATTGAAGTATAAGGATATGCTATCTTAATATAAACTGAGCACTGATTGTATATATGTATGGTAGATGATAATCTGGATCAACTGATGAGTGCTGATTCAGCATGAAATATGTATATTGGTGATTATTTATTTTTTCTGCATTGTGTGGTCATGTGTATCAGTAGTATGAGATAGTGTGAATGGTTGAAGTGGCTTGAAAGTCTGACTTCAAATCCCCTATATTTAAATTTACACCTGTAATTGAAAGTGAGTAAACTGATCTCTAAACCATGAAACACTTCATTTAGCCATTATTAGATATTCAGTGCTGCAAGTAGTCCTGCATAAATTAGTGTTGTGGTACAATGGTAATCTCCAGAGATTAAGATCTATCATGCATCTGGATAAGCTCTGCCATCCCTGGTGCTCAAATATTTTATGAATTCTGAACAATAAATTATTTAATTTTTAAATGCCACTGGGATCAAATACAAAGGTAAAATCTTTTAAATAGCAACTTAAGATCAAGACTCTCTTCAATACCACATAGTTAAAATAGTATAGGAACAGGTATTACTCATCAGGTGTTTGTAATTGGTAACTACTGATGTCTTTATACTTTTTGTAAGAATACTATATAATTAGCTATATTGGCTTGGAAGTAGCTATCTGGTAAAAAAAAATCCTATACCTTATTGGACTTGAACAAGTCTTCATTTAATATGTTTTCCTGAAGGTTTGTGATGATGGTGTTCTAGTTGTATTTTTATATTGGACTATTTCCATCATCTAATACATGTATTGAATGTCTTTAGAAAAATTTAACTTAATATTCCAAATACATTCAACTGTTAGTAATAGCACATTGAACAGGTTAGTATATGCACAATATTGTATTAAGTATCCCTCTTCTTTAAGTGTTGCTGGCCTGACCAGTGACATTACTGGCATGGGATTCGAATCTGGGTCCTTAGATTCTTGAATTTTAAGGTAACACTCTAACCAACTGAGCCATCCTGCTAAAGGCAACAGTCTGTAGTAATTCCATATACTTATGTATGAGGTTCCTTCTGATTTCTCAATTTTTTCCTAAGAGCAAAGTTGATTAGTGGTTTCCATACATTATGTATAGTCACACTGGGTTGGCTTATGGGATTTTTTTGCCATTGTCATGTGAGCAGCTTCTTTAAATTTTCTTCTTTGTACCTTTTCTATCCAATATGTTGTATTTTCCTAATTGAACATATGTTCATTGGCACATACATGTTCTGTTACCTTAGACACATCTGTTTTCTCTCTTCCAATCATCAGTTTGTGTTCTTGCAAGCACTTTTCACTGGGATGACTGGTCTCACCAATATATGTTCTTCCACATTCACATGTATTTTATAGATGCAGTTTTTTCTTTTCATCATTTCAAATTTAGGCTTTGTAGATGTTAGAATTCCTCATAGGATAGTATGACTCTGGAAAGCTGTTCTAATGTTATACGGATTGCAGATTATGGTCTGGTTTTGAATTCAAATTTAGGAATGGTAAATAGATGTATTATCTTTGCATTATGAAGCTATTTAGATAATATTAAATATGAATTATGATTTATCTTTAATATGTAAAAAAATAATATTTACTAATCTATTTAAATGCAAATCCATTAACATTCCACATGACTGGATAACATTGATTCTAGAGAACAAATTAAAGAACTATAGACTAGTGTTAAAACTGAAATTATTATTGTTAATCCTTTTATATTATAAATCATAGTTAGCATGTAGACTTGGAGTGTTGACATATTCTGAAAAATCATTATCAAACTTCAACAGCTGTGGTTAGATAACATTAAGGTAATTAACAGTGATGTGGGCATACAACACAGTGATTCTATATTTCCAAAATTTTTACAGCTGTTTTACAAGAAGTATTGTGTGGATCAAAATGGGAAACTAAGGCAGTCAATACACCAAGATTATTTAAATCATTTATATTTTGTAAGTGATGGGATTGTTTTTGTAAATAAGCCACTTGAGGAAATGTTGCAAGAATTATCAGATCAAAGTATTAAAGTAAGACTAAAGATAAATAATAACATTTTCAGATTTTTCAGAAGGAAAGAAATTCAAATCAGTAATCATGAATTAGGAAAAGCAAACAACTACCAATACTTTGGATAAATTCTTAATACAGATAGAAGATTAATGGATGAAATTAATCATAGAATTGATCTTGAATGGTGAACTTTTGGTAGAAACAACTTAATATCATAAAGGAAATGTGCTGATATGTTTGAAAAGGAATATTTTTAAGAAATGAGTTTTATATGTTTTTATTTATCGGTCTGAGACTTAGATACTTAACAGAAGAGCAATTCTGAAACTTCAAGCCACTTATTGATATATAGATATATGTCTGGAGCAACAGTAACATATTAAACAAATGGGTATCATTGAAAGAATTAAAAAACCAAAGTGGAACTGGGCTAGATATATTGATGAATATATAACAGATACATAATTGAAGTCTGAAATTGAATCCTGAGAAACTGTAAAAGACCAAGGAAAAGCCCGTGTGTGAGGTGGATAGATAAAATAAGAAAGTTATGATGTGGATAAGAAAAACTATAAATCAAAGAAACAAAATTTGATTATGGATTTGTAATTATTGAAAGTGGAAGATGGTAAACGGTATCTTATGTGTTTTTTTGCTGTTGCTTTGTTTATATTTATAAAAAAAATAATAAAATGACCATTGGGGAGCTGCATTAGGTTTCCAGCAGTTTACAAAATTGTTTAAAACTCAGCAATCCCAGCTTCAAGGTCTACTGCACTCTCTTTTTACCGCTGGTTCTGGACAGCATGCATTGTGATCTTTATTTTTGCATAAGTCACAAAGACTTGACGAATCTGTTTTTAAGACTAATTGGTCCTCATTAGAAGTAGAGTGAAAGTTAATGGTATACTTGATCTCTTAAATTTTTGTGGTATCACTGCCTTCGGGATATAATTATGGGTCACCAGTAGTCATACTTATATATAATCGTGCGCGAACATACACGCGTACACATTCTAAGTTCTCTTTAAAAACGTAATGCACTTCTGTTTCAAATACAGATTTTTAATGTTTAAATAGCATATTGTGTATGCTGTCTGTCTGAAGAAATTCTCCACCTTGTTTTAATCTATAGAATCAAGCGTTTAATTTATGATGCCAGAAGTTAAAATATGCCATTAGACCCCCCCCCCCCTTTTACAAAAATATGTTGGAAAAAATCAGTGTGAAAAATTTCAGCAGAATGATTGTAAAGTTTTGCTGATCGATGAACTGCCTTTTCTTTCCTTAAGTGAAAACTCTTTTGATGTCATCACGTGACTAATGTTGCCGAGTGTTTATCTTGGCATAAAATTTCTTGTAGTATTTGTTTTTTCTTCTCATAAAACTACATTTGATTAGAATTTAAAGAAGAATTTGATGTTTCTATATTGCTGGGTGATCTTGTCTGCTTACACAGTGAATTAAGGACAGAAGTCAATTGTCAGGAGCCGGTAAAGGTCAAAAGGGCAAATAATCATACTTCCTAATCTTTAATAGAAGGAAAGAAAGAGTTATTATTTTTTTTTCTTCAAGCTATTCAGTTGTCATCCTAAATTATGCAGTGAGAAAATGTTTAATCAAAATTAATCTGCTTCAGTATTTGAGTGTAATTTAAGCAGAAATACAACTGAAGAGGGGCTAGAAGCCATGCCAAATTTTTTTTTTCGAACACTAGTACTTGCCCAGCTAAATAAATTTATTAAAATTTGGGATTTGTTTTCCATCTATTGTAGTATTATAATTGAATGAGTGTTTCTTCGTATTCATTAGCATTATATAGAAAATTAAGACTTTAGATGAATCTTGTCGTATAATGGTTACATATTTGCTTTCCATGTATACTACCTGGATTTGAAGCTGGTAGAAACTAATTTTTTTGACGTCCTAATTCTTCTATTTATTTTATGTAACCAACCTGTAGAAAATGGGTATAACCATTCAATATTGGCTGGCCAATGAGTATCTAGTTAATCTTAGCTAAACGGTCAAATAATATATAATTACTCAAACCACCAGCATTTTGAAATTGGCATGCCTTTTTATAAAGTAGTGCAATATTCTTCATTGTTCTTTTGTCAGAGGAATATTGAAGAAACCCTTGTTCTACTACACTCGCAAATTTAAAGGCCATTTATATCTTTACTATTTTGTTTATATGTAAACAAATGAGTCTCCTTGCTGAAGGCAGGCTGTATTATGACCAAACAACAGTCATCAGTTATGGACCACTGCTTTTTTTGACCATATAACAAAATTTATTATAGAATTCAAATTTATACCTACATCATAAAATAATGAAGTTTTTTTTATAACAATAAGATTAACAGTTATTTAAATTCTGTTCGAAATATATATATAATAACCATAGAAGGATTCCTGGGACACATATGTTTTATTTTTTCTTTCGTTTTTTATCTTTTATTTACCCTGGCAATGTATTCCTGGCAGTGATGGTTCATTGCAAAATAAAACTATAACTTTTAATGTCACAGTTGGCTGGAATTAGAATAGGGAGAGGTTTTGGGGATGTTAGACTTTTATAATTTTATTTGAGTGATTGAGAAGTAGAATAACAAAAGATCAGATGTTAATGGATTTGGAAAAAGTTGGAACCAATAAAATGTTGAGGATGTTTGTTGTTGAAATGCTGAAGTAATAAATGAAAAGCAATTATCTATTAAAGAAATTATCAAGAATAATAGAAATTTGATTGAAAAAATACTTAGAATAAAGAAATTATGAATGAGATATGGTATATTAAGTAGAATAAAATAGGAAGAGAGATAGAAGAAGAAAGTTGATTGAAAAGTAAAGCAAAGGATTGGAATAAATGGAAAAGCTGTATGGTTCATGGATGGAATCTTTTTTTGTCTCTGCAGATATTTGCTGTTGTGCTTTATTAAAATTTGCTATTTTAATTTTTGTATATAACTTAGGAAATATTTTTATTCTTTTTATTTCTCCACCACATTTTTTTCAGCTAATCTATAGATGTCAAATGGTAGTGCTTATTAAATCCCTATCCAACATCTCTATATTGTAACGGTAAGAATTACCTTTCCACTTAACAAAACCTAGAACATAGGAAAAATACACTAAAGCTGATTGAATCCAGATGCTGTGATGCAGAATCCGACCAACATTCAATCCTTTCACCTATGCTCAATGATTTAATACCCTATGGATGACATTCCTCAACGTACACAAACAATCAATTTATCCTCGGTCCGGCAGTCACCCCCGGTAGAACAAGAGACTCATAATTTAACTAATTTATCACTGATTTGGTCAGACATATACACATATGGCTAAGTAATTAATTATAGAACTTAACAGACTGATCTACATATATATGAAATGGTGTATGTGCAATTAAATATAGAGTTGGATAAAAATGAATTCAGGGACAATAAAATATGCAAACGAGTTATAATTTTAAATATTAATTTAATAAACAATAGCAAGCAATAAATCAAAACATACCAAATTATATGATCGGAACGTGAGATATAACGCTTGCAGGCATTAGATAACTGCTGAGATCAATGTTACATATTTCATTATAAGCGTTTAATAATGTATAGTACGGTATTGGAATTTCATGCCTATATTAATTAATATGCCAAATTTCTAGCTCTTTTGTAGTCTGCTAGATCAAACAGAACTTTATAGCCAAAGTTATATAACTAACTATAATAGCGCTCCTATGGTGTCTATCTATACAAAGTTAAATTGAGCATTTAATTAGGCTCAGAGATACGCAGGTTGGTGTGTTAATCTAGATTAGGATGTACACTAATGCTAGATAAGTATTTAATATAAAAGGAGAGAAAACTGGTTTATGATAGGTTTACCTATATTCTCTATGGCTCATATTAAAATATTAATTAAGCAAAAAGGTGCGAATGGGTCATTATTCACGGGCTTCAGCCTCCAAAGACTCAGTTTGCCCTAAGACAACTCAACATGCCATGAATAAGAACATTAGTAGTTCAGGTAGTCGGATAAGCATTATGAATCATCTAGGTCCTTGTGCCTTGGTTCTAAAAGTGGGCTTGAACCCGAACTAAAGTGGATGAGAGTGACCTTCACCAACACGTCATCGAGAGTCATGCAGCAAGCCAATAAGTGTACATTGCGTACATTGTAAGGACATATCCGCAACTTATACATATATAACGCAATTGCGTAACATTATATTACCGTGCCTTAAAATTAGATAGCATCTATTTGCATATCTATATAATCCAGCTCTCAAATTTAGTATTTTAAATATACTATTCAGGGACTAAATTAAGTAGTAACCTAGTTTAATATTATCACCTGCGTTGCAACATAAATAAATCTAAGGATGATAAAGCATATTTGCGGGGTAATTATGAGTAAAACATTAAAATATGCTTTGAGAATATTTCTGTAGCTAGTTCCGATGATATATGAGTTATATATATAAATAGTTATAATTCATAACTAGAATTAAGCAAACTACATAAAATAACTAGATAACTGATTATTGTAATATTAATGCCCAAAACTTAATCAGTAAAATAATATGATCTCGAAACAGCGAGTGAGAATGAATATTAATAATTCAATTATTTAATATTAAATTATAGTGAAGATTTGAAATTATCTTCGCAAATCAATAAGCTAAAATTATATTTATAAATACTTGCAGTTTCAAGTCATTTGGCATATTAAACACATATAATATTAAAATGATAAAATCATAGAATAAATTGAATAGATTTAGAAATAGGCATAAAAAGACCGCAGAAAATTATACATTTAAAATATATTATTAGGAGTTTTACATTTTAAAAGAGAATTTAAGTTTTACACTATAAAAGAGAATTCAAGTTTTACAATGAGACAAGATTTACCATTTTACAATCAGGCAAGATTTAGCATTTAACAATCTTCTTTGTAGATTTTAGTAAAGGTGTTTGGGAAAAGCAGATTTAATAAATAGCTAGCTTTTAAAAGAAAGAAATGAAAGTCACAGTTTATAAACAGAGTTCTGAGAAAAATTTTACCATTTAGTTGTTTCCATTGCAGCTAGTTTTGAAGCACTTGGGAGGATATTAAGATGACACTTTTGATGATGATGCACAGTTAATAGAGATTTTTCATGGGCTAATTTTGCTGATTATGGCATTAGGTTTCATTGGATTAAAGTTCTCCATTCTCTGGCTAAGGGCCAAGAGGTGATCTGTCGCCATCCTACTCAATCATTTTAGGGTGAAACCGACATGGATTCAGCTTACAGTTCACTTAATATATATATGATCTTTTTTGTTAATAAAACTTTAAGTATTTATACTTTTTAAACTCTGTCCACCTGTTAATTTTTACGAGCTAGAATGTACCTGAAAAGTCCATTTAATTATTTTTGCAAAGCATTTAATAATTACAACCGGTAGAAAAACTCATTTATTTATTTTAGAAAAACAATTTTAGTTATAACAAAGTAATTTAGATTCTGTTTTCCTGCTTATTTTGTTGTTAACATTTTATATTTACCAAATAACATCCAGCTATTTTAGGACCAAATGCATGACCTACATTAAAATCTGTTTACAAAATCAAATGTTAGTTACTTTCGTAACTAGTAGAAGACTCATTTTCTAATCACAAGTGGCAGAATAAATGCAGAATAACAGGAAATATGCATATGCGATTTCAATAATACAACAATAAAGTTGCTAAATAATTTAACTAAAATATTTCTTAAACTAGAAATATCTATAAATTGAATATACATATCTGTAACATATATCAATAACAATAATTTAGACTAAAATGTTTCCTAAATTAGACACACCTATAAAATTGATACATATCTGTAATCTATACATATTCAATTTTATAAAATATTTCCCAAATTAGAAATATTTATAAAATTGATACATATCTGTAATCTATACATATTCAATTAAACTACAGACATACTGCTCGCATATATATGATTCTGCATATATAATAATTTAATGTTATTCAGATGGGTACTCTGGGAGGGTTTAAACCTGGCATATAGGTACATATATGGGTAAAATAAGTGAAACAGGCAGATGGATGAAACTGACCATTTCATATCCCCAAACTTAGTTTAAAAAAAACAAATAAAAAAATGCCTTTACTCAATCTGGATTATTAATGATCAATGATCAAATGTTGGTTTTCATTTAAACAACTAAATTCAAAACTACTCCTATCCTGACATATCTCAAAGTATTCCTAGTCTTGCTTTACTATTACACTCATGCTCCACCCCAAAAAACAACTTAGATTAGAAATAGATATATAAAACAACAGAAAAAACCTCCTAAACTAATAAGATATTGCAAATTTATATATATAAATTATTTCTAAAGTGATACAAAAAACAAATGTAAAAGTAATTAGATGTTGTTAGTAAACCCCAGCGTTGGTTAGTTTAATATGCAAGGGGCAAGGGTAGGGGTTTGATCCATGTACTTATGATAGTTTAGGTAGGATCAGAGGGTTGTTTGATATCTGGCTTTAGTCTAGGAGGATGGTACAAACCTATAACCATCATTTTACTTTTCAATACAGTCTTATCTTCCCATGTCCTATTTACATATGAGTCTTCCCCCATGGCATCACTCTTGGCATCTTAGGTTTAAATTGGATCTTGGCAGCACACCAATCTCTACCTCTGTCAATATGCCAGTAATGTGATATTTTGATCAGGGGTTGATCCCATTTATTGAAGGGTAAGTACTGTAAAAGAAACCCAAAGGATGGCTTATCTGGTGGTTTCTTGTGAAACACTGTCAAAATATTGGCATGTAAATCAGACCAGCCAAATGGTTTCTCAATGGTCCTCCAAGGTTCACAGCAAAACCAATGCTTCTTCAGACCAGGAGCCACAGTTTGATTTTCATCTAACCTACTATAACTGCTTTGGATAAACCTATGCTCCTGTCTGAACAGCTGCCTAATTTCTAAGGACTCTGGAGGTCTGCCCTGCCAGCAATGAAAGTCTGAAATCCCACTTGACTAAACTGCCCACCATATTAGTCAACACTGCCAACTGTTGGTATTTTATGTGTTTAAATTTTACTGGATGTCTATTGATACTATTCAGGACTTCCTGACCAGAGTGATATACCATCCTACAATCAAGTTCCAGCAGTGCCACACTCCATCTCACTGTGGGACTACTGTTACCAACCTCCAGTTCAATGATAGTAATTTTTTCAGCTCCACTCAATATTCCTAACTCAGATGGACTTTTCTCAGTTTCTTTCTCTTCCTGGTGAAGCTCTATTTGTCCAACTATTTCACCTAGTACTTTGGCTGGAATTACCATCTCTGCCCCTTCTATTTCTTTTGTTGGAATATATTCTACTTCAGTGATTATTTCTGAAAGCAGTTCTTCCCTTTCTCCAATCATTTCTAAATCAACTTTTAATCTTTCTGTTCCATCACTGACAACTTCCAGCTTTTCTGCTCTCTTTAAAGGTTCCATAATTTCAAGTATGATGGGCACTATTTCTTCCTCACTTAATAGAATTAATTTAATAGTTTCCTTTCCCATCACACTGTCCTCTTTCTCCTTAGCAATTTTTACCCCCAATCTCTCTGAAGTACTTGGCTTGACCTTTTCTTCAATGGCTCCTAACTCAATCTTTTCGACTGGTATATTCATCTCTCTGAATTCTCTTTCTGTAATTGACATTATCTGTGCCTCAGTCTGTTCATCAAGTCCAGCTTCTCCTTTGGCAATTTTATGAATTTCTGCTAGTTTTTCTGAAGGTGAGCTCACACTTTCTATAGTTTCTCTTATAACCTCTATTTCTTCCTTCTTAATCTCAACTCCTGTTTCTGCTTCCTTTGGTATAATTTGGGTTGTAAGTTGTACAGTTTTTGTAACCTGTTCTAATTCAGGCATATACTCTGGTTCTTCTGTTTTATCTTTTTCTTCTTTCATTATACCATTACTACCTGTAATATACTCGGCCGATTGAGTACCTTCTTTCCTTATCCTCATCTCTATCTCTTTCTTTATTAACTCTTGCTCAAATGGACCTTTCTTGGTTTCTACTATACTCTGGTACATCTGATCTTCTGTACTCTCTTGCTTGTTCAACTCCTCTATTTTATCTACATTATCCCTCTTTGTTTTCTGATCTTTTCTAACCTTTTCTTCTCTTTCTTTCTGATCTATCTCTGGGGTCTTTAAGACTGTATCTGCCTTTAACTCCCCTAAACTTTCTTGTGGTACTTTGCCTACCTTCTTATCTCTGGCTCTGAAACTTTCCATGAGTTTTGTCATCGTCCGTCGGCCTTTTGCCAAACCCCTTTCAATTTCCGACTCCAACCCTTGATTCATTGCCATTATGTTTCGGTTCATGGTTTTTAGGCTTCGATCGAACCTTTCCGACCTCCTTAAATCTTCTTTCATCCACTCTTGCATTTGGGAAGTCATGGAAAGAAGGCTTGCATCCATAACAGGTTGTATGTTTATGGCCGGTTGTACCATGGAGGGATTTTTAAAATATAGGGGGTCTTCTTTTTCTCTGTACCAATACCCATTCTTTTGTTTTGCAATATCTAGTTACCATGGTTTATCACCACTCTCCCCTCTAGGAATGGTTCCACCCATGGTCCAACTATCCGATAGCCTCGGCCTACTTCTAACTTGCCCTATCTCCATTATATATAGTGTAATACTTAACTACAACAATTTAGTCAAATTACTACACCCAATATAGTTATTAAATTTTCTGCCTAATATAGATATAGTTCATAAATTATAATACCAGAAATTTAAAATATAAGCTATATAAAATTCATGAATCAATATTTAGTAAAATAACATTTATTCTTACCAAGTGCCTGTTTCTTTTTAAATCAATTGCAATCGTTTCTATTAAAAAATTTTTTTATAAAGATTTATTATTGTGTTTAATATTATTATTATCATTACTATGCCAGTTTTAATTTTATTTGAGTACCCACACAATAACATAGTTTATGAATCTTGCCCAACTCATTTCATTGTCCGTATCCAACTCTAAAATATTACCAAAAAAAAACGTTGGATTTCCCTTATTATTAATATGCTTTTCTCACTCCTGATGACAACATTTATTATGAGAGACATATATTCTTCTCTGAGCACCATTCATCAGTGAGCAAGTAAAATTAAGCTTATGCACATCATATACCAAAAAAAATTTCAATTGTTTATTAGACCACTCCAATAATAATGAAGTATTTCACTTAAATAGCCCCATGCATATATACCAACAACTCTGTGCCACCAAGGAAAAAATCATTAGAAACCCTCCAGTATATGCCAATCAAAAAAATATTCTACATATATAATCTGGGAAAAAATATTTTATATCCCCATATTATTTTAAAATTTGAACCTACGACTAATGGGATTTACGATTTGACAAAGTTTGAATCCAAACAAAAAAATATTTTTATTAATACATGATATATCCTGCGTCAATATATTATAAACATACATATAACATATCTTGATAACAGAAGTTATGGCATATAAAAAAAAATCTGGAAAAATTTCATATATGTATATAATTACTGACACAGAGTGAGAAGTTATGGACCAACTCAGTGTATGAAATAAATCACTACTCCCCAATAAAGTATTCAAAGCAAGACGAAAAATTCTACATGCGTTAAGTAGTCAATATTATGCACACACATACCCGCATCTTCAGTGTGTGAACTAGATCGAGGATTTCATGCTTGGATATCCGGAATCGTGTTTAAAAAGATTTATATCACACACATATATAAAAAACTTTATATTCTTAAAAAAAACTCTTTTCTGTTTTATTTTTCTTTCCAAAATCGAAATTAGCATCCATGGTATGTGCATGTTTACATTACAAAATCCATATTATCATGTCAAAAACTCGGAGAAAAAAATCGATACATATTGTTTTGGAAAAAAAATTTAGTACACATACATATATCTATCCCCTTCCTATCTTTTTTCTCTGCTCACATGCATTCAATTAACAGCCGTGTAAAACAATTACCGAAATCTAACATCTGGGCGTTTATAATCCGAGAGAAAAAAAATTGTATAATTATATTATAACTATCCAGAGAAGTGGCTTAACATAATATGCACTACAAGGGCACCATCTAGGCATTTGAGCCTAGAAAAATTTATATAGTAGGCAGATATGTAAGTTCAAAAAAAATTTATTTATTTTATATTGGTTGATTTCGGTCATTAGCCCATTGTCACTAGCTCAGTGGAATAGCAGAGATTTATATTTTATAAATTCTTATCTAAGAATATATATATATTTTAAAAAGAATAAAATAAGCCACTGCCAGTAATTATACACACGAACATTTATTAACGCACATATAAATTTTGAATCATTTTAACATTACTTTTACTTTATAATTTTAACTTTATTTTAGAATTTGATTTTACATTTTAATTTTTATAAGTTTACATTTTAAATTTTATGAGTTTGCACAGATGGATTTATAAAATGTGTTTTTAATATTGAGTATAGATCGGTTACATAGATCACACAGTCAAAAACATTTCAAAATATAAAGTCATTGATGGAAATGCAGAGGGAAATTTATAAGAAACCCACTGGCATTCATCATAAGATGCCCCATTTACACCAATAACTTAAAAAACATCTGACATAAATACATCTTAGATACTCACCATAAGGTATCAGTATTTACCGAATGTCTATATATTTTGATCAAATATGAAAACCAAAAACATAATTAACCGGTAATGAACCCATGAAAGTGTCTATACCCAACTTAAATTTAGTGCATTTTTATTTAGAGTGTTGAGTATGAATAGACTACATAGATTTGCATTTGAAAAAAAAAAATTCTATCCTTATTTAACCTTAGGCCAAAAGTTCGCAGTCAAACCGGCGTCAATCCATCTGATACATTGATGTATTGAATATAGCATGAAAATACAACAGCACAATGTATTATACTGTCAGGAATAGATATCTGAACAGTATAGTTAAAGAAGAAATTGCCTCTCATCAGATAGGAATACTACATCTATCTGACAATAAGAGCAATAAAAAAAAACTCCATAGGAAGGAACTGCGGTCTCCATCTTATAATTCCCTCCGTAGGCAAAATGAGAGTGTGCAGCATATATAAGTGATTCTGCCTGTAGCAAACCTCATACTACATCTACTAATTATGCCAATATATCCAATCCGTTGACCTAATTCAACTACAAAACAAATAACCTAAGATTACCCTCCCCTAATATAACTTTACACATCCATATAGCCATTCATACCCGACTTAAGTTTAACATTTATATAATTTAATTTATCGCAAAACAAAAATCATAAATAAAACTTAAAGAACAAAAAAAATAAATGGAAATGATTTTAAAAAGAAATACATCAAATAAAAAGAATTAATAACGAATTTAGTTTGGTCAGATAGGATTCTATTTCTATAAATTAAATACTGGGAAAGTTTACATTTTAAAGTTCTTAGTGTTTTCAAATTAATATTGTTCATTAGATTTTATAAAGTTCTTACGGTTTTAACAAGTCTATAGTTTCTAATTTCTTGCAGTTTCTTGCCATTTGAAGCCAGCATTAATTCCCTCGATGTCCTATGGTCCACAATCTAGGAAAACGATATCATTTCTCTTTCATTTTTTTAACGAGATTGAAGAGTGCGTCTTTTCAATCCCTTCTCCTTCACTCCACACTAAAACACTGTCATCTCTTAATAATAACTAACTCAATCATTTCTGAACTTTTCCTTTTATATTAATTTTAAGGATTCAATTGACATTACGTCATCGATGTGATGGTCCTTTTGCTGAGGTCCGGTCCGATTCTATTGTTTTTCTCTCCTATCTGACCATTGCTTATACATTTAAATGCCCAAGGCTAGTTTACATTGACTAATTAAAGTAATCATTTCCATTTTTCAATAACATTAATTAATTTGTTTTCAAACTTAAAGATATATTTTTATCTCTAAATCTTTTTTAAGTTTTTGCTTTTACAATACCTTTTCTATTTTTAATAAAGTTTTATTTTAATAATTTTTTTCATCTGTGCAATTTTATATAAATACGAGTTTAGTATAGAATTTGAATTTTCAATTTTTAATTCTTAAAAAAAGAAGTTTTATTTGTGAACTTTTATTTTTTCCATGTTTACTAATAAAAAAACAATATAATGACATCTGTGCTAGTTACAATATATTTCTTATTTCCACATACATTCGATTCAAGGTAGTGGAAAATAATTAACGAATTGAGCAAAAAAACGACAACTAATATATATATTTTGAGAGATTTAAAAAACAAAGCTTTTAAAATTTATTCTACTCTGTAGCCTGAATTCAGAAAAAAAATATTTTACTTAGGATATATGTGTGATTTATACAATTGAAACCCTAGAACCTGGAGAGAAAAATAATTTATACATTCATCAATCAAAGGGAGTGTGGGTATACTATCCGAAATTCCTAATTTACAGCATCAGAACTCAGAAAAAAAAATTATACACACATATATGCACATCCCTTCTCTCCACATATATTCGGTTCAGGAAGGAAAAAATTCACATAAACATATATAGCTAACATGCTCATGATCGTGGGAGTAATCGAATAGACTCAAAAGTTTGGGTGTTCTGAACCCAGAAAAAAATTACACACATACAACAAGTGATATGGGAACACACCCATGTCAACATCCCCTCTCAGGTATGCAAGTTTATATTCGAAAGCCCTAGTTGGTGCATCAGAACCCGGAGGAAAAAATTTACATATGCATTTTCCCTCTCTCATGCCAGATTCATTCATGGTTTGCTTAAGGTTGTGTAACTAAGTAACTGCCTCAGTTGGGCGATCAGAACTTAGAGAAAAAAAAACCTATGTAACAGTAAGAATTGCCCCTCCATGTAACAAAATCTAGAACATAGGAAAAATACACTAAAGCTGATCGAATCCGGATGCTGTGATCCAGAATCTGACCAACATTCAATCCTTTCACCTATGCTCAATGATTTAATACCCTATGGATGACATGCCTCAACATACACAGACAATCAATTTACCCTTGGTTCGGCAGTCACCCCCAGTAGAACAAAAAACTCATAATTTAACTAATTTATCACTGATTTGGTCAGACATATACACATATGGCTAAGTAATTAATTATAGAACTTAACAGACTGATCTACATACATACAAAATGGTGTATGTGCAATTAAATATAGAGTTGGATAAAAATGAATTCACGGACAATAAAATACGCAAACGAGTTATAATTTTAAATATTAATTTAATAAAACAATAGCAAACAATAAATCAAAACATACCATGTTATATGATGGGAATGTGAGATATAATGCTCACAGGCATTAGATAACTGCTGGGATCAATGTTACATATCTCATTATAAGCGTTTAATAATGTATAGTGCGATATTGGAATTTCATGCCTATATTAATTAATATGCCAAATTTCTAGCTCTTTTGTAGTCTGCTAGATCAAACAGAACTTTATAGCCAAAGTTATATAACTAACTATAATAGCGCTCCTATGGTGTCTATCTATACAAAGTTAAATCGAGCATATAATTAGGCTCAGAGATAAGCAGGTTGGCGTGTTAACCTAGATTAGGATGTACACTAATGCTAGATAAGTATTTAATATAAAAGGAAAGAAAATTGGTTTATGATAAGTTTACCTATATCCTCTATGGCACATATTAAAATATTAATTAAGCAAAAAGGTGCGAATGGGTCATTATTCACGGGCTTCAGTCACCAAAGACTCGGTTTGCACTAAGACCGCTCAACTTGCCACGAATAAGAACATTAGTAGTTCAGGTAGTCGGATAAGCATTATGAATTATCTAGGTCCTTGTGCCCTAGTTCTAAAAGTGTGCTTGAACCCGAACTAAAGTGGATGAGAGTGACCTCTGCCAACACGTCATCGAGAATCATGCAGCAAGCCAATAAGTGTACATTGTGTACTTTGTAAGGACACATCTGCAACTTATACATATATAACGCAATTGCATAACATTATATTACCATGCCTTAAAATTAGATAGCGTCTATTTGCATATCTATATAACCCAGCTTTCAAATTTAGTATTTTAAATATACTATTTAGGGACTAAATTAAGTAGTAACCTAGTTTAATATTATCACCTGCGTCTCAACATAAATAAATCTAAGGATGATAAAGCATATTTGCGGGGTATTTACGAGTAAAACATTAAGATATGCTTTGAGAATATTTCTGTAGCTAGTTCCGATGATATACGAGTTACATATATAAATAGTTATAATTCATAACTATAATTAAGCAAACTACATAAAATAACTAAATAACTGATTATTGTAATATTAATACCCAAAACTTAATCAGTAAAATAATATGATCTCAAAACAGCGAGTGAGAATGAAGAATAATAATTCAATTATTTAATATTAAATTATAGCGAAGATTTGAAATTATCTTCGCAAATCGATAAGCTAAAATTATATTTATAAATACTTGTCGTTTGGAGTCAATTGGCATATTAAACACATATAATATTAAAATGATAAAATCATAGAATAAATTGAATAGATTTAGAAATAGGCATAAAAAGACCGCAGACAATTATACATTTAAAATAGATTATTAGGAGTTTTACATTTTAAAAGAGAATTCAAGTTTTACACGATAAAAGAGAATTCAAGTTTTACAATCAGACAAGATTTAGCATTTTACAATCAGGCAAGATTTAGCATTTAACAATCTTCTTTGTAGATTTTAGTAAAGATGTTTGGGAAAGGCAGATTTAATGAATAGCTAGCTTTTAAAAGAAAGAAACAAAAGTCACAGTTTATAAACAGAGCTCTGAGAAAAATTTTACCATTTGTTGTTTCCATTGCAGCTAGTTTTGAAGCACTTGGGAGGATATTAAGATGACACTTTTGATGATGATGCACAGTTAATAGAGATTTTTCATTGGCTACTTTTGCTGGTTATGGCATTAGGTTTCATTGGACCAAAGTTCTCCATTCTCCGGCTAAGGGCCGAGAGGTGATCTGTCGCCGTCCTACTCAATCCTTTTAGGGTGAAACCGACGTGGATTCGGCTTACAGTTCACTTAATATATATATATATGATCTTTTTTGTTAATAAAACTTTAAGTATTTATACTTTTTAAACTCTGTCCACCTGTTAATTTTTACGAGCTTGAATGTAGCTGAAAAGTCCATTTAATTACTTTAGCAAAACATTTAATAATTACAACCGGTAGAAAAACTCATTTATTTTAGAAAAACAATTTTAGTTATAACAAAGTAATTTAGATTCTGTTTTCCTGCTTATATTGTTGTTAACATTTTATATTTACCAAATAACATCCAGCTATTTTAGGAACAAATGCATGACTTACATTAAAATCTGTTTACAAAATCAAATGTTAGTTACTTTCGTAACTAGTAGAAGACTCATTTTATAATCACAAGTGGCAGAATAAATGCAGAATAACAGGAAATATACGTACACGATTTCAATAATACAACAATAAAGTTGCTAAATAATTTAACTAAAATATTTCTTAAACTAGAAATATCTATAAATTGAATATACATATCTGTAAAATATATCAATAACATAACTATAATTTAGACTAAAATATTTCCTAAATTAGAAACACCTATAAAATTGATACATATCTGTAATCTATACATATTCAATTTTATAAAATATTTTCCAAATTAGAAATATTTATAAAATTGATACATATCTGTAATCTATACATATTCAATTAAACTACAGACATACTTCTCGCATATATATATATACATACGTGATTCTGCATATATAATAATTTAAATGTTATTCAGATGGGTACTCTGGGAGGTTTAAACCTGGCATATAGATAGATATGTGGGTATAATAAGTGAAACAGGCAGATGGATGAAACTGACCATTTCAATATTAAACTTCTATTTTATGGGTTTTCATCGATAAGGAGTTTTTTGATGTTGAAGAAGTGCACCTAAATCTTCTGGATCTAATGTACCTTTGGTCTAACAGCCATATTTTACTTTTTTCTTTTGTGATCAAGCTACAAACAAGCCCAAATTTAAAAACATTTATATTATACAATCTAACCCAACATGCCTGTTTAGTTATCTAGGTTTGAAACCAGTTCTGTATCTGTATATTATTATGGATTTAGTTCTTCAACATAAATATAGACCAGAGGTGGGTCAAGCCAAGTGGGGCCCCAAGTGGTAAAAATTTCGGGGTCCTCAAATTTAAGTTAGAAAAAAAAAATTCAAGTAAACTCTTATTAAGTTATTAACAAAAAAGAAAAGTAATCAAAAATTCATACCATAATACATTAAATGAATTTATTAAAGAACATTTTTTTTTTTCATGAATTTCCATCTTGCTTTATTTCTTGCAAATTCATCAATTATTTTTGTAGTGTCAATTCAGTTTAAAATTTCCTGCTCTATATTTAGAATGGCTATATTATGTAATCTTTCTTTTTCCATAATACTCCTTAAATAATTTTTTGCATGCTTTAAAACAGAAAACAATCTTTCTTCTGACACATTAGATAAGGGAATTGTTAAAAAAAATTTCAACAATATTTCAACATTCAGAAATGTGCAAGACAATTTTTTTGGTGGCTCGATAGATGTCTGGTGTCCTCACTTTCTTTTAGAAATATCAAAAAATGGCGAAATTCATCTTCAAAATTACAAACATCAATGTCATTTTTGTAAATATCCTTAAACTTTTTTACCATGATCTTTTTATCTTCCGTTGATAAATTCCAATCAAAAAATAATTTACCTCAAAAGACACTTTAAGACCTCAGGGCTTTATGTGGCCATTTAGTTTGCTTATCACTTAATCCACCTCTGATAGAGATACTTTTATTTTTTGGCCAGGATTGGTTCATAATCCATAAGACCACTGCTTATGCAGAGATGGGTTATATGATATCTTATTGTTTAAATATTTTTTATTCCCATGTGACATGAGATTTTCTCCTCTGTCTTGCCAATCTTATATCATTCTCTGTTTTGGGTTTGTCACATCTATGGTAATGTCAGACACTAGTCTGGGATTATTTTGTTATGTGAAAAATTGCATTTTTCGATCTATGTATTTGTGTTTAATTACTTTGAATATGAGAATAAACTTCACACTTTCACCTTCATTCTTTTGCAGATATATATTTTTGAAAGCAAATTAGAATAATTAAAGCATATTTTTCATAAATACAATCTTTTTTTTTTTTTTTTTTACCAAAAGCAGTCCTCTTATTGTTTTACTTGCACACATATATATATATTGTTAAAAGGAAGTTGCCTTGACAAAAGTTTGAAATTGTTGAATATTATTGATATTCAGATTGTTTAACGGTTGGCTGGTTTTTAATGATTGCATATATATATATATATATAAATGATTTTACTTAAATATATAACTTTAGCATCACTGCTTGAATATGCATGTAAAGATGAATTTTAACTGTTAATGGATTTATTGTGTTTTCAAAATATATCCATATAAGAATGCTTATTAATTTGTAATCAAAGAAAAGAGAAAATAAATTTTGAATTTAGCAGCAGATTAAAATTACTCAGAAATTTTTTAACTAAATAACACAAAAGAGAAAATTCAAATTAGACATAATTTAAAAATAATAATAATGATAAACCAACAAAATGTCACATGACCTCAACTTACACAATTCTTTCCAGTAGCAATTTTTCTTCTTCTCCAGTTATGCACCTAGTGTAAACTTGAATAATTGATAGATGCCAGATGGTAATTGGTAATGCTTACTATTTCCTATATAGTGTGGCTTTATCTATATCCTCAGAATAATTTCTAGATTATGGCTTCATCAGTGAAGGATTTTGGAATGGGATCTAGTGCCCCTGGATTCTTTGTGATCTTATACCATTGGATAGTATTGTGTAAACTGGAGTCATATGTTGGTTTTATATAAATCCTGCTCAAAGGGTAGAGATAACTACAGTTATTAAAAAGCCAATATACTGAACTGGATTCAGATCTGTATAACTATATGAGCATGTGAGCTTAGTTTCAAAACATTAAAGTGTTTTTGAATTGGACCTCATAGCTTGATAGCAAAAAAAAAAAAAAGAGTAAAAGATTGTCACTGGAGAATAGATCCAAAAAATCCACCCTATTCTTAGATTCAAAACTCTCCACTGATTTAACTATAAACTAAAAACTAGTATGGATATATATAAGGCATCATTGGTTTGAGATTTATTAAGTACTATCAATCAGCATCTATTGATTACTCAATCTTACACTAGATGGCAGAACAGGACTGAGATAAAAAAGAATTTTGCTAATAATAATGATAGATTTATTATCATTTTTGTCCATCTTGTTTTTAATTTTTTTACTAATAGGCATTTTCATTACTTAGCAATTTATAGAAACGCTGTAACAAAAGTCTTTTTTTTTTTAAGAAGTTAAAAAATTGTTTAATTTGAATAAGAGGTTGGGAATTTGCTAATCTTTTAATGAATTAATATTTTTCATTTAATTTTTATCAATTCTTTTTTTAACTTATTTTTTAGTTGACTAATAATTAAACATTGCATGTTTTTTCTTTCTTCTCTATGTAACCTCCTGTAAAGTGTTAACGGATGATTGATAGAACTTTAAATTATTCCAAATATTTAACATTAAATTTGCTGTGTAAACATGCACATATACTTGTTTGTCTTGCTATAAAACAACAGATTTCTCTTTAAAGAAAGTAATTTCTGTTATAGTATATGTTCTTATTCTTCTCATTTTTTTTCTTTGCAGTTATTTAAAAAGTAAAGGAATTTGAACTCTGATGGAGACTGCTGGACAGTCAAAACTGTTAGGAAAATAAAGAAGTTTTATTAATTTTTTTTTTTTGCATTAAAGTGTATATGAAAGGAGTTATTATAAGCAATATAGTATATGTTGTGCTATTTAGAACTGAGCTCTTTTTTATTAATTTGATGATCTCCTGCATAACTCCCAATGGTGTTAAAACATTAATTTTTTAATGTTTCTGACAAAGTTGATGGAAGCAAACAGAGATTATTTTTTGCAATCATCATTTACTTTCATTGGTCCTGAAATCATCCTTGTAGATAGATATATTGCTATATTTTTCATAAACTTCTTATGTTTTGAACTGTTTTTTTCTCATTATAATCCCAATGCAATATTTTTTCTCATGTATAATTTTCCTTTTTTAATTTGAAATTATATTTTTAGTGTTGTAATTCTTGTAATTCAGAGGTAATGGAATTTTTTTTTTTAGGTTGAAGCAATGACTTCCCCCCTCTCTCTTCATTTTTTATTCATTTCGCTACTTCATCTTTTAAAAGATTTTTTTTGTCTACAGCTTTTGTTTGCTTTCAAAAAATATTTTCAAAGTCAACATTTTTAGAAATCAATTGGAGTATAAAGATTATTCAATGGAAATAAATGCCAATTTAATTTCTTTTATAAAATTTAAGCAATTATATAAATTACTTTTTGTAATAAATTAATGAATAGATAAGATTATTTATTTAAAAAAATCTTATCTAATTACCATAATTAAGTTAACTTTGTTTAATTATTGTACAGTCGTGTTAACTGATTTTGTTTTAATTATGAAACATTCTCAGGCAGAAGTTAAGAAATTGTATTTGCATTTTTCGCCCTCTGCTGAGAAATTTTGCAAAGCTTTTTTTACAGCTTTAAAATTCATGTATATTTTTTTTCTAATATTTTAATTTCAAAAAAATTCAAAAGATGGCAAGAAAATAGAATATGCGAGTCTTCAAAGTTTCTTAAATTCCATGATGATGGGTCTCAATTATGTATTTGGTGATTTCAAACTTTGCAAGATTATTTCAAGAAAATATTATGATAGTCTAAAAATTTGAGTTTTTGAAAAGTTTATGATTATTTTTGTATTGTAATTGTGTAATAATTATTAGAAATCAAAAATAGATATTATTTCATATTTATTTCTTACAGAAATATTTTGTTTTTAAATATAAGAGAATATATTCTTCTGTGTAACATTACCATAGAGATTAGAGCCACAGGAAATACAATAGATTGTTATAACATTTAGCAATATCATAAAAAATTATGAAATTTTTTTAAACTTTTAAAGGACATGTTGATAGATTTACTAGATATTAAAAATAATTTGTTCAGATTTTTTAAAACAAACATCAAAACAAGAAGATTTCAGTCATTTTGCAAATTGAATCTATTCCACTGAAATTGTTGATGAGACAGCTCTTTGTTTTGATTAAAATTTCATTTTTAAAATAATTCCAAAAATCAAATGTGATATTTTTACATTTTTATTTAATTTCTAAACAAAAATGTCTATCAAATAAGGTCAAACTTATTATAATCTGATAAATAATGGTTTAATATTTAAGTGAAATCTGAAAGCTTAAATGTAGTGTGAACAAAGAAATCTATTAGAATATTAGTGAAGTGCAAAAGATTAGTTATTTATTTTTTACTTTATATATCTGTACACACAATGTTAAAACAGGCAAAACTCTCCACACACTAGTGCCATTCAGTGCAAAACAAAAATCAATGGATGCAAGAAGGTTTGTGCATAAAATCCTTATCTAGTGCCTACTCATTCAATATCACCAGACTAGTTTCTATCTTGTGGCTTTCATCAGTATGAAGCCTTGGATCTGAGAGCACTGCACCCAGATCTTAGGATCTAATTTAACCCTCCAGCAGCCACCACATAATTACAAAACTATGAGTCTTTCAAACATAATAATATTTTCAATCCAAGCTCACTAGCTAATATAGTCATTTATGTCTGAACTCAGTTTAGTACCTATACAGTTTGGTGCTATAACCAGAGTGATCACTATTCTATTAGGCAGGATTGGTATTAAACCACTAAACATCACATGATCACCATTTCATATACTTGCTCAAGCTGTTAAAACAGGCAAAACTCTCCATATAGTAGTACCACTCAATGCAAGCCAGAGTAATCAATGGATGCAAGAAGGATTGTATATAAAATTCCTATCTAGTGCCTACTAATCCAATATCCTCAGACTAGTTTCTAGCTTGTGATTTTCATCAGTGAGGAGTCTTGGATCTTAGAGCACTGCACCTTGCTCTTAGGATCTAATGCAACTCTCCAGCAGCCACCTTTTATCTCTACTTAACTACGAAACTAAATTGAAAACACAATAATATTTTTAATCCAAGGTCACTAGCTAATATAGTGACACTACTGTATGGAGAGTTTTGCCTGTTTTAAGAGCTTGAGCAAGCATAAGAAATGGTGATCATGTGATGTTTAGTGATTTAATACCAATCCTGCATCATAGTGTAGTGGCAGTTATGGTTATTAAAGAACTAAAGACACCAAAATGTATGGGTACTAAACTCAATTAAGACGTATATAACTATATTAGCTAGTGAGCTTGGTTTGAAAATGTTATTGTGTTTTCAATTTCAGAATCATAGTTTTGTAGTTAAAAAGAGATAAAGGGGGCTGCTGGAGGGTTGCATTAGATCCTAAGATCTAGGTGCAATGATCTCAGTTCCAATGCTCCTCATTGATGAAAGTCACAAGCTAGAAACTAGTCTGGGGATATTGGATGATTAGTTACTAGATAGGGATTTTATGCACAAACTTTCTTGAATCCAGATATTATTCTGGCATGCACTGAGTGGCACTACTGTGTGGAGAGTTTTGCCTGTTTTAACAGCTTGAGAAAGCATAGGAAATAGTAATCATGTGATGTTTAGTGGTTTAATACATATAATGTTGTACATAACCAATGGTGATTTACAGTATCTGAGTTGTACTTATTGCTAACATTTGAATTGTATTTTATATCTCCAATATTTTAGTGAATAATCATTACATTGTTTCATATGTATAATTTTTAGTGGTTTTATTTATTTTATTGATATTATTTATTGGTCAATTATTTTCTTCCCTCCTTTGAAATTCGATGAATTGAGCATAATATAAATTTTTTACCATATTTTGGTTTAGTGGTATCTCATACTGCTTGAAGTCTAAATGTAAGTAATTTTATTCTCTTACAATAATAAAAATTGAATATGTTTATTATAAAAAGCAGATTGTTCTTTTCCTTATAAAAAAACAACATATCTAGGTAGGAGCAGTAAAAATGAAAGCAATTTTATTTCTTTATTATTTGTGATCTATGGTTATTTATTTTTAATTTTTTATTCAAATATTATAATAGTCATTTGAAATACTGGTTACAATATTAAAAATGAAATGCATTTATTATAAAAATAGATCATTCTTTTCTTAAAGGAAAATAATCATTTTATTTCTTTAGAAATTATTATAAATGAAAACAATTTTTATTTCTCAATTTTTTTAAATCTATGGATATATATTTTTTACATTCTTGTACAAATATTATTATACTTATTATAAATAATGCTTGCAATAAAAAAAAATTAGTATATTTTAAAAATAAATCAATTCTTTTCTTAAAACAAAGCAAACACCTGATTCTAGCAGTAACTATTCTAAATAAAAGTAATTTTTTTTTTGCAATTTTATGGTTATATTTTTCAATTGTTTATGTAAATATTATAATATTTATTGTGAATAAAGTTTATAAAAAAATCAAATTTAGAATCATAATTATATCATAAAATAATACTTTTTAGGAGTGGTATGTGATACCAATTGTAGGATTTACATTACAAAATCATATTCTAGCCATTACAGGTTAAAATACTATTTAGCTTAGCATGCATTTTGCTAACAGACTAAGTCAGTTACTGGCCTTGAATATATTAAATCTGCATATGTCAATATGTATGTAATTAATAGAATAAACAAATCTCCCCTTCAATTCATGACTAAATGTCACTCTGAAGGGGAGTGATTTCCTCCTTTAATACATATGTATTTGGCTATGCTAATTTAATGATAACAATTTTTAATTTTTGTTTTATTATCAAAAATATTATTAAATTGATATTCAGTCTATATCCTTGCATACGTGATTCAATAATTATTAATGCCATATATTTATCTGATTGTTATATTGAGTTTGTTATTAAAATTGAGTTACTAAAATGAAATTTAGTCTATATCCTTGTATAAATGATTATTACTTTAATAGTAATTAATGCCATATATTTATTTGGTTGTTATCTTGAGTTTACTCTGTATTTCCATCAATGTTAGCATTGGGAAACTTTTAAATATTGATGACAATACAGAGTAAACTCAATATAGTAACCAGATAAATATATGGCATTAATAATTATTAAATTAATAATCACTTATATTCATATATAAATTGAATATTAATTTAATAAGACTTTTAATAATAATCAAAAGTTAATAATTGTAAACATTAAATTAACAGTATTCAATATACATATAATTAATGAAGTAAAGTGACACCTTCAAAGAGTGAGGAGAAAGTGGTTTATTGTATTAATTACATACATATTGAGATATACTAATTTAGTATTGTCTAGGCCAGTAATTGAATATTAGAACCCTTAATTATAATCTCTCATTACTTTTTATTTAATGGTAAAATGATGTTTTATACAAATATATCCTACTATTTGCCTTCTTTACTTTGTGATCTGACTATTTAATGTAACGTGTTGTGTTACTTGATTGTGTGTGTGTGCCTATATATATATATATTTAGTGTTACCATGTTAAATCAATGAGGGAACAATAAACATTAAAGTTCATCAGATCATTAAAATGCTAGAAACAATATATAACTCTAAGCATTAAAAAAAAAAAAAACCCAATAAATATGAAATTCTTCAATAAAGTTTTAAATAACCTTTAGGTAAGTTTAATTATAAATACCATTGGAGAAAAAGTCAATAATAGAAAGTGAGAGATATGAAGAAGAAAAAAGCTCCAGGAGGATGTTCCTTCATTAAAATATAATCACAACTTTAATGAGTGTTGAAGCCACATATATATAAATGAAACAGATATTAAAAGTATCTTAATAAAGGCAAGACTTACTGTGTATCTGTGATATGAATTGTCATCATAATCATTTTTAATCATTGATGATCCAATGCAGGATGAAGGTCTCTTAGAAGTTTAATCCAATTTCTTTAACCCCTAGCTTTTTTTTCTTCACAACATAATAGTAAATCTTTTTATTTCCTTAATGCATCTCACATTCAGTCTCTTTCTAGGTGTTTTACAACCTCTTGGGATCTATTTCAAGACTTCAATTGTTTATTTATTATCACCACTTTTAGAAGATATGTCATGGCCCAGCTCCATTTCAGTTTTTTAAATCATTCAGTGATGTCCAATTTGTTCACCATTCTTAACATCAATCTCTTCATATTTCAATAAGTGACATGAAAAAATTACAGAACATTACTTTAGTGTGGTTTTTTGTTATGCAGATTTAAAATCTTAAGTTAATACTGTAGAGAGTACCAATGAAAAACATCAGACAACCTCATGTATTAATCAGCAAATCCATTTTTCTTATTGTAGTTTTGCTCCATTGTGTAAACTTGAGTAATCAATGTATAATTGGATGGCAATGCTTAATAAATCTATCCAATACTAATGAAAACAACAAACTAGAAACTAATCTGGAGATATGAATAAGACTACATTAGATAAAGATTTATTAAATATTACTATCTGGCATTTATTGATTACTGTAGCTCCCATAAGATATTGGAACTCTTGAAGTAGATTTTTTTCCCCATGGAGAGTACTTTTTAATCATTATCATTATTATTAGTAGCCATTTGTAAATGAAGTCATCCATTCTAGCTCCAGAATAATACGAGCAAAAATGTAAGGTCTAAGAATAAAAAAATATAAAAATGTGTTTTGCAATGATTAGGTTATATAATATGTGAACCATAAATTCATCCTTATATATTATATGCTTGATTTTTAATTTGATTATTTGATATCTTGCAATTCTGTCTTTAAATTTCTTCATTAGCAAATTTTTTTCCTAAAAAATATGAATATTTTGCCAAATTGCAGTTCCCCATTTAATGATATTCCATTTATATCCTCTCAGCTAAGTTGGCCAATATAGTCCTCTTTAGAGTGTCCGATCCAATCTTTACAAATCTCAATGAAGTCTACCTCTTTTATAAAAAATATACATCCCTAAATTTCTTATAAAATGTTTTTGTAGAAGTCTGTTATGATTCATTCATTTCATTTGTTCAATCACCCTGCATGGTTTAATGCAGTTGGTATTTGTCTTGGGATCGGGAGATTCAAAAATTTTTCTGGCACTCAGAGGTTCAGCACTCAAACTTCTTATGAACTTTTCAGGAGTAAAAGTCACATGTATTTTTTGACATGTTTAATCCACTAAATTTACATGAATTTATGAAATTAATTTCAATATCATCACATTTTACACAAACTGGAAACTAAATGGTTCTTATAATTTTGCTATAATATTTCAGAATCCTTTGAAGCATTCTTAAATAAAATGTTTTCCATGGTTTATGCTACAACAATGTATCTATGTCTCACTTGTATTTAATAATAAGCTTATATATAACTAATTTAGTTAAAATAGTAATGCTATTAAAGTGTTGAATAAACAGCAGAAAATTGGAGTTTGTGTTGTGCCTTAACATTTAAACCTGACTTTTTACCAGTACAACTACCTCAGTATTTAAATTGATGTATATTTTTGAATTGCTAATATCTTGAACTATAAATTTTGAAATATATATATTAATTTTAATTAATATTATATTAATTATATACAAGTCAAACTTCTTTTTTATATCTTGTAAAATTAAATCATTGTAAATATATTTCTTTAATAATCTAGACAATAACATAGAATATCTAAGCAACCTTAGCTCACAACCTCTAAACTCAATTATTGTTATTACACCCCCCACCCTAAATATATCTTATTTTTATCACCCCCCTTAGGAATTACATATTATTACAATTTGCTTTATAAAGTGTCAAATTTTCTCTCCACCCACAAGCTTGACTGTACCCACCTCAGATTGATGCATGAATGACTATCACTAATCATTTATTAAGCTAAAGATTATTATATCATTTCTAGACATAAACTTTAAACTATACTTTACTACAAGCTGATCTACAAGGGTCAATCTTTTTGCACTCACAATTTTGACACCACCTACTTTAGATAAACACGGTAATGATTATTTGTAATCATTTATTAGACTAGAGATTATCATATCATTTCTAGGTTAGATATAAACTTTAAATTGTTTTTACTACGAGTTGATCTACAAGGGTCAAGCATTCTGTTCTCACAACTTTAACACCATCCACTTCAAATAAATACATTAATGATTATTTCTAATCATTTATTAGGCTACAGATTATCATATCATTTCCTGACCAGATGTAAACTTTAAATCCAATTAAAAATCAATACATGTTTTTTTTTTTTAGTTAAGCATGTTCAAATAAAATAATTCAACACCCTCCCCCCATCTCGTAGACCTATTTAAAACTTCCATTCCACTACACATGAACGAATATTGGGGGCACACACAGGAAATTTTCAATTGGGCCAGTAAAAGTGCAGTTTTAGCATAAAATGCAGTTTGGGGATCATTTATTTTTTTAAATCATGTTTCAAAATTGTCTGAGAATGTAGAAGTTTTAAGTATATCTAAAAAAGAATTTCATCATAAACTTTTAATAATTTTTGACAGTTAGTAAATGTATATATAGCTTTATACCACAGTGCATATCCTTTCTATAGTTTAGATTTCAAAAAATTACTATTGTTCATTTCGAAATCATTAAAAGAAAAAAAAATCTGATTTACATTATCGGCTGTGGATTTTATTTTTACTAAGTTATTCTGCAGAAATTAATCTTTACTAGCTGTAGATCTCAAAAACTTAAAAAAGAAAGATTTAAAATAAGCTATTCAGCTAACCAAAGGTCAAGGACTTGTTCCAACATCCACCAGAACAAAGCCAAGTCTATCAATTTCAAATCATTGGCAGCTTTAACTTGAAGAAAACCCCATAAATGTATAGAAGTAACTAAAGTGCTGAAATAAGGTCTCTAAACATTAATTTCCTGAGAGAGAAAAAATATATCTTTTTAAAAAAGATTTCTTTCTCTTCTCTTATGCTTTTTTTTATGTATAGCAAAATAAATGTTTTATAGTGAAATTAAAATTTCTAATTTTACATCTACATAAATAATTTAAGCTATTATTGAGTTTAGTAAAGATAAAATTAACTCTTTATTTATCGATTTCTTGATTAGCTGAGGAAAGTTAAGTGCTATCACATTTTTTTTATTTTATAAATACTAAAAAAAAAAACTTGAAAAGTTATTCTTACAGCAGATACATTAAGTGAATATACATTTCTAGTCAGAGTATTATAAGAATTAATCGAAGTAAATTAAACTAAATTTAGAAAATTAAAAAAAAAAGAAAGATATTGACATCTTTTGAAAACTACGGCAATAATAATCAAATCGTTTACTACTCATAAGGTCAAAGTTCAAGCTTCAGAAGTAACAAAACGACCATTGATCTTGAACTTTAGAATACACGATTGTACTACTGAATTAAATCAGACGGGAAAATAGTCATAAGTTCAAACACTAGAAGTCGCTATGCTGGCCTGTGATCTGCGCACCTTGAGCTTTATATACTACAATTTACCATTGCATTGATCAATGCAAAGTAATACTGATGATGATTATATTACAAAAATAAGAATAACAGTAGAAATAAAAATCAACCCCAAATAACACTAAAAAGTAACCATAATGTTGTCTTCGCAAATGAAAATGGGAAAAAAATAATCTATTATTTTTCAGCAACTCCAGTCTTGATTAGCTTTGTTTTTAATAATGTGGGAGTAAGCTGTATTATTTTTACCTATTTTATTAGCGGGGATTTGAACATAGACTTTCAAGCTCTCTTCAACTATCCATTCCATCTTATATAACCAATACCCATGACCACATATATGAAAAAAAGATGAATGATCTCCAATATATCTATTTTGTGCTGAACCGGCACTCATCAGGTGATTCAGATCACCCCCCCCATATATATATATATAATTAGTGCTCAGTTTATATTAAGATAGCAGATCTTCAAACTTTAATAGACAGGCTTCAATCTTCTCCATCTCCCAACTCCATCTGATGATGGAATGCTCAAAGTCCCTGTTGATCCCAATATTGTTTTCATCCCCATATTGACTTTAAATCATATGCATTACACTTGTATTCAAATTTTATATATTTAGTGATATATTTATCATATTCAAAGACAGAAACCACTATTTGATGACTTTTGATAATTGTGAAAATGTGTAGAATTTTCGTCCATTGTGAACATAATGAAGAATTTTTATTTAACAATTTCTTTTTTTTCCCTCCTTAATCTATTGTTTTGTGGTTGACAGATTAAACTTTAATGTCATTCTGTCTTTAGTAGTTATATTTATTTTATCACCATTTGAGAATTTTATCCACCTATACCCTGAGTAATATTTATATTAAAAAAATAAAGGAAAAAAATTGAAATAACACATTTTTAGAAACTTTTTATTAATGAAATAAATAAAATTACCAAAACATAATGGATGAAATCAACCATAGAATTAAACATGAACAAAATATGATAGAAATTATTTAATATTAGAAGAAAATATGTCTATGTGCTTTAAAAAAGATTTTTAATAGTTATGTTTTACCAGTGTTTACTTATGGATGTAAGATTTGGACTTTAACCCTATAGCTATTTATGTTTTTTTGAAAATCCCTAGTGGCAGGTTGAATTAAATTTATAACTTGTTTATTTTTTATTATTTTTCAGAAATTTTGAATAATTTTTTTAGAAATATATGTTTACAAGCAAAACTATTTTTAAAAACATTGTCTCAATATTGCAATTTATAGTGAAAAAAAATTCAAACTGAAATATATTGTGGATCACAATAATCTTTTTTTTATTGGAAGACTATCACATCATTTGTAAAAAAAATACAGAATTATTTTAAAGTTTGTAAAACTAGAACAAATTATTGTTCAGACTACTTAAAGCTAAGAAAATTCTATTTAAAATTTAAAATATTATTTATAAATTAAAAATAAATCTTCTGTGATCAATATGAAAGAATTCTTTTTCAATTAATTACAAATTGTGACTGTACATTATTGATTTCACTTGAATTGTCTTTTTTTAACAGTATTTTTGAATAAAATCTGAATCTAGTCACATTAGACTTCTAATAAAATAAATATTATATAAATATATTGAGAAAAATAATCATAAATATGTTAAACTATAGAAAATATGTTTTGGATTTTCAAAATTTAACAAAAGAATGAATACATTTAAAACTCTTGCAAGCATTCTCTTATGAAAAGAACTGGAACCAATCAGTAACATTGCACATTGGCTGTTTACTCATTTGTAAAAAAATTGTCTTAATGCTGCCATCTTGAGAATTTTTTTAAAATTAATAAATCAATATTATTTTAGTTACAAATTTTATTATCAAATAAATGCAAACAGGTGAAATATTACCAAAGATATCTACAAGAGAGTGATTTTAAGCTGACATACAAGTAATACTATCACAATACTCAATAAATTATGGAGATATGTATGTGAGGTATATTAAAAGAGATCAAAGCAAAATAGTTGAGTGAGAGAACAAACAGGTATGACTAACACTATTGAAAGAATTAAGAAACTAAAATGGAGCTAGGCTGGACATATTTCTAAAAAAGGTAAGAATAGATGGACATTTGAAGTCTAAACTATATGAAGATTTAAACTCACATGTGAGATAGATGAATAAAAAATGAAAATTTGAGGTGTGATGTGAAGAATAGAGAAACTGGGTATTGGAGAAAATGGAATAAACTTGAAGAGACTTTCATTATAAGAAGATATCTAAAAATAACTGAAATTGTTTTCTGGAAAGTGAGCATATTGTAGCACATGCTTCTGTCACTAGATGCCTATTGAGGGAATCCCCTGCATCTATCTGCCAACTGCCATTTTTGACTGAAGTCGTGGTTCCATGTAGTAAATGTTGTTAAATATATCTTGTTTATTTATTGATTTTTATAATGGCTGAAAAATTGAAACAATATGAAATTCTGTTTTCTGTTAGAGAAAATGGCAGGGAAAACAGTTGTAATGCTTAAAACAGCTTACAAACATGCTGCTTTGGGAAAATAAAAGTTGATGAATGATATAATGGTATTGTCAAATTCATCACATCTCAAAAAAATATTATGACCACTGCAGTCCAATGTCAGAACAATGCTTATTTTTTGAGGGATGCAAACAGGATTGTTCATTCAGAATTTGTTCATAACCAGACATTTAAAATCTACAATTTCTGAAAAGTTTGCATGATGGGATAAAACAAAAACTTTCTGTTTTTGGGTTAAGGGACAGTGCAAGCTTTACCATGACAATGTGCCAGCATGAATATGGATAGCTGACAATGATGATTTATGATTAGAAGAATTTACAAATTAGAAAAAAGAAAAGGATAGATTATCAAAGGGGACTTGGAACATATCTAATTTTTAATTTAAATCTATTTAGAACTGGAGAAGCTTTTAATTGTGGATATTATGGAAAACAATGACTGAAAAAAAATATGGCGTTCAACGATTTACAAATAAATAAATAAACTGTAAAGTTCTAACGCAATCTGTATCTATCAAATTATCTCAGCTAAGTTAAAATCTATTGCTGTAATTCATTTATCTTTCTTTCAGAAGTTTAGCTTGTTGATTCAAATAATTGATTTTTTAAATTTCACTTACAACCCCCCCCCCCCCAATCGATTGCAACTACAAATCCTAAAAGAAAATATCAAAATATGAATAATTTATGTTGTTACTATTTTTTTCTCTAATTATTTATTTAAAAAAGTTAAAATTAATAAAATATATTATCTTTAATTGTGTGACAGTAAATCATTAAGATAATGTTTTTATAAGAAAGTTTATACTTTTTAATTATTAGATGAATGAAAAAATTAATTATTTAATATAAAAAAAATAGAAGAACGTATATGCAGGCTCATAGCCTTTTTATTCAAAAAGTTATGGTTGTAGATGTGTGATATCTAGAATCATTACCATGTCCATTTTATCGTTGTTTTTCTTTTTTTTTGGAGAAATTACTGAGGTTGCAGAGAAATTATAAAATTAACAGGAAATTTATCCTAAATATAAAAACTATTAAATGAAAGAATGTTTTATAATGATAATCGAATGTATCATTGCTTAAGAGTTCGCAAAAAGTTCAAACACCAGAAGCTACAAAGCTAAGCTGCAAATCATGTATCTTGAGCTCCAGGGTCTGCTATTCGACCACTGCAGCAAAGCATGCTGGGAACTCAAGAAAGTGCATAGTAATTGAAGGGTTCATTATTCAGTTCATAAGAAGTTCAGACATCAGAAGTGACAGAGCTGGCTGTGATCCATAGACTTTAAACTCCAGAATCTGCCATTCCACCATTGCAGCAAAGCTTGCTGGGAACTCAGTAAGTTCATAAAAAGCTCAAGCATCAGAAGTGACAGAGATGGGCTGCAATCCATAGACTTTGAACTCCAGATTTCTGCCATTCTATCATTGCAGCAAAGCATGCTGGGTACTCAGAAAGAACATAGTAATTGAATGGTTTATTATTCAGGTGTTCATAAGAAGTTCAAGCATCAGAAGTATTAGAGCTAGTCTGCAATCCATGGATCTTGAATTCTAGAGCATGTCACTCTACCACTGCAGCAAAGCATGCTGGAAACTCATTTGTCTATAGTAATTGAATGATTTATTATTCAAGAGTTAATAGGAAGTTCAAGCATCAGAGGTGACAGCTGTCCTGTGATCCATGGACTTTGAGCTCCAATGCCTGTCACTCTACCACTGCAGCAAAGCATGCTGGGAACTCAGTAGACTAGTAATTGACTGGTTTATTATTCAGGAGTTCATAAGAAGTTCAAGCATCAGTAGTGACAGAGTTGGACTGCAATCCATGGACCTTGAACTCCAGAGTCTCACTGCCACAAAGCATGCTGGGAACTTAGACTATAGTAATTGACTGGATTATTATTCAAGAGTTCATAGGAAGTTCAAACATCAGAAGTGACAGAGCTGGGTTGCTATCCATGGACCATTAGCTTCAGAGTCTGCCACCCTACCATTGCTGCAAAGCATGCTGGGAACTCAGAAAGAGCATAATAATTGAATGGTTTACTATTCATGAGTTCCAAAAAAGTTCAAGTATCAGAAATGACAGAGCTGAATTGTGATTCATGGAACTTGGGCTCTAGAATCTACCTCTGTCGCTACAGTAATTCATATATAGCATAAGATAATGTCCATAATTAAAATCCTAATCAATGATTTTACCTTGTTAATTAATTCTTAATTAAATAAAACAAGATCTAAAATGGATGAAATAGCTATTTAAATCATGATTTACTGATTTCCTAAAATGATCTGTTAATGTGGATGCAAAGACAGTGGAAGGTGATTCATCATGTCTAACAATTAATAATTGGAATCTCAAAATGGTTACATGAAGACCACATTAGGAACACCATCTAGAAGAATATCAATAATTTGTCAGAAATCTTTACATGATTACAATAGCAAATGGGTACTAGTTTCATTTGTAAAACCAATATTCTATGCATTTTTGATAAATGATTAAAAAAAAAGTTTCTAAAATAAATATCATGTTCCAATATCAAAACTATGGGCTTTTGTATAACAGAATGTGTTTGTTTGAAGCAAACTTAAAAAACATTTTTGATAGATTTATTGCTATCAATCAAAATTAATTTCTTTGGAAATGTAAATCTTGACCCATATAATAAAAGCTCAAGAAATGTACAAACTCTGTCAAAATTGTAAATTAATTGCATTGTTGAAAAGTCATGCTAACTAAAAGGTTTTGGTTACATTTTGCGAATTGTCTCAAGATAGTGTTGCTTTAAATCTGTGTGTATTTTCTGAGTTACTTTGGGTTCTCTGATTAACACTACAACATGCAGTGGAATCATGAATAATCCTGTATTTAAGTGCATGACTTAAATTATCTGCCATCCAAAAATGTAAACAAACAGAAAAAACATTAAAATTCACAAATTTTATTGATATTTGGCACTTTTCTGAGTGCTACATGTGATTATATACATTAGTACAATTTCTTTGGTTTCATTGAAAGTACATATATTTTATTCTTCCTTTATTTTCATTTCTGGATTTGATGCACTGTATTTTGCATAATAAAATATTTTCTAAGCATAATGCTAAAAATTTTACAAAATTTTAAAATGTACTAAAAGTTGAAACTGTTTTAAAAACCTAAAAACAATTAAGAGTTATTCTAATTTTTTGATAACAAAATCACTATTATGTATCTATAAGAAAAATGTTATTGAAAAACACATAATATTGCCTAGAGCATATTTAATAATTATGAAAGTCAGAGCTATTTACTTTATTTTAAAAATAAAAATACAATATTTTTTCTTTCTTATTCTTATTGCTTCAGTGAAGACATAAATCAATGCAATATATAAATGTATCCCCCCCCCAATTTTTTAATAATAATTATATTATTATTTTTGAAATTTTGTTTATCCTATAATCTTGATTTATCTAACTAGTATACATATGAAAAGTGTCTGTGATATATATATATGTTAAGTGTTGTATACTTGAATTTCAATAAACAATATATGTTCTGCTCTAATCACTCATTACCAACATAACATGAGCTTTTATGCACCATATACATTGAATACAAGGGAAGCTTGGAACAAAATATAGCACAGTTCATGGCTCCACTATAGTTTTGCTTCTAAATATATTCATATAGAATTTTTTTAAACTTTAATTATATGTTAATCAACAGATGGAGCTTCTAATTTAAAGAAAAGCTTGCATTCACATGGTAAGATAGTTGGTTATATAAAGAAAAAAAAAAAGACCAATGTATGTCACAAGGTGATGTAAAGAAAATTAAAAATGTATTTATTAATATAACATGTTTTATATATAATCTTTAATAAGTATATAAGGTTTAGAATTAATTTGAGGCTGTTTTTTTATGTATAATTTGACATCATACATAGGCGAGAAAGAGAAATACTTTATTATTAAGGGGTTTTTTTTTCAATGTAAATTTGTATCTCTATTTATCCTTTTTTGTTATTTATAACATTTTTTTCTATATATATATGATACATTTAATGGTACATAAATTTCTATAAAATATTATTTCATAAACAAATGAATTACTTTATTGGAACTCCATAGAAATCATGTGCAATTTTTAGATTGTACTGTGGAAAAAACTTCAAGAGATTTAAGATGAAACATATCAGCTTTCCATGTTTTTTTTTAATCTTTTAATTATTTTCTTTATATTCTTACAAGTTCGAGTTTAAGTGAGAAATGTATTATTTATTCATTTCACAATAAATTATAATTTTAAAAACAAATCTTATTAAATATATATATATTTGCTTTCTGTTTTATTTTTTAGATTGTAAATTTATATATAATGAATCTGCCTGCAGTATCTGCATTCAGAGTTCAAATTCAGTACTGATAAAACAAATATGTTTTAAGGTTGTAATCTGGATTAGGTTGTTTTGTAAAGATTAGTCAGCTCAGTTAGTTGTTCAAAGTTGGTCAGCAAATAAGTACTTAGTTATTTATATCTAAAGATTAAAAAGAATGAAAAATAGTTCAAATTACTATCATCCACTTCTTGATAAATGTAATGAGTAATGAATTCTCTTTTACTGTTTATTTCTAATGGCTTGTTTAAGAGACCTTCATTTTATAGTGCACTATTTAAAGATTGTTTTTTTTTTTAAATTTTATTTAAAGATTGTTTTTATTTGTGTTTATAGACAAAGTTATCTATTATCATTTGTAAAAAATAACTTAATTTTAATATTTGATTAATATTACCAGAACCCTAAAGTTTGCTTCTTGTTTGTGGTTTTTTAGTTTTTCACATATTCCTCTACTAAGTATTACAATAGAAGTTATCTCACAGACTTAGATCAGACTTGCTATAATTCAAGATACAGTTTTATCACTTATGATTCATCTCAAATTAAGATTTCCTTCTTTGGGTATTCAATCAAGAATCTAGATTAAAAAAATTATGGCATAAAAAAAGAAATTTCTACAATGTTTCAAAAAAATTTCAGATCCAACAATAAAGGCAGTTGTATATGGTCTTGTATGCTTTAGAGCTGCAGGAAATGTTGCAGGAGTTATCAGATGAAAGTAGGACTAAAGATAAATGTTAAAAAAGACTAAAGTAATGTTTAATGGATTTTCTCAAAATATGACTAAAGTAATGTTTAATGGATTTTCTCAAAATATGCAAATAAAGATTGATTATGATCAGTTAGAAAAAGTTAACAGCTACAAATATTTTGGTCAGATTATTAATACAGATGGAAACATAATGGATGAAATTAATCATAGAATTAAACTTGGTTGGAGTGCTTTTGGTAGAAATAACTTGATACTAAATGAAAATATGCCCATGTGTTTGAAAAGGAAGGTTTTTAATAAATGTATTTTACCAGTTTTTACTTATGGATCTGAGACTTGGACACTTAATAAAAGAGCAATACAGAGACTTCAGACCACTCACAAAAGTATGGAGAGATGCATGTTGGGAGTAACAAGAAGAGATCAAAAACACCATATATGGATAAGGAGAACAAACAGATGTTACTGACCTTATTGAAAAAATTAAAAGACTGAAATGGAGTTGGGCTGGACATATTGCTAGAAGAGATGATAATAGATAGACAATTGAAATCTTACACTGGATTCCAAGAGATTGTAAAAGACTCAGAAAGAGAAGACATGTGAGATGGATGAATGAAATAAGAAAGTGTGCAGGAGTGATGTGGAGAAGAGAAGCTAAAGATTGGAGAAGATGGATTGAGTTTGGAGAGACTTTCATCCTGCACTTGATTGATAATGTTTGATGATGATGATGATATAGTCTTTTTAAACACAAATTAATTTATTGAATTCAGGATAATCCATGGTCATTGTGTTCATCTGCTTTATTAATAGCATTTAACATTTGTAAACTCAGTGTCAAATAGTGATAGAACTGAAGGTCTTAATAAAGCCACATAATGAATCTATCTTATGGTCAAATCTCTATAGGTTTGATTGTGATATTTTGTTAATAGTTAAGCTATTTAAATAGTAAATAAATAGATATTTGTTGAAAATGATTGTTAAGAATCAGCCAAATTTTTTCTAATGATAAAATAGAAAACATATAATTAAAAATTTTACTAAAGAAGAGAGAAAAATATTAATATTAAAGTAAATCAGAGATTTTGGAAAACCAGTTATATTAATAATTTTAAATTTATTTATTAATGAATATTATTATTTTCTAATTAGTAATGGCTCACATTATAATATTCATTAGAATTTTTTTCAGTTTTAAGGATTATTTTAGTCTCCCATAAAATCTTGCAGAATTTGATTAAGAATGCACACCTTAATACCTTAATTTATAATAAAGATGTTCTATTTACTGTGGTGTTGCATATATGTGTGTGTCACCCACTGAATTATCATCACACTTATATTCATAGTTTAATATTCAAAGTAGGGTAGAATTTTTGAGAATCCCACAATGTCCATAGTTATTGCACTTGAAAAGGGCATTCATTTAGTTAGACATCCTTTACTCAGTTACCATTGAGTATAATAGTTTTATGTAATTGTTTATACTGAATGTTTGTTATGTAAGTAGAGGGATTTGGACTTAAGATTTTTCAGTCTATATTCATCCTCCATTTCATCTCAAGCAACTGGTACACATGACCACATGCATGAAAAAACATAAATGATCCCCAATATACATGTATTGGTTGCTTGATCGAGTAGAGGATGAATATAGACTGAAAAATTCTAAGTTCAAGCCTCTCTATTTACTTATATAATAGTTTTAATCATTTTCCACTGTAAATTTTCATACATGGGATTTTATTAATATTTCATTAGTTTCATCTTTTGAATTGGAATTCACATTTAATTTTGAAGTAACCAATTGTACCTAACTGTTCTTTTCCACTTCAGTCACAATTCAACCATTCAGAAAATGGCTTTAATATTATTGATGTATAAAGTGCACATATATCAGTAAATTAATAATTTTTATTGCTCATTCATTAGACTAGAGATTATCCACTTAATGAATAATATTTCTCTAGTGTAATTTTCACTACACTGCTCTCATACAAGATAGGAACTGCTTTCTATCCATATTTAATTCTTTGTGGAAGGATGTAATCATAAACATATGACCAAACACATATGAAAAGATGTATGATCCCCAAGATGCATATTTTATACTGAACTAGCACTGATCAGTTGACAAAAACCACAATTTCTTACACATATCTTTATCATTGTTCAGTATATATATATATATATATATATATATATATATATATATATATATATATATATATATATAATTACTACAGTTTAATTAATAAATGTCAATGTTACTGCCCTCACAACATTAATACACAACATTTAACTGTAATATATTAATAATTTTTATTAATCATTCATTAGACTAGATAAAGATATGTGATAAAGATATAGGTAAGAGATTGTGATCTGCACCAATTGATAATTGTTGAAATGTGAATATACTGAATGACAAAGATATGTGCAAGAGATTATGATCTGGGCCCAACTAATTAGTGCTGTTTCAGCACAAAATGTGCATCTTAGGGATCATGCATTTTTTTTACATATCCTTGGTCATATGTTTATGATTACTCCTCTCCCCTTCCACAAGGTGCTCAAAGCAGATTGAAACCAGTCCCTTTCTTTCATGAGAATGGAGTAGTGAAAATTACTCCACAGAAATATTATATATCCTTAAATGTTCATTTTTCTTAGACATTTTTCCAAGTTTACACAATAAGATGGTGATTGATAATTTTTGAATTAATAAATGTATTTATTATTAACTTCTTTTAAAGTTTTAAATGTGATTTATATAGACAAATGAATTATTTTAAAAAGTAATCATAATGATGTATAAAAATTTGATTTGTTTTATATAATTTTCAGTTAACAGCCAACTCTTTTTTACATCTCGTATGAGAAATTGTTGGATAAAATATGAAAGTGTGATGTAGAGAAGAAACGCTATTTTTCTCATGTGTCATAGCATCAGCCGGGAAGCGAACCCGCTAACCCGGGACAACTACTATAGTTAGGAGAAATTAGATTAAACTTGGAGAGGGGAGATTTTCATCCTGCAGCGGTTCCACTAAGTAGAAAATGATAAATATGATAAACACTATATTTATTTAAAAATCTATCACCTGTAAAATACAAGTTAATATTCTATAAATATAAAGATTTATAATTGAATTATAATTAATTCTTCTTAAGATGGGATTAATGATATTTTTGCAATAATTCCAAGTAAATTGAAATTGGATAGAGGAAAGTATTTTACACTCGCAATTCTGGGGATTTGCTCATACAAATAAACATGTCCCGCCCCCCGTGGTCAGAGTTCTCTGAGGTCGCTTCTTTTTTCCCTTCTATCTAAAAAAAAAAAAATGACATAAGAAAATTGAATTTTAATAGAAAATATTGAATCTTCTCTATAATTGTAATTTTCTTTTTATTTCATTGAGTTTATCGTGGAAGATAAATAAAATAGTCTAAGAGAAAAAAATCTTTTGATGTTTACTGTCCTTTAACAGCTGTTAGGCATCTTAGTCTTTGAGAATATTATAACTTTGTAGCAATTATATTTCAATTTAGATTTATCTTGATCTGTTAAAAAAAAAAATATTGTAAAAAAAAAATTATCTATTGTTTCTTTTAATTTTTTTAAATATATATGTTTTTTAATTGAAATTTTTTTTTAAAAAAATGTTATTAGATTTCAACTGTCATATGTATTGTCATTATAATGCTAAAGGTTTAGTAAAGTCTGTGATCTAGTTGTAAATATTGAAATATTAGAACAAAGGGATGGGGGCAAATAATGGCAAAATATCACTGATGGTGGTCAATTGCTATTGCTTAGTTATAATATCCTATTTCTTATATACTATAACCTTATAAACAGAGAATTTAACATTCATTAACAAAGATCAATGCCTATCCCACCTCCACATATATTTACATCAACTAAAGATATATTTGAACAGTTATCAATTTATTTCTCTTTCTTTTGTAGGCTTTGTGCTTTTTTATTGTTGCAGTCTTTATTTTAACTCAACCAAATTGCAACCACCGACTTGAGAAAGGTAGATTATCCTCCCCACTGTGAATCATGTTGTAAACTATAATTTTTCAGCTGAGAGATACCAGACACTTGAATCTCACATCCTTGTTGAACAATGTGATACCTTTCATGACATCTTCTTATGCACAGAAGGAGCTTCTGTACATTTTTAACACATTATGGAAGACTTAACAATCACTGCATAATAAATACACCCACCCACACCCATATATTATTTTTATCAATGCATCAGCTTGTCTCACCTCAACTTTATCACAACCAACCATCAGCAGTGGAAAATTAAACCACCTTTTTTACTATGCAGGTATTGTCCCAATGCCTTTCAAACTTTACATTTATAGACATATTAAACACCTAAATCTTCATACTCATGTTAATATCTTAATACTCTTCTATTATTCCACTTTCACACAATGTATTGATTGATATCTATCCATTTAACAACTTGTGGAAGGATGAACAGTCATTATATTTATTATAGAGTAAGAATAAAAGATAAATTGATTCTGCATCCACTGAGGGCATTGTTTTTTTTTTTAATATTGTAGGCATACAAATTCTGTATGAGAAAATAAATTAAGATGATTCAGAAATTTCACTTTTTATAAAAATATCTGAAAGTGCTTTTATTTGTGTTTTAATTCTAAATTCTATTTTTTTAGGTTGCTATGCTTATTTGTGCTACTTTCCAGTGAAAACGTAATATGATTTAACTATTTTCTTGTGTACTTTTTTTAACAGCCTTCTAGTGACCAGTTTGCTAACATTTCATGATTTTTATTTTAAGGAATAAAGGTTTACTCTTCAACATATTTTGGCAATTTTTAAAGCATTTATTATATTACAAATATAAATTTAAAAGTAAAAAATGATATCAACTTTTCATAGCACAGTTATGTTTTCAATTGTGACTATTTTTGGAAATATTGCTAGTAGTTATTCTGTTTTAAATTGCTTTTTTGCACAAACTTTAATGCTATTCTTCCAGTTTCTGCACTTAAAATATACTAGAAATTGAAAATAACAATATTGATTTATTAGTTTAAAAAAATCTGAAGAGTCCAGTATTTACTAGAGGTAGCAAAAGATAAAAGAGAGTTAACATCCTCTCCACCTGTTTCATAATATTATTTTGAGAGTTTTTGGAATAGCAAAAAAGTTAATTTTTTGATAATTTATTAAAAATTAGTTATTATTTTTGAGCAATAATATTACAGTAATTGTTAAAATTCAAAACTGTACATATACATTGTGATTTTATTCATACATGTTGTATTTTTAAAAATATAAGTTAATAAACTTGACTAATTCAACAAAAAAAATCACTGTTGTAATTGTATCACTCTTTTTGAAAGAAATCAGTAAACACATTTATGAAATCAGTACTAGGAACTTTTGAAATATTTTGAAAATAGAAATTTAAAATTTAACTTAGATATTTTTGATAGTTTTAAATTTATTTTTTAATTTAGTGATTCCTATTTTAAACATTTTTATTCAACATAGATTTCAGTAAATTTTCTTTAGTTCTTGGCATTCCTGAACACCATTCAATGAGAAGAAAGTTTTTTGTTTTCATTGTGTGCTCGATTTATTATTTTTAAAATATTTTTAAATATCAAACATGTTTTTTTTTTAAAAATATTTTGTTTATAAAATTAAATCACTATCAAATCAAATCCAATTTATTGAATTTTAATATAAAGATGTAATAATAAATGAAATGTTGAACTTTAAAAAAAATTATCATCTGACTAACAAAAGAAAATGCCATTTTCCTAAAGTATTAAAAATAATATTTCAACTTTGCAAATATGGAAAAATGATAATAAAGTGAAATATTTAATCAGAACCAATTGGTTTTATTATTTTGGGCTGAGTGGCAGAAATGTATTTGGAATGAAATAAAATTTAATTAAATTGTTCTGTTATTAAAATGAATCTTTGCAAAGAATACATAAAACTGAAATTTCAATTTAAAATCTCATTGATAATTTTAAAAGCAATTAAAGTATAACATATAATTTTATTGAAAATGTTTTTTTTTTTTATTACCAATGACAATTCCCCATTTGATATTCTTACACTTTTCTTGATTTTGACTTTTTTTTTTCAAAACAAACAAATAAATATAATCCTTCTAAACACTTTTCTTTGTTCTTTCCTTTATTTCTGCTATCTTCATATACAATATTGCAATTCAAATAATTCTTCTTACACTTTTTACAGCAAAAACTTTTTATTATTATTATTACAGTTTCGATTGGACCTTGCAGTCTTCATCAGATCTACAAAATTCAAATACTCATAACAATACAACCATTACATAATATATTTCATATTTTACACAAATTTATCAATTCTAAAAAAAATAATAAAAAGTTTTGGCTGTAAAAAGTGTAAGAAAAATGATTTGAATTGCAATATTTTAAACAAATATATTTAAATAAAATCTTTATACAAACATAATATTGTTATTAAAACATTTTTAAAAATTTTATTGTATAAAAATTAAAATAAATCTATATATCTACTTGTGTTTTTATATTGGATTATTTCCATCATCTAATATGCGTATTGAATGTCTTTACAAAAATTTAACTTTATTTACATATTCCAATCAAACAATAAACTTATGATTTTTAATTTCAATTTTTAAACAGAAGGTGAATTCACACAAACACAATGTTTATTCTAATAGCAAGGACATTCATTTGAAAGTGTGTCCAGGGTGTATTTGGAATCTAAACTTCCATCTTTTGTTAAATTTTTTTATACACTACTGACATTTAGAAATTTTAGATAAATAAATTAATATATATTTTGTTTCAAGCCTTTTTAAGCCATCAAATAAGCCCAATATTTCCCAAATGAACTCACAGATAGCTCTAATTGGATGTCTTTAAGCTAATCAATTTCAGAATCAAAATAAATCCAAAGGATTCGATGTTTATGAAGATGAGAATTAATGTGACCAGAATTAATATATTGTTTGAATACTAGTGTAATGCATGAGACACTTTTATTAAACATGGAATCATATATTTTTAAATATTTATATTGACATTAAGGTTTTTCAGTACTTTGAATTCATATCATTCTTAGGTATTCAGTAACATTTTTTTTTTAGATCAGTATATCAATGCTTATTTGATGGAAAATTGCTTTAGAACTTAATTTAACTTTATGTTGAACTAGGTATATATACATTCATCAAATTGGGAGGTTAGTCAAATTGGCTGTAGACTGTCATTGTACTGAGTTTGAATGGGAAATTCTTAGCATATTATCAGTGATTATATATATATATTCTTGATAAATTTAATGAGAAGCTTTCCTTTGTTAAATTATGTCATGTTTTATTAACAAACTATTGTACTGTGCTTTGCTCACATTTAATAAACTTTAAAAGTGCAAAATTAATAATACCTGTAACAATTTTGTCTCTATTAATGATAGATTGAAAAAGAGAAAAGTTTTTTCTATATACCAATTTATATAATAAGTGTAATAATGTTCAAGGCTAAATAGTTTTGTAAGTAAACATTAAAACCAGGCAACAATTAGACAATCCCAATATCAATACCAATCAACAATTTCAAATTGTTGTCAAGGCAACCTCCTTTTAACAATAAAGATGGAATCCCACCTTTATTAATGGTCTAATGTACTTATATAACAACTTGACTACAGAGTTTGAAATTATTGATACAAAGAAGTTTAAATAAACCTATTTAAACAGATAAATCTACAAACCCATTTAATTTAGCCTTGAGCATTATTATATTTATTATTTAAGTAATACTTTGGGTGGAAATTTGAAATTTATAAATGCAGTTTGTAGTTATAATTGACTATTTATTAGTCTGCATTCAAAATAGCTTATATTTACCATTTAAAGACGTTTATGTAAACTTCTTTGGATCAATAATTTCAATCTCTGTGGTCAAGTTGCAATGTTTAGTGTCAATAAAAGTATCTTAGACCATTAATAAAGTTGGGATTCTGTCTTTATTGTTAAAAGGAGGTTGTTTTGACAATAATTTGAAATGGTTGATTGTTATTGATATTGAAATTGTCTAAGTATTGACTGGTTTTAATGAAGTTTATATAAATACGTTAACATTATGATTTTCACAAATCTAAGATGCAGATATTGAAACTTTAATGGGAAGTTTTCTATGCATTAAACTTAAATAAAGCATTTTGTTAGGATATAACTAGGAACTACCAATTAAAACAGATAGTCAAGCTCAATATATGATCACAAAGTTGTTAACTTGTTACTGACGATTTTTCTTATTTGTCAGTTTGAGTAAAACTTAGATTATTCTTATTCTTGAACTGTGTTTTTATTCATAAAAATATTAAAGTAAAATAATCAGAATTGTTTTGAGTTTCTAAAAATTGAATTATTTTATATTCAGATTGCTCACATATAATGAAAAATTTAAAATAAAATTCATCAACTGTAAACAAATATAAGAAAAATTATCAAAATTGCCTGCAGTAAAGCAAAATAATTATTTTCCAACCAATTACAATGTGTAGTCACTATTGATTTCTTTTGACTTATAAGTAGAAATGCTAATTATTCATTACTCTTACCTTCTTCTAAAAGTAAATATTTATTAATAAAAATGTAAATCTAACCATATTATTAGTCAATAAATTGTGAAAAATAATTATAAACATATAAATAATTATGAAAAATAGATGTTTTCTACTTGCAGTCACCGAATGTCATTGATTTACAAATAGTGGTCAAATGTTATTCATTTGTGTTAATTATTCTTCTTTTAAAAATTAAATATTTTTGAATAAAGGTCTGTATTTAAGTACAGTATTAGTCAATATATTGTAAAAAGTTTATTATAAACATAAATAAATATGAATACAAACTTTTCATACAATGGTTTGATACTCTCATTAACATAATAGGTAAGCATATAAAATGGTGATCATGTGATAAATAATATGGAAAATATATGTTTTCTTGTTTAAAATCTATTATGAAAGAATAAAAAAATTTGTGTATGATTTCTGACGATGACAGTTAGACACTCCTACTTAACAATGGCAGAGAATGATAGTCAGCTCTTTCAAGCACCATATAAGGTGAAAGTGTACAGTTGGCTCTTTGAAACACCATACAGAGCAACAGAAATTCAATTTTTTTTTTTTGGCTAAAATACTGATCTCTGCAGATTTTTTTGAAATTAAAATATTATTATAGATTAAGTTCAATTTTAATGGTAAAATGCAGTGAAATAAAGAAAATACAGCCAAAAATGGGCAAGAGATGACATATTAAGGAAAATAACAGTTACGAACTATCACACTCAAATAACAAGTTAATTGATAGATCACATGATTCATCATTCCTAGTCTCATCACAGCTAAAGGTTTTATCTAGTTTATTACATGGGAAAATTCTCATTATAATTTCATTGCACACACACACACACATATATATATATATATTAGATAAAATAATTGCATTTTGCAATGCCTCTTTTTAATTGATATTTTGCTTTATTACATCATAGTCAAACAATTATTTGTAAAGCTAATATAAAATTTTTATTAAATTTCTAATATTTAATTATCAAAATAAAAGAATGATTTTTCATAGTTAAAAGATGAAACTGTAGACATTTTTGGGAAATACATATCAGTCCTCTGCATTGAGAAATTTGTATTATCACCAATCAAGAAATCCTATTTAAAGTTCCCATAGGAATTTCTCAATGTGGAAGATTGATATACGTATTTACTGAATTTTTTTTTCAAATTCCATATATACATACTCCAACAATAGATTAGGCACATATGTTATTCTTTTGGCATACAGTTTGTTATTAAAGTATTTCAGATAAATATTTATATAACATTATAATGGGCAACAGAGGGTTGGAAGTAAGATGATTTCTGATAAGCCAATTGATAAACAATAATCAGAAGAATGGAATGAGAATAAATGCTATCAGCAGTGGATTTCAATAATAACAATATCTAATTTATCATTAGATTTAAATTTTTATTCAAGTCATTAGGATCTATTAAATTTCTGTAATTCAAACATTCTTTGAAACAACAGATAGTATAGACTTAGAATTGTATTTTGTTAGAGACAAAACATTTGTAAACATTGACACATGCACATTTAATATTAATATTTCTCTTGTTTATTAATTCATAAAATAATAATATATCCAATATTTAACTATGAATAACTAAAAGTAATAAATGGTTAAAACCTACCCCTATCTTTTTTAGATACCCTTGGTCTCTCAGCCAATAAGTAATTTTACTCTCAATATATATTTTTTCTCATTTTATATTTCTGCACACCATTGAAAATGTTTAGTTGTGCACCTAGATTTACTAAACAGATGAGACTCTATTTACTACTATTTAACACAGATTTATTCTGATAATTAAATCAGAAAGTTAATTAATATGGACTTGCACTAAACAATCAAAATTTTTTTTATTAACAATAAATAAATGATAAAAAGCATTTCCAGTGATTAAATATTCACTTAAGTTCAATAAAATATAAAGATTAATAAATAACATATAAAATTAAATTTGAAGTATAACTATGCATCAAATACTATTTAGCCTAACTTTTCTTCATTCCTCAAATGTCAATATAAACTATTTACTTTAAATTGGCTTTGAAATCATCTTTCATTTTTAATTGCTTATCTATTATATTAATACATTGAATATTTGAGACAGTTTTAATTGAAATAGATTAATATCCAAAACCAATGTCTTATTACAGCTGGTTTTAATTGTGTAGGTTATTGCAAACATGTATAAATTAGACAGACACATCCACAAATTTGGGTTTATCAGTAGTACGTGCGCTTTTATGCACTATTCTACATTTTAAATACATATTTTAACAGGCGACCCCGGTATCAATTTGATTGTTTGTATAAATATTTAAAAAAAATTGGATCTGTTGACCATGTAAGGTAGTAAACACAAAACTATGGCTGTCTAGTCACCATAACACCTGCAAATAGAATTTGAATACTATCTACCGTATTGGGTTCGAATACGAATCCACTTTTTTAATGAAATCTTAAGAAATAAAATTTACAAATCCTATATAAGGATGTAAGTTAACAAAACAAAAAATCTACCTAGTGGCCATTATCTCATTAAAAAGATGAACAACAATTTCTTCGGAAAAGTATATTTATGAGTGTCAGTTAATAACTGACCTCAAGCACCAATCCTACTAATACCATAAGAATTATACTTTTCCTATCTAAATAATCTTAGAACTATCGCTAATTAGGTGATGGCCCCTTAGCTAGCTCAAATCTCAGGGCTGGAAGATAACAATACCCATCAGGTTGAACAGAGGTAAATGGATAACTTTGCGTATTTGGAACAATTTTTTTTTGATTTCTATGCTTCTCAAATTAGATCGCGTGCCATTTAAAATTAGCTACTTTGAACTCCCTATTTCTAAACATTTATTCCCTCAATTTGCAATCTATTTCCTTATCAAATTTATGGTTTGGAGTTTAAAAGCATGTTTAATACAATTGCTTACTCAGAAAAGCATACTCAACTCTCTTTGAGAGATATACTGCCAGGAAGGGAACTAGGCCAATATAAGTGATAAATATGTTTATTAATCATAGACAAATAATTTGTTTTGAAGTAATATAATTTTATTATTTTTCCACCTAATTAAATATTGGAAAAAAAGAGAAAAAAAAATATAATTTACATATCAATGATAACGTAAAAGAAAAAAACGAAATTTATTAAATATAAAAGACCATATAATTAAACAGCATGTGAAAGAATGCATTTATATGTTACAGATTAAATTACATAGTTTTAAACAATGATTAAACCTTTAGAGATTAAGGAAAGGCAATTTTCAGTTCACTTAAGACAATAAAGTCATATTTACCTTGGAGTACCCTGGATTTTATTTTTATTAGGGATAAGTTTATTTCCACATAAGCTTGTTTCAATGATCCAAATGAAATCTATATATCCTTTATTGTCGATGAATGAAAAAATTTCTGTTAATGACAAAAGTCCAGCATGACCATCCATTTTGTGGTATTGCTTGGATATAGAAAATAATGACGGCTTATTGAAAGCTTTCTTAATGTATATGGTTCAAGATTCATTCCTTCCTGGATTATTTTAGCGGCATATTGGTAGGATCCTTAGGGTTCTTGGATGGGCAAGCATTTTTGGAGCTTAGGGTGATCACCTTACACATATTTGTTCTACCCCAGCATTATGATTATAGAGATTATATAAGTTGATATTGTTAAATCTATTTTCTTCTCAAGACGGTTGATTGAAGGACTTTTCATAAAATGCGAGTATAGCCACACCAGTAAACTTAACAAAAAGAGAACAATATTAATACAACATTTCTGTCTGAAAAACACTCTTACTCTCTCTGGCTCCAATTCTTTTTTTTTTTTTTTTCAAAATAGTTTATCAGCATTGAGATCTCTGTTTCTCAGGCATGCTTTTAACAATTTTCCTTTAGGTTTCTTTTTTTTCACTGTACATTTACTTAGGATTTCATGGAATTTAGAGTGGTCAAGTAATGGGACAAAAGACACAAAATTGCCTCAAGGTAGATATATCAAAGTTCTTTCATTATTCTCATTAAAATACTATGTATGATAAAACCAAAGAAAAATATACATTTGAAATAAGTAATAATACAAAAAAATAATTTATATATTTGCATATAACTGCATTTCCACAATTTATTAACACATATTTTTCTGAATGTATTCTAAAACAAACCACTATAACTATATATATCTTTCTCTCTTTTTTTTCTTCTTTTTTTTAAATAAAAAAAAACTTTCGAACTTTATCCCTCTCTTCGGCATATATATATATAAGATTCTTTATATATGTAGTCACACATTGAGCCAATTTATGGGCCTCACACTTCTCTAGGCTGCTGGGGAATAAATATTTTGTGACTCCCTTGTAACAGGGTTTGAACCCAGCTACTGTTACAATATAGAGTGATGTATAGACAAATTAGTCATTGGAAACATTTTATTTTTAATAATTGCAGTTTTAGTATTCTATATGTGCGTACACAATTGTTATTAATGAGTATAAACCAAACCATTAACAAATTTAAGCATTAAGTATATTTTAAATCTCCTGTGTGGGATGTACACTCACATATAACTCATGTTAACGTTATCTCATGATTGATACTAAGCCCTGAAATGATCTGAAAGTTTGTGAAGAGACTGTTCTGGTATGATTTCCCATATAATAAAATATTTTTAATGGACACTCTAAGAAACATTATTTTGGTATCTATCAATAATAAACATTTGATATGTTGATGGATTAGGATATTAAAATTAAGTTTCAAAATCATCACATTTTAATTAGATATTTTATTTTGTGTATAAAAATAATAATTATAATCTCTATTTATCATTCAAACTCTTAACAAAAAGCCATAACAAATAAATGACAACAACCCATGGCATTTAAAAAAGGAAAAATCTTGTAGCTAGTCCTACAGTTTTTTTCTTCCATTACTATTATGCCATCTGATGTAAGCTTCAGTAAGTAATAGATGCCAGATGATAATGCTTAATAAATTCTCATCCAGTATCAGCATATTTATTAAGCACTATCATCTAGCATTTATTGTTTACTAAAGTTTACATTAGGTGGCATAACCATTGATAGAGGAAAAACAGAATGCTGGTAAATAGCAATATATAAGATAGAGTCATGATATTTTATAGTTAAATATAAGATTATTGACTATTAGGTATATTTAAATTTCAAATTATTTTATTTTACTTAGCTGTTTTATTATGTTTGTTTCTGAGGATGAAAACAAAACACAAATATTTTTAAAATATACTAGTGGTAAGAGAAAACAAGCCAAAAAGTTATAATGTTATATACCCATAAAAATCATTTAAGGTCTGTCTAACTTTTAAAATTATTAGAATGAGTCTGTGAAACAAAATTTGAAAATACTGGAATGACCACTATTCCAAACGCTATTAGTGTCAATGTGTCAGCTTATTTGCCAAAGTGCAATAAATGTAAAATGACTATTTATGTATGCTATTTCTGATCTTATAAAGGGAATAAATTTGACACATGATATTATTGAGGCTCAATCACAAATCTATTTCAGATGTATGCATAACATCTTTCAAAATGGCCTAATATTACATTTCACAAAGTAGAGATAATTTCTATTCCTTTTATAACCATTGTGAATTAATAATCTATAATCACATGCAAAATAACTGATCAATATAACATTTTAAACTAAATGTAAACATGGACAACTCTCTTTTCAAATGTTTCTAATTTCAATGCACTAGCCTTTTAGCAAAGTGTCCAGCCAATACAAAATGACATTTACATCTGCTACTTCCAATACCTTGACGTGTGTTATTGTTAATGCTGAACACTCAAATTGAATACATATGTAATGTAATGGTCAGAATCATGTGTTCAGCCAACAAGATTCAGAGACCTTGCAAAAGTATATCAAACCCAGCATGTTTGGGATATGATAGTCGCAGAACAGTACTAAGCTTTAATTCATTTGCCAGTGCTACAAAATCTCCACTATCTGATCAATGCTTCTGATGCTACTAATAGTAATCAATTTCTTTCAGTCCCAGTGATCAGGGTGAAACAAGGACTCTACAGATTCAAACTCAGCCTTAGTCATGACTTATTTACTAAATTAATTTGATCATATACTAACCAGCTCCCATAAGAATCTATTACTTTGACAATACTTAGAATATCATTTTTTATATACTTCAGCAGTTTTGAATAGACTCATAAATCACTTAATTAAGTGTGGTATAGCTGGGTGGATGTGGTGAACCAGAGAAAGACATGACGAATGTATGAACATAAATATGTATATTTATTAACAACAAATTCAATAGGATATAGGTTAACAATGATAATATTTGGATCTCATGATGATACATGTATGAGCATTACAAATGAACTATATGCTAATAATGACAACAATGTTTAAATATCAGTATGTTACGTGAATGAGCATTACAAAGGAACTGTGTGTTAATAATGATAACAGCATTTATGTATCAGTATGATATGTGTATGAGCATTACAAATGAACTAGAAATTAATAATGATAACAATATTTGGGTATCAGTGTGATACATGTATGAGTATTACAAAGGAACTATATGTTAATAATGATAACATTTGTATATCAGTATATGTGTATGAGCATTACAAATGAACTATATGTTAATTTGACCATGAAATATACCACTATAAAATGAATATGCCAATTGTCAAGAGTTAGTCCAATACCTGGCTATATAATAGACTAAGTTAGAGGATATATATATATATATATAATAGACTAAGTTAGAGGATATATATATATATATATAACAAGTTGATGTGCATACTTACATTCATAGGGAAAGTTAAGTATTGTTTATTATTATATTTATTTTATTAATCCCAGCAGGAGTTATGGAACAAAGTATAATTCTAGCTCCCTTTATTATTAATTACATTATAGACATGGTTTATCCATCCTACACAACATTACTAACAGGCATGATTAATAAACCTAATTATAGAAGTCAGTGGTATTTGGAGTTGAATTCTGTGCTGGCTACATTATTATTGGCATTGGCTGGATAGATCAATCTCCATTATCATGTAATAAAAAAAATATATGTTCCTATGAAGACACATCCACCTTGGCATGGTATGTGCAGGAAACTGAAGGCTTGGGTTATGACTTTTATCATCATAGAGTACCCATTTATCGGCTCAAAAATATAGCTCTCTCCAGTACCGGTAAAATATCCATCTGGCAGTTTGCATATCATTACATGACATATATTCGTTTATTGATAGTACGTAGGCACAGATTATTTTACCAAGTAGCACTGATATACTTAAAAGGCACTAACTCATACTTGAATAGATATTTAAGCCTGTATTTAAAATTTAATAAAACAAGAAATGATGTGGAAATCAGGATAACCATATTTTATAGGCTATAAAATGCCCATGAACTTAAATATAAAGCTTAATTACGAATTATCATAGTAAATCGCTAAGGAGGCAATAAGATATGTCTGCTAAAACAGAGTACTTCCCCCTAAATGTATGCATCATTAAATAGATATAGCAGGATAAACACTTACTTTCATAATAAATAACATTGCCCGTTTTACATTTAAGTAAAAAAAAAAAAATGATTATTTCTTTTAATATGTAAATATGCACTTATAGATTATTTCATTTAATTGCCATAAAAAATTTCAACCAAATATAAACTAAAGAGATGATTGACTTAAATGATAATTTTCAGCCCTCATTTATTATTAATTTTGTTAATGAGGTATTGGTTTGACTACATATATATATAAGTAGGTTGCATGTTTTAATTAAAATATTTGCTTTACTTATTTTTTTTAAACAAACAAATAACAAAATTTTAACTTACAAGAATTTGGACGAATGATTTAGGAAGATTGGAGACAAAACCAACAATTTAGGCCTTAATTTATTAAACATTAAAATATCATTCCTCCAATACTTGTGAGTTGGCATATCAATATAATATCGATAATATTAATCAATAAGATATATATATAACTAAAGAAAAGTGACATGGCATACTTTAAAAGAAATACTAAAAAAAAATCGATGTTATAAAGTTTACAGAATTTTGTGCCATTAATGATTAGAAATTAAATTCTGACATAGACTGATTTGTTATCAAAGAGTTACTACACTTATATATAAATTAATGTTTTCTTTTAATTACATCTTCCTTTGGAGTCAAGGTTTGATTCCAAAGTAGTTCTGAGTCTGAGAGATTTAAATTGAGATATTATAGAGTTTTATAGGCGGCATTTAAAATATTTTATCTTTAAAGGTTAAAAGTTCATACTTGCATTGGAGTCTGTTTGATGATGACATTGATAAGGCAGGATGGTGCAACTATCTTATAACAGGTTAAAATTTTGTTCTGGGCAGGCTCTTGATTTACTGGACACAGGAAAGGACTGGATTTGAAGCTGATACATTCTTTCCTTTTTGGCAGCATCATCATGGAATTGATAGGTTTTCTCCACACCACAGATGTACTGTCTCCCCCAGAGATCATCCAAAAAAGAGAAGGCTAACTTGCTTCTACTCACAAGCCATGGTAATATGTGAAAACTAGCATGAAATCTGCTTACACTCAGTAGTACAACAGATATAAAGAAAAGTATAACCCAGTATTTATATACCTATCAAATCTAAAAAAAATTTACTCAGTAAAACCAAGGAATAACATATGATGCCAACCATTCCAGCTATATTTCTAGAGTTTTTCTCATCTTTTTTATTTTTTAAAAAAATATTTTTCATTAATTCCCCAGATCCAACTTTGTTGAAAAAGAAAATACACCAATTGACTAATTCTTGATTTGCACAAATCTGTGAAACCTTATCATAAAGATCAGGTAAGAAAACTTAACTGGTCAAGCGTTGTTAGTCGAGATGTTATCACAACTACCTTGCAAGCAAGTAGTTGGTTGCAGATGGTTATGGGTTTGCATCCTGGCATGATGCTATGACATATGAAAAAAAAAAAAAAAGAAAACTTAACTGCCCCCAAAGAGAAGTAATTTGTATCCCAATGGAACTGTGTTTTTCCAAGTTCTATAAAAGTCTTATAGAATTCTTGATTTTAGCTAAATGTTTAGCCATCCAATAAGTAAAATCTGTTAATTGCAAAATGAGTCAACTTATTTTTCTATTTTTTTTTTTAGAAAAAATATAGATACAAAACAAAACAAAAACATTTTTTTTTTCAAATATATAACTGAAATGCATTTTAATGTTAACAATACATATATGCACCCTATCATTCAATCATACACATACCTGCATATATATATTATTTTTTTAATAAAGAGGGTGAAAAATTAGCTATTCAATCTATCACCCTAGGTTTATATTATGTTGAAATAAATATCATGAAGCTCTATGTGTGCATACACACAGACTTCTTCAATAAACAATTCCTTTGCTAATGTGGCCAAATATTAAACTTAACAATTAAAGATGGGAAATCAAGTCAAAATATTTAATCATAATTCGTTTATTTTTATAATTGAATAAATACATATTTATTTTAAAATGCATCATTTTCTTAAAGATAACTCAAAAAGTAAATATTATTAATCAAAAAGACTCTTATAAGAAACAAATTTTGTGATAGACAAAGTAACATTCAATGAAACAACAAATGTTTGCATTTTATAAAAAAAGTCTACATGAATAATGGAAAAATTATAAACAAATACATATTTTTTATTCTAACTTTTATAAAGGCTTGCCATAAATATTGTCCATAAAGCTGAACATAATAAAAGATTATAATCATGAAATCACATGTTAGATCTAAGCAAATACTTTTCTGCAATGTTGTCCTAAAATTAGCTGACATGAGATTGACTAAATAGAAGTATATTTCACATTATAGAAACATGATTAGTGGGAAAATGCAACTTGTAGTTCAAGAAATTAATAATGAAAAACCATTTTTTGTTATCAACTGATAAAAGAATACTCTACCAAATGACATGAATAATGTGTAAAAAACATACCAACAAATTTTCCGGAATGTTAGTGATGATGTTATATATTAGATGTGATAATATGTTGAACTGTTTCTACCATCTACCATTAAATGTTCAATGTTTAGAAAATTTTAAACTTTATTTAAATTTCTCACATACAAACAACTGTTAATAGTAATACACAGATAGACAACACAGGTTGATAGATTACTCAAAGGTTTTGAGTGATATTTATCTTCACTCTTCAGGTTTTGCTGGTCTGACCAGTGCAAAATTAATATGGGAGTCAAACTTAAACCTTTACAATCTTGAATATTGAATTTTAAGGCAACACTCTAATCAATTGAGTTATTCTCGACATTCAACATTTAATGATAGATGATGAAAATAGTGCAACATATTATCACACCAATGAATGTTTTAAAACAAACTTCTCTTGCATATAGTGTTATGATAAGTCAGTCTTTGCATAATAAATAGTCATCAATATTTTTTTTATTATAATTTGCTTTGTTTATTTTTATTTTGAAACACAATGATATTTTGTTTATTATTATACGTTTTATTTTTCAGATTACATTGTATTTGAAATAGGTATTTGTTTCTATAATGTATTGCTAATTTTTCAAATTTATTTGATGAGAAATTTTACTGTTAGTGTCTAGGAATTATAAGTGATAAACTGTCTTATTATTTTAAATTCTGATATTTGATGTTTTAGCTCAATTTCATTTGATAAATATTATTTTCTGATATGTAGCTCTTTGGTAATTTTTTATGTAATGAGTTCATTGATTACTTTGCTCAGTTGGTTTACAGCATTGCAGCCCAATGGTCACCTCCAGTTCTTGATCTTTGTACCAACTTTTGAATTATAAATCATTTGGTTACTTTACTGATTATTTTTTGTATTTATTTGCTTTATAATATATTCTTAATTGCTAAAAAAAGGAAAATGTAGTTTTTAAGAATAATCTGTAATAAATTATCTGTTTATCAATGTATGTATCAAAAATATAGTATCAATGATTTAAAACAAATTGTTAAATTTCTTTTACCTTTCACTTATACAACGTTTATGTTTTATATGTCTTTGCAATATTTTTGGGAATATTGTTTTGATAATTAGAGTATAATTGATATAAAGAGAGAATAACATAATAAATAACAATCTAACAATTTATTTTATCTAATTGTTGTTTTAAATAATTTGGTCTCTGAAGTATAGACTCCAGGTTAGAAATTTATAATCTTTTATTTTTTTCTATAATGATTCTTTTTTTCACTTAAGATTAAACATAATTAAGAAGTGGGTTAAATGTTAGTTTTAATTTTTATATATGTAGCCTTCAGTTTAAAAAGGCATATTGTGATAGAATACGTTCAAACCTGGTCACAACAAGAAAAAAATGTAGTGGTCAGCATGTGTAGACATGACTTGAATTTTTTTAGTGATCTTAAATTTAAGTTAGTTTTTTTCTCTTTATTATTGTGTAGTGAGAATTGTTAAAGGTATATATATATCAGAAAAAGGGGGGGGTATACTCTGTTGTTTCAAAACATAGATGAATGTACAGGTTATGGATGTGTGCATGGATAGGTTTAACTGTTGGGAAGGGAGAGATGAGGTTTTTTTATATTTTCTTCTGTATGTTTTTTTTTTGTTTTGCGAGAAGCACGGAAATTTCTAAAAACAAATGAATTTGAAAGGTGTTAAAAAACTTTCACGTGTCTCTACAAGAATCCGGTTGGGCATAAAACAAGAACAGGAAATAGAAAACCAATGAACTTTCTAGAAAGAATACAGTGGGGTATAAAAGGAAAGGATCCAGAATGCTCATGGTCTTGTCCCTGCAGAGAGTGAAGTATAAGTAGAGAGATATAATTAACATAGTGAAGATTAATATAATTTTTACACATCATGGTCAAAATGGAAATGAGGTGGAGAACATCTAATGTGTCAGTCTCAAATCCTGGCCCCAGCTAATTGTATGCTGCTATGATTGTTTTGAAAGAATCGGCCTCATTGGATGAAGATTTACCACCATGATCAAAAGTTCAGGAAAGCGAGATTGTTAAAATGAAGAAGGAACCAACGTGTTGTCATATATTTACATGTATTCATGTCCAAATATAAAATATGTTTTCATTCTATGAGCTCCCTGGGGAAAGGCAGGTAATATTAACTTTTATATCAATTTCAATCAAAATTTTTTAACAGATTCTTTAGACGTTATAAAGAAAATAAAAGAATAAGAAATAATAATTTGTGCAAGTTCATATTGCTGGTTATAGCTGATGTCACATCTTAAACTCAACTAAGAGTTATGAAATAACAATAAGAAACTTTACATATTTTAAAAAGAGACAAGGGGGGGGGGATTCTTTTTCAATCTCTTCTCGACTGTTAAACCTTATTTTAAATGTAGATTGTATGTATGATGGTGTACGTGTTTCTCGAAACTGCAGAGTATTAATTTCATGTAAACTTATAATAAATTTGTTCTTTACTCATATATAATAAAATTATCAATTAACGGTAGTTAGTAAACTTATGATAGATTTGTTAGCCATTAAATCATATATTATAGATTGTGGTTATGTTGTTTTCTTTTATTATATGTACTCGTAGCCATTTACGAGGTTTATATGTAGATTGATCCTCGAGTCCCAAGAGGTACTGAAATATGAGGGTGATTATTTCCCAACTCACATCTGCTCCCAGCAATAATGCTATCTGACCTGAGTCTGAATAGTTGATGGTCAAACCTTTCTAATCTTTAGTTATTTATATCAAATTACTTATCATTAGTGTATCCCCTTCATGCAATTCTTATTTTATACAAGATTGGTGCATGGAATCTGCTGGATATCCATAAATACCCATTGGGAAATTTATTTATATTTTATTGTCATAGATTAGAATCAAAAAGGGAGGTTTTGTTATAGTGCAAATATATACAAATGCGTATTTTACATGTTCTCATAAATAATAAATTCATGCATATGTATATGGGCGATTATAAATATATGTATATATCCCAACTGGTCAATAAGAAAGGGAGGTTTTGTTACAATATTAAAAGATTATATAAGTATTTTAAAAATTAAATAAATTTTAATTTTATTATGCATTTAACTTATACTGAGAAATAAAAAAAAATATGTACAAACTGATCTTTTAATCATTGCTTTCTTTTTTACTTGTGAGTTGTTTGAACCTTTAAAATTTTTTTTTCAGTGTATATAAAAATTGCATGTATTTCATTTTTATTAATAAAAATTATTATTAATAATTACAAATATATTTGCAAAAAAAAAGAGTTTTCAAATAAAGTTTTTTTCTTGCCAAACACAATGTGAAAAATCCCTGATGTTCTCTGGGAGGAGCAATTGAATTAGAACATTGATGCGATGCAATGCACTGTGGCATCTCCTTTTTCAGAGTCAGAAATCTCTGACACCATGCCCAGAGAAACCTGTTAGCCACTTTACCTTCCCTTTCCATTCCCTACCCTAAGTTTTTCCCATATTCTTCTCTATCCACTCCATGACATTTCCATAACATAATCTTTGTCAACTCCATGCTTTAAGTCTATATACCTTTTATCTTTGTCCAAATGCAGCATAAAAAAAAAAATCCACTTTCTGTATAAACATTGCTTATTACCTAATTAGTCCTGCACTCTATGTACAGAAATAAAAAAACTATAATATAAATGTTTTAACTTAATAGACTACTCCAAGAGAAAGGGTGATTTATTGAATGACTGTTACTAGTATATCAGTTCACAATTGGAGTGGATAAGGCACCCTTTTGTGTCCGGAATAACCAGTGAAAAGGTTAAATTACAATTATAATAAATTTTTAAAATTTCAGTTAGCTAATATTTAAAAAAATAATTGAAATTATTCATTGCTTAGAAACTAGGGTGGTGTTTAAGCATCAGAAATGCAGGTTGTTATTTGAGACAATAATATTATTTGAGTCAATTACTCCATCACTTGCTTAAACCATGAAAGGCATTGATTATTCTATTTTTTATGATATATGCTTTAAAGTAATATAACTACAGCTTATCTCATCTTGTTAAAATGTTTTTGAGCAACCAAAAATTAGTTCATATGATTATTTATCATTAATTAAAAATAAATTTTTAAAAATAAGTTGCATTATTAATGTTAATGAAACAATACTCAATATTATTGGTAAAATGGTAATTAGTAGACCAAATAATAAGAACATAAAATATTTATAATGAACACTTATTTACTGTTACTGTGGACTAAAAAGCCAGAAAAAAATTGTTTCTTCCCCCACAATTAGGATTTTATATTTAATTAGAAATAAAAGCTTGATTTACTTAAATAATCCCCCCCATGCTTTTATTTATAGTTAAATATAAAATCCAATTGCAGTTAAAAAAAATTATTTTATAACCTTTTAATCCACAGTAATAGTAAATAAAAGTGTTTGTTATAAAAATTTGTTATATTTATTATTTTTAAGTATTTAGCATTCTTTTTTTAATTATTTCAAATGCCATCCTAATGTTTGAAAATAGAATCATGCATATTAAATAAAGATAATTTATAATTTAGTTTTGTTTACTTGAGAAGCATTTTTTAAAAAATCAACTTTTCCAATGTAAAGAAAAAAATGTTATAATCTTTTTTAAAAACTGCAAATTTACAAGTAAAGATTGGTTTTTGTTTCAATTTTTTGAATGATCATTAAAATACTTTTTTATGTAATTTTTTTAAATATATATACACTGCCCTCCCACATAAATTACTGAAAACTTATCAAACTAATGTCAATGTATTTGAATTTTTATATCAAAATATTTGAAATTTTATCCATCAACACCTCTAAAATAAAAATAAAAACCCAGGAAGCCTATTAAAATATTTTAGTGTTATATTGCCTTACTAGTGATTTATAACAAATGTACAAAAATTGAATGAAATCTTGTGGATATAAATATATTAAACCTCAATGTTAAAATTTTATTTTAATAATGAAACCAACATACATACACCAAACAGAGATTTTAACTTGACTAAAAGTATTTAAAAATACAGGTGCATATTTTTGGACAATGTTTATTTTCACTATTTATATTTTGACAGTTTTTTTTGTTCAATAGTTTCACTCTGGATTTATGTTCAATGCTAGTCCAAATCATTTTAAAATAATTTTATAGTTACTATATGTTTTGTAGCTGATAGAACTATAGTAAAATCATCTGTTATTAATTAATAGTCTAAGGTGAAGGATGTATTTATTTCTGTATCATTCCAGATGTATTTGTATTGTTTTTCAAGTGAAATGACTCATTGGTGTTAGGATAGAATAGTCTCTGGAGGGTCAAGGTTCATGGATAGTGATTCAACTTTGTTATGTCTATTACTCAAAAGCATTATTAACTCTCAAACAACAAATCCATTTTATTATTTTTTAAAATCAGGATTAGAGAAAAGATCTATAATGTGAGTGAGATACCAAATACAATATTTATAGAATAAGAAAATAGGAAAAGATAATTGAAAAGAAGTCAGTTCTTGATATTTACATTAACAGTAGTAATCTGCGATATTTTTCTATTACAGAACTATCTATTGCAAGTTTGATTAGCTAAATAATCTCTTACACCAGGTGGCTCAGAAAATCTATAGTGGAATGTATATTTATTGTAATGCTGTTGTTAAATGTAATCTGGGAAATTCATGTCATGGCTTTGTGAAATATATACCATATCCCACCAAAGTGTTAGTGGTTTCAATAGTTAGCATAAATTGAAGTCATTAAAATGTGTAATTGTTGATCTATTGTGATGTGATGTACCTTGACTTCTCTTTATATGGAGTCAGTAATCTCTCAATAACTATGTCCAGAGAAACCTGTTAGTAACTTTACCTTCCCTTTCTATTCCCCACCCTAACTTTTCCCATAATCTGTCCATCACATTTCCACTACATAATTTTTGTCAACTCCATGGTCTTCATATCTAAATCCCCCTTTTCTTTTCCCAAACCCTGCATAAAAACCAATAAGCCACTTTCTGTATAATCACTTGGTTCATATTTATTCTTCCACAGTTTTATTATTTGTACCCTTTCTGCTTTCAAACATTTACATTGAATTAACAGATGCCTAATATTTTTTATGCCTTCCTTACACAACTTGCAGACTAAATCACCCATATTTTTCCATTTATGTGTATATTCCCTTGTTGCTAAAAATCCCATTCGAGCCTTAAACAATAAACTACTTTCCCTGCTATTATCATAAATTAACTTGCACCCAGTGTTGCATTTACTTCTATATATATTTAAACTCTTTTTATTCTCCATACTAGTTCTCCCTCTCTCCAACTCCATATTCTTTATTACAAAGTCTCTTTTCTAGTTATGAATTTCTGTCATTTTTAATTACTATCAGAAAGTTGTTTCTGATAGCAATCTTTTACCTTTGAAATTTCCTTTCACTATTTGAATCAATTATTCAGTATGCATTGTCCAACATTGAATTTATTTTAATTAACTTATATTAAAAAAAAGAAAAATTAAACTTTCACTGTACGTTTTTCTTAAAACAACATTATATTACAAAAAAAAAAAATAAAGATCGGGTTCTCTCTTTTTTTATTTAAATGATACACAATATTAAATAGTAATTAAAAGTATAAATAATGGTTCTCCTAAGAAATACATGATTGAAATAATATATTTTGCCTGTTATCAACTAAATCATTTACTGTTAAAACTGTCACGATCTTTTATATTTATTTTCGGCATCCACAATGTTCCGTAGCAAAAGTTTTCTTGTATTAGCTTATCAACTCCGCACAAGTTATAAAACACTATAAAATTGTATCTGTAAAATTGTATTTATTAAATAAATGATAGAGGGGACTTTATACAACAAATTCCAAAGTCTTGTAAATAAACAATATTGTCCCAAGCGTGAAACTAGTTGGTAAAATATACATACGTTTTTTTAATCTTTGTAATATATATATGCGTTTGTTTAATATTTATTAAATATATCTATTTCATGTAAATCCTGGTTTGTCGTTTTTGAATTATTATTTTCTAGTTTAAATGTAATTCCTGGGCTACTCCGACCTCGATCATCATCATCAGTCTGATCTTATGCTCTACCGCTTTGCTTCTGGGCATGGATTTAAAATAATTTTACTGTGTCATCAGAATGGTTGCTCCAGACCTGTGTATCTCGAGCATGATCGAATTCAAGGTACTTTTACTTAGGATTTGAATCTTGTTGAGTGAGCATACTATTTTGACCCGTACAGTGGATTTTTTTTCCGGGCTTGGCACTCAACAATCCTCTTAACACAAGCATCCCACCTTTTGTACAAGTATACTGATATAAATTCTTTATCCAAATCTGCATACCACATTACCTTTCTCACCCATCTTGTTGTCTTCCCTTTACTCATAACTCAATTAAATACTATTTTGGCTATTTTTTTTTTATCCATAAACTGCAATCTATTGAACATTTTCATTTTGCTTTTTGCATCTCTCATAAAAACTTGACCATCCCATTTCTTCTTGAATTGCCTCCTTTGTTGTCCACACATCTGCATCTAATGCACCCCTTTGTACTTTTTCTAAATAATCTAATATCCCTTTACTAACACATAATGCATTATTGCTATATGTTAACCCTGCTACTAATTTAGGATTTGATAGCAGTGCCATATAGTGTACATTGATTACTTCATTTTATGGTAAATGAGTTTGGAACAAAATAAAAAAGTGTATTTTTTGTTGAATACATCTGATTCCTACTTACTTGTTTGTGAAACATCTATAAAGATTTTATAAACTTTTATATGTATTTTTTAAAAAAAAACAGTATCATTTTTTATTAATATATATATAATCAAGTGGCTATATTGTTTGGAAAGTTCCATAAGAAATCTGAGTGTCATAAGTTACATAGTTGGGTATGAACTCTGAGATTTAAGCTCTGAAGTTCATCATTCTACCACAACTTCAATACCATGCAGGTAATAACTTCTATTTATGAGTTGCCAGTATAATTATTTTGGTTGTCTCAGAAGCATTAAATCAGCTCGTGACATTTCTCCGTCTGTTTGAGTGTATTGTTCACTTCTATAAATAATTTATGTTCGTTCAGCAAATAAAGTTCGTCCACTATTAAATTTTAACTTCTATTAATTCTCATTCTTTATGGTTTAGAACAGTGGTAGATTCTCAGTTTCGGGAGAGTAAGATACACAGATCGATTCCAGTTCTGGCAAACTAATTGATCAACTCTCTGGCAATAAAATCACTCGATAATATATTTTACTTATTCATTCCTTTCTATTATTGTTTTCATTTCTTTTATAAACAGCCTATTTGTTTGGTTGATAGATATAGTAAACGAACTGAATTACATTAGCCCTCCTATCACAGCTGCGTTTCTTTAACAACTCTGTGATATAACTTAATTTTTTAGATTAAGTAACAAATGAAATTTGTATTAAACTTATCGGGGAAAAAAATCACATTTAAACGATTTTCTTTTTTTTATTTGATTTAATTTGCTATTTTTTTTAGTTCTGAAATAGGAAGTAATTGTTTCGTTTTTCTCTTTTAAAATTTGATTCTGCCAATAAATTTTTAAATAGAATTGTATTTCCACATTGCGTCAACAATTACATTTGTTATAAAACCAGAGTTGTGGTTAGTATTATTATTATTTTTTTGATAATGTTGAAATTCTTCTATTCCCGACGGTCTGTAATTAGAGTTATTTTTAATATTTCAATTTATTTAAATGTAATACAAGGCATTTTTATTTTATTAGATCTGTCATATTATGGTTTATTGAGAAATTGAAGGCTTGTTGTGACAAGTTTTAATTATCGATGGTTTTCTTTTTTAATTTAAAAAATTTCCACAGTATATAAAGTAACATTTTTTGTTTTTAAAAATCATTTTATTCCATTATCTTTAATAAGTTCAAATTCTGACATACAAGAAAAACAAATGTCTATATGATCATTTAAAATGTGTTAAATGTGCGCGTATATATTGAAGCTATATATATATTGCATTGCTAGGTTATTTAAATATTTTGATTAATTCGTGTTTTTGTTTCTCAAGCAGACATTCATTTCTGTTTTGTGGAAACGGATTGACCGAGTACTCTCTCGATATGGTCATGCCAAGGCAGACACATCTCTCATATACATACTGGGATCATCTTCGATATTGTCCTTAATATTATTATCAGTGACGAATTTCCTGCTTGATATTAATAAGTTCGTTATTGGTTGTAGGAGCAAACGTTCATTTCTGCGTCATACGATCTTTTAATCCGATGAAATTTCTGAGTATGGTCTAGCCAAGGTGGGCACATCCCATATCTGCTTTATCAACGGATATAATTCCATTTACGCATAACTTTTTTGATGTATTTTTAAGGTCTGATTTTGTAAGAGTGCTATCAGTTATAATTTTAAGTCCATTGCGGTCATCTATTAATTTTTTTGTGATTTTAATATAGTTAAATAAATGCTTCTAGCTTCACCCTGCTTGATTCTCCATTAATTAATAAAGTAACCATCGTAGAATGCCCAGCCTGGAGATTATTAAAACATATAAAGCCTACAGTCACTCTATTAAACATCACATGATCGCCATTTCTTATGCTTGCTTATAACTGTTATTAAAACAGGCAAAACTCACTATACCTATTGCTACTCACTATAAGCTAGAGTAATCAATGGATGCCAGAAGCCTTGTGCATAAAATCTCCATCTAGTGCCTACTCATCCAATATCCCCAGACTAGTTTCTGACTTGTGACCTTCATCAATAAGGGGCCTTGGATCTGAGAGCACTGCACCTACATGTTAGGATCTAATGCAACCTTTCAGCAGCCACTTTTTATCTCTACTTAACTACAAAACTATGAGTCTTAAATTGAAAACACCATAATATTTTCAATCCAAGCTCAGCAGCTTATATAGTCATATAGGTCTGAACTCACTTCAGTACCTATGTCTACAAGTTAGCAATAATTAAGCTGTTTAGTCGCTAATTAATTTTTTTTAACCTGTGAGAAACACAATGTAATCCTAGATTTAAAATCTAGACATATGAGCTATCATTTCATTTTTGTTTTTTATTATTAATAATAATAAATCTATATACACGTATCCTCTCTCGCATTTGTGACTTATTTATCACAATTAAGTCTCTTGTATCTCCCTGACTCATTGGGATATATGAAAAAAGGCATATATGCTAACTTAAGAAGTGGTAGTCATGTGGAAATTGTCCTGGGCATATGTCATGAGTTTTGATTTTGTATTGTTTGTGGTAATGTTTATATTGCTGTTAAACACAGATATGCAAATTAGTGATCATTGATTGGTTCCTAAAATTAGTTTTGCTGACTATACAAATCTGACTGTTACAATATATAGAAATCAAAGAATGTATAAAACTAGATAAAACTCATATAGTAATAAAATACAACCAATTCCTAAAGTTTCAACAGCACTACTTGTGTTAAAAAAAAACCCAAGTCTGAATGACACACTTTAGATAAAAGGAATTGGCTGCATTCAATTACTATACAAGTTACATTTAGCTTTATGCATTTTCCAATTTTTTATATATAATTATGTTTGGAGTTTTTTTCAAAAGCATAAATTGATGATTACTTACATATTTGGAATATGTTATCATCATCATCATTTTCAACTATTATCAATCGGCTGCAGAATGTTCTCAATCCACCTTCTCCGATCTCTAACTTCTCTTCTCCACATCATCCCAGCACATTTCCTTATTTCATTCTTCCATCTTACATGTGGTTGCTTTTTAGGTCTTTTACAACCTCTTGAAAATCCAGTTTAAAATTGTAACTGTCTATCTATTATCTCTTCTAATAATATGTTGGGTTAGATAGAGATGATAATAGACATGTTATTTGTTCAATAGATGTTAATATCTTAACTTATTTAAATTAGCATTTGTGGCAGGGGGTAAAATAGTCTTAACATCAATTGTATTTAATTATTTGCATCCTATTAGGTAAGAACATTTTTTAATTTTTAACTAAAGTGCATGCTTCAGATCTTATTCCAATTAAGTTTTTAAATATAAATAAATTTTTATTGTCCTGCATTATGTCATACATTGTAAAGTGCCAGATTAAGAAATATAAAGGTCTCAGATCTTTTCCAGTTTGACACTTTTAATATTCAAACTTCTTTTGAATTGTCAAGCAGTAAAGCCATTCAATTAATTTTGCCTCACTTGGTTTGGTGCAGTGTTACAATGTCTGATTCTGAAGCATAATGTATTTGGATCGATTCTACTTCTTCCATTTCAAAGGTCAAAATTTCTTATGAATCCATGAACAATACATTATTTATATTTAATATTTGGGCTAATACAAATTAATACTAAAATTATTTAATTTTATAATAATATAATGGAGATAAATTATTATTGGTTGTTTTGTATTCAAAGGAACTAGAAATAAAACTGTGTCTAATTCAGATTATTTGTAACCCAAACTAATTCTAATGGCCAGAAATTTTGTTGAAAACGATTATTGCATTAATATGTGAATGTTATGGATTTTTGTAAAGTATGGACAAATACCACTGAATTCTTCTGGGAATATATATTCTACCTTAGTAATTAACCCAGTTAATATTAAAATTCAGTAGTGTGCAGTATTCAAATATAATTCTTTTGCTTAGAAGATTCTGCATCATTTAGAACCTAAGCCTCTAGAAGATGCACAATGATAATGGTTGCATCATAGTGCTAAGAATTTGTAGATCATTATTGATGCTTTCCTGAAATTTAAATCACTTAATTATTTTATAGGTCTTAAAAAGTGAATCAACACTTCATCACTGTCTATCTATCAAAAAAAAAAAAAATCACAATGATTTTTTAAATTACATTAACACACCCACCTATATATATATGTGAAAATACTACAACAATCATTAAATATGTTAAATTAGATTAACTAAACTGAGTATACTTTTAACAGTGTTTTGTTCAGAAGCGATGAGACCCATTTTTTGCTAATTTGAATACAGTGAACTCTTTGGTTCCTTATATATTTATTTATATAAATATATTAAACAACCTCCATATTTCCCCATTCTTTTTAAATTGACAAATAAAGATACAATAAAAGACAAAATACCCCCAAGATACATTTTGTGCCAAGCCAGAACTCATCAGTTGGCCCAGGTCACTATCTTTCATATATATCTATTATATGAAGAGTATTTATCTATAGCAAATTGTTACCATTTTATTTACCATTGTCAAACTCACTCCACTCACAATTTTGACACCATCCACCTCAGATAAATACAATAATGATTATTATTAATCATTTTCTAAACTAAAGATTATCTCTAGCACAGATATAAACTTTAAACCTAAGTTAAAGATTAATATATCTGATTTTTTAATTTTAAACATACACATACATGAAGTTATTCACCTTTCTCTTTCCCACATGTAATATCTTTATAGATATATTAAATAATCTCCATACTTCCTCTTCTTTTTAAAGTCACATAAATAAAGGTACAATAAAAGACAAATGACCCCCTAGATGCATTTCATGCTGAACAAGTACTCATCAGTTGGCCCAGGTTATTATATATATATATATGTATGAAGTAAATGTGTGTAGACCCTGAAGGACATAAGTAGCAGTAAATTTTATGATAAAAACTATATAAAAACTTTAAGATGTTAGTGGGTCTTGTTTATGAAGTATAACATAAAATATTACACTGTGTTTCATACTTTTGTAAAAAATTCATGATAGAGTAATGAACTAACATTAAATTTTGTTTTAAATTGTAAAAAACTGCTATGAAAATATTTGAAAACATGGCAATAAAGCCATGAGTTTGCAAGAGTTAATGATGGTAAGATCATTTATGATAAACCATGAGTTTTCTATAATGATACAAAATACATTATCATATTTCAGGTCATTATTCTTGATCCAGGCATGATTGTATTTTAAAATTTGTATAGTAAATAGTTAAACAATGTTTTTATATAATGCATGCTTTTATTCAGTGATGATAATGCTATCAGAGAAACAACCAATCACAGGTTCACTGGGATACAGTGTGAACAAGGATGACTAAAAATTATTTTACTGCAATACAGTTTTATAAATGCAATTATTTTTCATTATTTCATTATCATAATTATATTACAAATAATAAAAGGTACATCAAGAAAATTAATAATCAAATTAAACAAATATGCAAAATGACTTTCTTATTCTAGCAGAAAATGCATCTTTTATATTGCCTAAGTCTTTATATTTCATGATTATTTTTCAGCTTGTTAAATCATTTTTCATGAATTATTTTGTCAGTTGTGATTTGTTTAATGACTGAATTGCAAAGATTTCAGGAAAGAATTTTTGAAATATTGTTTTTATTAAGTTATAATTTTCGTTAATTATAGCCAATTTTCAAAAACAAAGCTTATTTGGTATAAACTTAACATATACACAACAGCTGCCATATTTTTGTATTATCTGAAAGCACATAAAAATCAAGCATTTATAAATAAAATTAAAAAGAAATGAACACAAAATCTTATGGCTAAGTAACTTTTGGTCCATTGTATTTATACAGAGCACTATTGAATTGGTAAATTTTGGTTCACATTAGAATTAAAAGATTACTGAACAGAACCTTTTAACAGCAAAATATAAATTAAAAAAAAATGTTACAGTTGCATGGAAGGTCATGAATATTGTTTGAGCAGCGAAGTGCCAAGCTAAATTCAAAGTTCTCTTTGATTATTGAAGCAGATTTATTAATTTTATTTGGAATCAATCATCACTGACCTTTGAGTTTGCTACTATATTTGGGAAATATGCTCAGGACAAAGTATTTTGAAATATGAACAATTAATTGTAATTTTTTTAAAAACATTTTTCAAAACATATATGTAAAGTTGTATTTATATATTGCCCTATTTCCATCATCTAATATTAAGGATCGAATGTCTTTAGAAAATATTAACTTTATTTAAGTATTCCCAATTATATTCAACTGTTAGTAATAGCCCACAGGTTAATACATGCACAGCATTTTGAGAGGTATTATTCCTCTCTTCTTTGTGTGTTGCTGGCCTAACCAGTGACAGTACTACCATGGGAATTGAACTGAACCCTTAGATTCTTGAATATTGAATTTTAACATAACAATTTAACTAAATGAGCCATATTCTTCCAAAGGTAAAACTAAGTAGAAATTTCATATTCTTATCTATGTGGTTCCTCCTGATTTCTCCACCTTTTCCTAAGAACTAAATTGATTAGTGATTTCCATACATTATGTATAGCCAGACTAAGTTGGCTTATGGGATTATTTGCCATTGTCATGCGAGCATCTTTTTTGAATTTTGTTTTTTATACCTTTTTCTCTCTATCCAATATTTTTGTATTTTCCCAATTGAACATATGCTTATTGGCACATACATGGTCTGTTACCATAGATACATCTGGTTTTTATTTAATCATCAGTCTGGGTTCTTGAGTGACTAGTCTCACCAATATATATATATATTCTGTAAAGTGATTTAAAACTAAATCTTTTATAAACATAATATTACTATTTCATTAAATACATGATATTACTATTTAGACTGTTCACTCTATTTTTGAAATGTTTAAAATTCAATTTTGTCAATAATAAGGATATTTCATAAAAAAAACTACAATATTTAAGAAGTAATAAACTCCAAATCTATATACCACAATAATCATTTAAATGTTATGTTTATATATGCTAACAAAATATTTTGATACAAGACTCTACTGTAATATAGTAAAAATTAAGTTAAAGTAATCATATCAAGATAAATGTATTTATTAAAATTACTAATATATTAATAGCTTATTATCACCAAAATATAATTCTGTGTAATAATTATCATTACGTAGAGTCTTTTCTATTATTTTTTAATTTATTTTTGTTAGTATTTTGACTATTCTGTTTTGACTATTCTGAGGGTCATCGTCAGGAAATTCACTGCAAATCTTGAATGTTATGAAAACTAATTTTAATCAAACATTTACATGATTTATAACATATAATTGAATTACAATGTTAGAATATTCTAATATTACTAAATATTAAATAAAAAAATAAGCATGCAGAAATTACATATTAATTATAAATTATATAAAAGAAAATACTTAAAACATATTATGTAGAAATTTAAAATTATTCTACATAATATTAAGCAAATAATGGGTTTTGATCTTATAGAAAGATTTAGGTTCAGTGAATGTTTCTTTAAAATAAGATGTCACTCAAACATCACATGACCTTCCAACCAGATTGTAAGATTGATATTGTAATCTGCTTTAGGAAATATAAATAATAAACTTGAATTTGGTCAAGAATTTAACGCATTTTCATTTAGAATCACAAATTCATAAGATCGAATTCTGCCCTTATAAGAAAAACCAATTGCTAGAATAAATAGCTATAATGAGATAAAAACTGGGGAGCAAATAAGACCACTATTATAAGACCAGATTGATATTTCAAAGTCATTTATTTAATAAACCTCAATATATAACTAGTTAAAATACATTAGATACTTATCTTAATCTTAACCTATGCAATAAACATCAATTAATTGCAAAATATTAAAGAATAAGTCTATAAAGACAAATTATCTCAAAAATCTTGATCAAGTTGAATATTGAATATTTTTGGAACTATTAAAAACAAATTACTATAAATATATTAAATTATCACAATTAACTAATAGCTAAAATTTTTTCTCTATTCAACTTAATACAATAATTGTATCATAATTACTAAAAATCCTAAATCTATAAAATATTAAAAAAAATGAACAAAATAATTGTTAGAGGCAGGTTTTATGATTCACAACAGTGCTTATTAATTTGTGCCAGTATAAATACTCTATCAAAGTTAGGAATAATTTGCCACGATTAGAAAATTTTGGTTTACTTCATGCAATAAACAATAATTAATTGTAAAATATTCAGCAATGATTTAGAGCAACTTTTCTGGTTACTGCAAAAATGGTCATAGGATGTAACAAGAGATTACCGAATTCTATTTTTAGTTAAAGTTTATTCTATTATTTTTCTATTGTTCTCTCTCTTCATTTACATGAATATCCTGATATTATATTTCAATGATTAATTTCACACTTTTTGCATTGAGGGCTTGTTAGTAATATTTTTCTTTTCCACTGTTTTGATGGGTGAGCAATCTTTATTATTAGATGTGCAAGTTTATTTTTTAAAAAAAATTAGAAAAATAAAAAAAAATTCTGAGAAAAGTTGCTATCCAATTGAAACACTGGAAAAGTGGGAGGGGGGGGGTCATCAAAAAATAAAAGTGACAATTGGTCACCCTAAAATATTATGGTACTTTGGTATTATTTCAACTATAATGTATTATTCTAGTGATGTTTTCGTCTGGTAATATTTATCCAAAGTTTCCATTTATGATGTCATGGCAACCAAAAATCCTGACATGACTAATGCATGTTAAATCAATTGAATCTTTCCTTTGCATTTTAGAAGATATTAAACGGTTTACTCCACTATAGTGATTTTTTTTACCCCAAAATATAATACATCTCTCACGTCATTTGTAAGTAATACAGTTTTATATTTAAAAATGCATTTCCTTTATATATTTGTGTGGTTTTTTTTGTTAAAACTTTGTGATTTTTTTTTTTTAATATTTAAAATATAACATTAATTTTGCAACAAATGTATTGCATTATTTGTAATTTTTTAAATTTAAAAATGCAGCCGCAAAAGTTGTTACATTTGTGTTTTTTTTGCTAAACTTTATATTCATTTACAATTAAAAGTCATATGTCAAAACGTCGGCCGGGAACCAAACCCGGGATAACTGATTGGAAAGCAGCTACACTAACCTCTAGGCCACCAGCGCTTGACAAAGTTGTTATATTTGTAGGTTTTTTTTTACAAAAAATATAATTAAAATATAAGGTTAAACTTACAGTTCACCATTTTTTTTAAAATTTAAACAATTATAGAAATCTAAAACTTTATTACAACTCACCATTTAAAAAAATGTTTTAGGGTTCTTTTTTATATTTCTCTCTTTTTTCATAATGACTATATCTCTCCATTGGAAAGTACTTTTTTTATATTTGAAGTTTTATATTACATGTGGTATATGATAGTGCAAGGTATTATAGCATGCCAGGAGAAGGTAAGATGGATTTGATGAGATGTAGTGTTGTACCAAAAAGGCTCATCTCAAAAGTAACTGTTTTATTTAATTTCATAATACCTTTTTTCCTTTTTCATAATGAATATGTCTCCATTATTTTTTTTTAAATTTGAATTTTCATATTACACATGCTATGATGTAATACTCCTGGTGACATATTATTCTAAGTTTGTGATATGTTTAAAATAACTCCTCCACAAAATCTGCAGACAAATTTTATCAATTAAGTTTGTCTGCATATTCCTTGGAGATGTTATTTTAAACATATCACAAATTTGAAATAATACATCATCAAAATAATACGTCATGGCAGGAATAATGCCAAAGTACCAATATTATAAAATATTTTTTATCAATAGCAATGAACTCTTAATATTTCCATGTTTTTGTAAAATATTAAAAAAAAAAATTCTGAAACCATGAGCCATAGAGAACTGTATCATCAGATAGACTTGAAACCAGTAACATTGAGAGTTTTAGTTAAATTATTACTAAAATCATAATTCAAACTTTAATATCAAGAATGTTTGATTAAACCAAGCACCTGATGTCAGGTTTGATTGACCAAAACAATCATACTTCAAGCAATTAGTTGATTTTTCATTAAGCATTGTTGTCCATAAAACAATAAAAGTTTTTTAGAGAGTGTAAGTAAGTAACATTGGCTAGATACTTATGTAATATTTATGTAATTAATATTTATATGTTTTGACTATAATCATTTTAATTTTAAGCTATAATTTTTGTGGTCAAAATATAATAGCTAGTTTTCATGTGAGATTTAAATAACTTTTCATCAAAGCTAAATATGCCACATATTCATTTTTGGGCTAATATTATACTTATACCTGAACATATCACAGTTCTTACTTTGCTTCTTTTCAATATTTGTAATATCAGCATCCATGAACTATTTATTTTATTCAAGATTCTCCTATTGGAAGATTGAGTATACAATGGGTGCCATATTGAAAATGGCCAATAGCTAGAAACTGGATGTGAGAATATAGTGCTATCTTATGTCATTATTTCCTCAAATTTTCTACATGATGGCTTTTGGAATAAAATAATTAGAGGAAATTATTGAGCCTGAAATTTGTTTTTCAATATGTGCTTTTAGTAGACAAATATGAATAATATGTATTAGTAATTTAATTATAAAGGTCATATATGTATCACTCAATAGTGTGTACCAGTGAAAAGCGGTCGTTCTGAATCAGCATGTATTATGTATCCATGTAGTGTAGCTATTCAGAACTAGAATCTTCATACATCAATTTATATGATTCAAGAGATATGACATTGTTTCATAGACATTGTTTCATACCTTATTACACAATGGAAAAACTGCTATTAAAACCTTTGCATGATTCAAACTATATATGACCTTATGGCCATGAGTCACAATGTATTTTCAAGTGGTTTGGAAGACTGTGATTGGAGAGAGAGAGCTCTGAAGACAGTGAATGATGGTATGAAACACAATATCACATTTCATGTCATAACTTATGATCCAGGCAGAGTAGCAACTTAAAATGTTTGTGGTAAGTTGTTAAACTGTGATACTATATAGCATGTGTTGATTTAGAAATGACACTGTAGCTAGCTTGGAGAGAGAACAAAAATATTTTTACAGGGACATAATGTGTTTAATGTTTAATTGATTTTAAAAAAAATAATTCATTACTACCAACAATGACAAATTATTTATATACCAATATAATCTTAAAATTTACATTTAGTAAAGAAAAAGAAGCAAATATAAATGTAAAACAATAAATAGGCTTATTGTCTGAAATACTTAGGTTGATAATTAAAATAATTATTGGCATTAATGAAATCTTAAGTATTATGTAAAATATTAAAATATTTAGTGATGAAATGTAGCAGCAATATTAGATCATTGGCTGTATCAGATATAGGATAACGTCTAAAAAATATACAAATTTATTTGGACTCTGAAAATGTATCTGTAATTACTACAGGATCTATGTTTTAACCATGCCTTATTTTGCACCATCTGGTTAGAGTGGTTCCTCAGATGATGTGGACTAAATATATCTGTGCTAGTCAGTACACTAAGAAAACACTGAAAATTGTGATTGTTGCCTGATTATATATTCCTCTTGTAGATTGATGCTGCACAGACTTTTAATATCTAGATCAGGGATTAGTAATTTTCAGAGTAAGTTCCAGCATCTCTGATATATAGAAATGGATCCCAGAGGAAGGCAACTGATTCTGTCTACAAACTGCTTGCAAAGTCATCTCTGAATACCCATGTGTTACATATTGGTCACACTTTAGCTAGTCAGCACAAACGTTTTAAGGATCGATGTGTTTATATTACTAATTACGACATGAAATGTGTCATACTCAAGTTGAATCATTTCAGATGTTTCAATTGCAGTTTTGCTCACACTAACATAGGGTTTGTTGCTAGTACATTATTCCATAATGGGTTAAAGTATGAAACCTACTGTTATGTTTAATGTCATGATTTGTTATTCAGGAGTGCTAGCATCTTAAGGTATATTATGTGGTATCAAACTAAATTCACTACATAATACATATATTTTTCCAGAGATGGTTTTGCAGTCAGCTTGGAAAAAGAACCAATCATCAGTTATCTTTGCAATATAACCTACTATAATTCTCACATTTATCTTCATCATCACCATCCTCATCAAACATTATCAATCCACTGCAGGATGAATGTCTCTCCAAATTCAATCCATCTCCAATATTTAGCTTTTCTTCCCCACATCACCCCTGCACACTTTCTTATTTCATCCATCCATCTCACATGGTCTCATTCTGGGTCTTTTATAATCTTTTGGAATTCAGTTTAAGATTTCAACTGTCCATCTATTATCATCTCTTACAATATGTCCAGCCCAACTTCATTTCAGTCTTAATTTTTTTAATGAGGTCAGTAACACCTGTTTGTTCTCTTACCAATATATTGCATTTTCAATCTCTTTTTGCTACTCCCATTATGCATCTCTCCATAGTTCTTTGAATGGTGTGAAGTCTCTGTATTGCTCTTCTATTAAGTGTCCAAGTCTCTGATCCATAAGTAAGAACTGGTAAAACACATTTATTAAATACCTTCCTCTTCAAACACATAGGTATAGGTATATTTCAAGAAACATCATCGTCTTTCTTCTTAGTTGCCTGATAAGGTAGAATGAATGTATGTGCAAATGATAAATAATACTCACATTACCTGATCTAATTGATTCATTCATGTACCCAAAAATCTAAAGGTAAGTGATCAACATTGGATCTTTAAATTACCCAAGGAAAGTATGTATACACAAATAAATTTAAGCTTTATTAACATTACACTACTTACATTATGCCAACCAGTTAACACTTAGATAATCCCAAAATCAATATCAATTAACAATTTCAAACTGTTATCAAGACAATCTTATATGTATAATATAAATAAAATGTCCGTTAATTAAAACAAAATTGTAATTATAATAAAAATAATAAATTTAACGGTAACAAACTATTATAAACAATCCTTAAATCCGCAGAAGTACTTTCGGTTAATTTCTTAAACCGTTAAATTTATTATTTTTATTATAATATATATATAATATAAACTTATGTTTTGTTGTTATAATCTAAAAGTTTCAAATTACAGTACATTCATCATAAAACTAACTGATTGTACACAAATCAGTGTCTACACTAATTTAGAATATTTCCCATTGAGCTAGATAGCATCTTTGTGAATAGGAAGCCTAGTCATTTAAACCAGTACCATTATTATTGTGATTTATTCTACTGAACAATGATGCAGTTATTTGCTAATCTAATATATTGTAATGCATTTATACTGTGTATTTATTTATTTCTTCTGATATTTTTTTTTAGTTTTGGGTTGCTCCTTATCCTCATCTTTCTTTTTCAGCTTAGTCGTTTTTTACACGTGATATATTAAGCCAATGATTGAGATAACTTTTTTTTTCGGTTTTAAGTAGAGTTAGGCTGAAGCTTTTCTGTTTCATTTATTTTTTCTTTCAAGTCATTAAACATTATTGTTTTGGAGTTTTTTTTTTTTTTTTGGGGGGGGGGGACTAACCGTCAGCCATTGTTTTACAAGAGAGTAGCTAGAGAATAGTTTTCAAGGTAAAGAATTTGGAACAAATGTCTGAAACTTAAATATGAATAAGTCAATGAGTTAAAAAGCAAAATAATAGTATTATATTTTACTCTCATTTTAAGAGAATGTTGAATAATAATAAAAAGGTTAAACTTTTAAAATTCCAATTATTACTATTTAGTTCCCAAATATTTCCTCCAAATCTTTATTTATTTGGTTTTGCAAATAAATACGATTAGAATTAAAATTTTTGTCCGTGCTATTAATCTAAGACTATTGTTATATTAAATGGAAAAGATAATAAAAAGTTTTATTACTTGCTTATGTATATACATTCATGTGCTAAGAAAATGTGTTAAGATATTGTCATCTTTATTGTATCTATAATGTCAAAACCAGTTATAAGCTACTATTTTTATTATTATTGGTACATGATACCATTATTATTCATTTAGTGATTAATTAATAAATATTTAGCTGTAAAAGCAAAAAAGATACAATAAAACTAGTAATCAATTGACAGGTAACTAGCCTGGCAATTTAATGTTTTTTTCCCTTTCCTTAACCTTGAAAAGCCTGGCTTAATTAATATTTTTATGCAACTTTATTTAACTTACTTTGTTTTTTAGTCATTTGGACTAAATAAAATTTTGCAACTCAATTTTCAAACCACTTTCCATTTTCAACAGTAGCAAGCTCTCCATAAAGTAGTACCATCCATTGCAAGCCCTATTAATCAATGGATGCAGAAAGGTTTGTGCATAAAACCTCTATGTAGTGCCTACTCATATAATATTCCCAGACTAGTTTCATCAATGAGGAGCTGTGGATCTGAGAGCACTGCATCTACATCTTAGGATCTAATGCAACCTTCTAGCATCCAACCATTACCTTTTTAGTTAATTATAAAGTTATTAGATGAATAGACAATAGATTGAAATTTTGTGCAGAAGCTTTATTCCATCCATTGGTTACTGTGGCTTGCACTAGATGACACTCTTATATAGATATTTTGCTACTGTTTTAACAGCATGTGTAAATATAAGAAATGGTGATCATGTGATGTTTAGCACTTTCCAGAGATCTACTTGAAACTTTGCATACTTATGTTTTCTGATGACCATATATTCTTTTGGAGTTTTCAAACAGAAGCATTTGGGTTCGAAAAGATAGATGGCCATTCTATCTTTTCCAAAGACTTTATCATGTGGTTGAGTGTTAGTATTCATTCATTTATAGTTAAAATCTTCAAAGCGCATGTGCAAGAAATTAGTGAAAAATTAAATTTTTTAATTTTTTTTATTTTAAATATATGCAATTCCATTCAAACATTTAAAAAATTTAACATAGATGTGTAAAACTGAAAATTAGAAAAAAATTTAAAGAATTGCTTTTATTAACATAAATGCATTGAAAAGTAAAAATTAGATTTTCTTCAACTTTCACAGTATTCTTGATATTATACAGCCAAAAAGAAAAATGTATTACTAGTTATACTTAACTCTCTTGCAAGTTATTGATTTCCTTTGTTCCCAGTTGCTGTAAATATTCAACATTAAGTTTAAGATTAAACCATTGCCAATCATCAGAATATAATAAATTTGAATTCATTTGATATATATTTTTGTTTATTACTAAAATAAATTTTAAATATTCAAATTTTTTTTTCTGAAAATATTAAAACAATGATTTTGTAATAAAAACAAAAAGCTTTGTATATCATCATTTCTAGAAAGATTATTTTTATTTTCCAACATCAACAAAATCTTTACTATTTGTTTTTTTTTTTTTTGTTAAATTTGATTGAATACTTATTTATTTCTCTTATATCTAATGAATTATGCTTTAAAAGTTTAAATTGTTTTAATATTTATTGCAAAATTATGATATTTTCATATTTGTTGTTACAATTAGACTGATTACACAAGAAGCTAAGCTTGTAAAAAATAGGTTTAGGGTATATTTGCATTGTCTGATAATATAATGTCCTATTTTTGAAAATAAAGTAATTCTGTTCAAAATAAATTGTTAATAATTTATATTCTTGATTTGTAATAAATATTGTATAAATTATTGTATAAAAATATATAGAATTGTAATAAATTTGCAAATAAACATGTTTTTGGCTATTTGAACCATTTTCTCTAAACAATATTTAATATTAGGATATGAGCACAGACTTTCACACGACCCACCACTCTCCACTCCATCTAACAACACTGATACACTTAAACATACATATGTTGAAAAGATAAACAATCACCAATATACGTATTTCATGCTAAACCAGCAATCATCAGTTGGTCCAGATTATCATCTCTACACATATATACTATAAGTGCTCAGATATATATTAAGATAGACAATCCTCATACTTTAATGGACAGGCTTCAAACTACTCCACACTCCAACTCTTCAACCGTCCATCCAATTGAAAATCTGATGATGGAATGCTCAAAGGCCACCCTGAGGCCGAGATTATTGTCACACCCATGTTGACCTAAGGTCAATCTGAACCCCACATGTACAGGGCATAATCCATTAAATACATATGCAAGGATGGGCAGACATCTCTATAATGTAATAACTGAAACATAGGCTTATTTATACCTGTGTCTATATATATGTAATATTAGGATATTGGTGATTGTTTATCTTTTCAACATATGTATGTTTAAGTGTATCAGTGTTGTTAGATGGAGTGGAGAGTGGTGGGTCGTGTGAAAGTCTGTGCTCATATCCTAATATTACATATATATATAGACACAGGTATAAATAAGCCTATGTTTCAGTTATTACTAAACAATATTGTAAAAATGGTGATGTCAAAAAAATATCAGACTACAAAAGCACCGCTTGTCAAGATGGTTAGAAGGCAGAACTAAATCACTGTTATATTAGCCAAATTTTTGATTTTCTTACCATCTATGGAATTTTCTCAAACTAAAATTTTATATAGTAATTTATATAGAAAAATAAGCATATTTCAATGTAATGCTTGCAAAAATTCTCACTAGGGGTGAATTACTAAAAAACGTGAAAAATCTGATCAATACATCCGAGGGTTAATTATCTGCATTTTTTTTACTATTAGGTATACAATATTTTTAAACATGAGCACCCATGCTTTTATTTTTAATTGCCTAATGACAACAATAGTGTAAAAGCTGAAGAAATATTTTATTTTTACTGCATCTACGTGAATAAAAGGGTTCCTTAATTTTTTTAAAATTATAATATAACAATCAATGCTCTTATTCTATTTATATCTTAACTCAAAATTAAAAACCAAAATGGAAAATGGAGAAAGTTTTTAGGTCATTGTGGCAGTGGCATGCTGGGAAGTGTATCTTTGATTTAACTGTTTAATGATTTAACTTGATTTTCATATTTATACTATTTTATATCTTTTCAACTTTTTTTTTTGCAAACAAAAATGCAAAAACGTAAGCAATTATATATTAACTTTTTGTTTATAAAAATGACAAAATCAAGCATTTATTTATTCTAGCTGGGCATTGATAGTTATGAATCCAGAATTATCTACTTTGATAATTTCTTACATTAGCATACTTTCGCCCATGGAAGTAACTATTTGAAACATACAATTTTAAAAAGTTATTCCGAGAGGATCGAATAAGCATGAAAATTATACAACATGGAAAAGTGGAAATGATTTTAATGTACATTTTCTAATTGTTATTTGCTTTTCTATTATATCTCTTTAAAGATCTAACAAAGTAAGCCATTTCACTCTTTCAAATACATTTTCAAAATCAATAAAACACAATGTTCTTTTGTCAATTTATAAGTTTTGAGCAATAGCTCTGAACTGCACAAGAGGATGAACAATAAAACGATAGATGTGAGTGCCAAAGATTTGGATTGGTGCTCAACACATCTCTTGTAATGCCTCAAGATCACTTGACTATCTGAACAACTAATTGTTTGATTACATTCTAGAAAGTTACTATTATTCTAATAGCATTTTTGGATTTTCGACCATTTCTAAATTCAAGCTGTTATTTGGACAAAAATATGTCTAACATTCTACAAAAATATGTGTTCATTAACACCTCTTCTTTTTTTCCTAAAAAAATTATGATGTGAAGGAAATCTTTTGGCCACTCGGGTGATTTAAAAATTGCATTATAATTATCTGTAGAATACAAATATATACAATTGTCACAGTGAGATGACTCATTTTTTTCTCCAAGCTGCCTGCAGCTTCATCTCTGAATCAAGAAATGTGTTAATAGTATCATAGTTAAGCTGTTTACCACTAAACTGTTAATGTGATAGCAATGCTGATTAGGTCATGAGTCATGCCATGAAATATTGATAGTGTGTATAGTCTCAACTAAAGAATGTTTCCTGGAGTTCTGGAATCCCAGTTGATTTTGGCTGCAGGATTTATCCTGGGATTTTCCAGTCTCTGAATTACTACAATAATCAATACTTACAGTCTTACCATTTTTTTTTTCAGTCTTACCATTTTTATATATATATGACCATCATGCATTGACAAGGTAAATAGTTTTTTCATAATTTGAGATCATCAACAATAAAGATGTGTATTACTTTAATTTAGAAAAACATTTATTTTCATATATTTCATTTGCAATATAGAAAATGAAAGGCAAGTGTTTTCTTACATATCTCTGCAATGTCATCATCATTTCTCAAGTCTCGACTCAAGACTCCTCTTGACAGAGTCAGTGCAAGCTCTTATACAAGTTCATGATTATACATGTTATTTTTCCTTGAAAGATTCTTTTGCAGTTAAGCTACCTTCCATATATTTTATTTTTTAAATATCTTGCGATGATGGAGCAATCAAAAACTTTCATCTGGCAATACTTCATTAAATGTAATAATAATGAAGCAAAGTGTAAACATTATGGTGCAATGCTCAAATGTAGAGGTTTTTCTACAAGTCACTTGCTTTTGCATTTAAAAACTAAACATTCTATTGAGAAGCCTATGTTGGCAAATAATTGTAACCTCAAACTTTCAGCATGAGATGAATCTGTAGAATGCTCTTCAAAATGCTTTAAAAAGTGTTTCAGCTGTTTGCCTGTTTCTTAACGTTCATATTACATGTCAATTGCCAAATCAGTCACAAAATATTGAAATAATTTTATTTTTAATAATATAGTTATTAGTCTGTCAGGGGTTTAAAAAGAAAATGTTAATTTTCTGAAAAAATAAGATTTGAATTTGTTTCAATTTGTAGTTTATATTGTAATAGTATGTATGATGGCAACATATGAAAAAATGACATTGCTTCAATCATTAAAATTAATATAAATATGATAAATATAATAGTATGTATAATCACATGCCATATACATATAAAGAAAAAAGAAATTGCCTCAAAAATAAATATAATAAAATATACTAATTCCAGCCATTGAATATGAACCACAATAAATCAGGTTATGATGTTTAACTTTATTTGAACAAATTATTAATTTATGAAGTTTTGGATAATAAATTATCTACCCTATAAAAATATATTACACATGAGTGAATATACTTTAATCACTACTAATATTATTACTTTGGCTAGCTGTACAAAATAAACCTAGATACCACATAGCATTGACTAAGGCATGTTAACTGGTTAATTTTCAGGGTTAACTTACCTAACAATTTGATTACTTACTAAATATAAATTTGAACAAAGGGAATTTTATTGAATCCAATATATATGTTCACAAATAAGATTATATGTGATTTAATATTTCAATTACTGATGGCTTATAAAAATAATCCACTAATACCCAAGATTATCATTTAGTTGAATGGGTGAATTTGTCAACCAATTAATAATTGATGTACTAAAAATAGAAAAGACAGATATTAATAAATTTCAAATGAAAACTCAAAGTTATTCTTTTTATTTAAAACAAATGATATAAGCTTTATTCCAAGATTGTGATTATATATTTTTATAATTAGCACAAATATATATATATATTGAAACAGATATACTGTTCTATGTATATATTCAAAAGACCCCTCCCCCCACATTTAAAAAAGCTAGCGTGATTTGTCATTGAAAAGAAAAAGGACAACAAATACATTTAAATCTGCAATTAAAAAAAAAGTACAAATCTTTATTAAGATTCATCAATCTAAGGAAGAAAATCATTATTTTCTATAATTGAGAAAAGGAAATAATAAAGATAAATCATTATTGATTTTATAATTTTAAATCACGATATAAATTAAAGCTGGCATTTATTGAAAATATTACATTTTAATTTTTGAAACGATGTTGTTGTGTAAAGTGTGATAATCGCTTGAGGCAGTCTTTTTCAAATTGGAAAACGTGGCTTATCCTTATGATTTTTTACTATCCCACCAAAACTAATGTCCAGTCTTTGAGAAGAGATAAGCACTTGGGCTTAAATGAGAGCTGTATAACAAATCAGGTACAGTGGGAAAGATTGCTTAATCAATCCAAGGATCAGAATATAAATAGTTCAGCTGCAAGTTCAGGGCAAATTTTAAAAAGTTTTTCAAGTAGATTTTTAAAAAGTTTTTCAGAGAGATTTCTAAAGGGGATTCAAAAAAAAGATATTTAAAGTGTATGTTTAAAGAAGATTTTTTTCGAAAGATTTTAATTTTAAAAAGATATTAAGAGCAGTTAAAGAACCACTATTAATGATAGAAAAAGAAAGGAAAACATAATGATGAAAGGCTAAACAGTAACAGCTTTCTCTCTTCATTCCAAAGCCATGTTTCTCCAAGATTTGCCTGGGTGATCATCATGAAAGGGAATAGCACCATTCAGCTTAAATAAAATGACCCCTTTTTGATGGAACAGACTGGATATAAACAAGAAAAAAATGAAGGTAACAATTTTATAAAATATGTAATATTTATATGTGTTTATAAAAGACAAACAAAACGTCTTTCTTATAAATGAAACTAAAATTATGAATAAATGTAGCTATATGAAAATACATTTATTATTGAGAAATTATAAATGAAACTAAAATTATGAGTAAATGTAGCTACATGAAAATACATTTATTATTGATAAATGATAAAGGAAACTACTGATTAACTTATATCTGGAAACATACATCTGTGGCAGACCAAACAATATTTATGATAGATATTGGAGTAACCAAATAAAATTACAAATGCTTACCTGCCTATGGATTGTATAAGAATATTACACATAACTATAATTAATTAAATTATAATAACATATTTATAATTTAGATAAAACTAGAAAAAAATCAAAATGAAGGTATATATTCAAAATGAATGTATTTTGTAGATGTATACTATATTGGGAACAAATTCAAACATTTAAATATGAGCTAGTATGTCAATAAAAGTTAATGGTATATGTGTATAATGAACCATGCCCTTAAATATGCTGAAAGATTGAGAAAATCTTTTTTGTTGTTGTTGTTATTAAAGGGATTTTATTTATTATCTGAAAACTCTGAAAAAAGTAATACAAACACAGAATTAAAACATGTTATATACATATGAGTGAGAAATAATACCAAACCAATGAACCTAGGATAAATGTGCATATAGTATGGATTCAAACCTGGATTTGGATAACTATGAATAAAAATATCTGTATTATGCTTTAACTAACTTAAAATTAAGTGGAACTCTGAATTAGATGTAAAATATAAATTGCTAAAGAACTTGCATTCTTTAATTCATATTGCCCTACTATTGGATGTATACCAAGATACAAATGGACTGTAAATAAAATATTTGCTGAATTAAATGGAACTCTGAATTAGATGTAAAATATAAATTGCTAATGAACTTGCATTTTTTAATTCATATTACCCTACTATTGGATGTATACCAAGATACACAATGGACTGTAAATAAAATATTTGTTGAATTAAGTGGAACTCTGAATTAAATGCTATCAGTTGTCTTCATTATTCTCTCTGTTGTCTTAATATATCACACTCCTCTCTGTGAGTTAACTAAATGATTAAAGAGGGAAACTGTTAAAGAATTATTGAAAAAAAGGACTTTATTATATTCTCAACAGATTACATTTTAAAAGTCATATTGCACTATTATAGGATGTATACCAAGAGATACAAGGGACTGTCAATGAAATACTTTGTTTGATGGACATTTATTTAAACCTGTTATTAAATAAAATTATTGTTACTTAAAATCAATTTTAGTTATCCAGTTGTTCAATTCAATTTTTTTTATTATTGCATCACTCATCATTCAGTGCACTTGTTCACGAGAATCTCATGCCTCCTGAGCTATGTCTGGGATAACTAGGCCTAAGTAAGTCAGGCTGTAGTGAGATGGAACTCTAGTGGCGCCATTTGAAAAACCAAACATAGAAATGTCTAGATGCTTCCAGTCTCTATGGTACTACATCCTCTGATGAGCAGGAAATATTGTTGTAGGGGGGGTTAACATCTGCATTGGGGAATGCCAATCGATAGTCCCTTCCTGCAACATGCTCATCGGGAAATTGTTACAACCAAGGTAATAAAAGTTCTATGGTGGTCCGGTTACAATATATATATATTATAATGGTCTGTGTTTAGAGATCAATAGAGTCTTACCATATCTGCACTACAAGGGCACCATCTAAGCATTTGAACCTAGAAAATTTATAGAGTAGGCAGATACGTGCTGCTAAAGATCCAACTTTTATTTATTATTTAGACTATTAGCCCAAGTCACTAGCTCAGTGGAGACACAGAGATAATGATATATAACTTTAAAATATAACTTTGTTTAATTTGAATCTTAAATATAAAAAATAACAGCTACTGCCAGTAATAAATACACAAACAACATTTATTTATGCACATATATAATCATTTAAAGTTTGAGGAATAACATTTATTATTTTAGATTTTATTATTAACTTTTAATTTAAATTATTATTTTAGAATTTTAAATCATCCGCACAATGAATTTAATAATATATATATTTTTTAAAATTGTTGAGTATGAATAGACTACATAGATTTCATTTGAAAAGAAAATATTCTATCCCTTATTTAACCTTAGACCAAAAGCTCGCAGTCAAACCGGCATCAATCCATCTGATACATTGATGTATTCAATGCAGCATAAAAATACGACAGCACTAAATACTATACTGTCAGGAATGTACATCTGAACAGTAAGTATGTTTAGAGAAGACATTGACTCTCAACCAAACAGGAATGCTACGTCTGTCGGCAAGAAGAACAATAAACAAAAAACTCCATAGGAAGGGACTGTGTTTTCCATCTTATTATCCCTTCCATAGGCAAAAAAGAGGGTGTGTGGTGTATAAATGGAGATCCTGCATGTAGCGAACCTCATACTACATCTACTAATTACACCAATATATCCAATCCATTGACCTAATTTAACTACGAAACAAATAACCTAAGATTACCCTCCCCTAATTAATTAATATAACTTTACAAATCTATATAGCCATTCCTGCCCGACTTAAATTTAACATTTATATAAGTTTGCACAGATGAATTTTATAAAAGTTTGTTTTTTAATATTGAGTATAGATTGACTACATAGATTACATGCTCAAAAACATTTCAAAAACAACATAAATGATCAAAACATAAAGTCACTGATGTTAATTACAGAGGGGAATTTACAAGAAACCCAATGGCATTCATCATAAGATGCCGCATTAACACCAATAACTAAAAAGACACTTGAATAAATACATTTTTAGATATTCAACTTGAGATATCGTATTTACTGAATATCGATATATTTCAATCAAATATGAAAATCCAAAAACATATTTAAACATTAACGAATCCATGCAAGCATCTATACCCAACTTAAATTTAATGCCTTAAATAATTTATACAATATTAATAAAAATAAAACAAAATGAAAATGATTTTTTTTAGCAAATTCAAATATATATAATTTAAACATTAATTATCAATTTGAAAATTTGAAAGTCAGATAAGAGTTCATTTTAAAATTTAGTTTCTGAATATTAAAAGCTTGAACGAAAGTTCTTAATTATTTTTAAAATTTATAGTTCATGTCTTACAGAAGAAGAATCCAGGTTCCTGATGCCAATTCCTGCGACATCTCTATTTGAAGTCCAGTCTGTTGTTCTGGAGAAGGCCTAAGCTGGTTCAATCTTAGTATTACAGTCATTTTATTTGAAATAAGTGAGAGAGAGAGAGAGCGACAAGTGCGTCTTATTGCTCTTCTCACTAAATCAAGCCGGAACTGTTCTTAATTTCAATATTTTTCCTTTTATAGTACTCCTCTGGATTCAACGAACAAAACATCACTCATTTTCATTAGGGTCTGAGCATTTGTTGCTTGGTGCTTCCACTGGTCAAGATAATTCTTTTTATTCTCCTATCTATATCTTTCAACTGACTTTTTAATCTATAAGAGCCCCAAGGGCTAGTTTGCTTTTCAATTAATTTATAAAACAATCATTTCCATTTACAAAAATATTTTATCTTTAGATCTTGTACTTTTTTCTAAAAAAAGTACGTTCAAATATATATTTTTAAAAAGAAAATAATTTTTAAAGTTTTGCATCTGTGTGAATATATATACGTATACATGTTTAGCAACTCTTTATTTATTTTTTTTAGCTTTTATTTACGAACTTAAGAAAAAATTTATTTAAATTTTAAATTAATGTAACGGCATATACCGTTACATATCAGTAAACCTCCTCAAAAAACAAAAACCTTAAAAAGAAAAAGAATTTACTTAGTGTTAGAAATTACGTTACACAATTATATACTAAACTTTTTTTTTTTTAAAAGACAAAACTTTGGTTAGTAATTACACACAAATATAATGATAAAAAAAATAATTGTTGACTGTTTATTCTTTACTACCAGTTAATCTTCTGCCCCCTCCCTTCCAAGTTTTTTTCTTCTAATTTTAAGTATTACTTAGGCACGTTAAATGGTTGGATTTAAAATGACTTTTTTAAAAAAAAAAAAAAAAGATTTATATTAATTATTATGTTTTATTCCTTGTATTTATTTCTATATATGCACAATTTTTTTTACTGACAGTACTTTTAAAACAAAATTCAACCTATAACTTTATGTTAATACAAAACTATACTTATTTCAGAAAAAAATGTTACTGGCATGATTTATTTTTAATATTCTCAGGGTACTTGTGGTTTATTAAAGACCAGCTCATGTTGGGTGGCCAAGTATAATGGTCCGAGTTTAGAGATCAATAGAGTCTTACTGTATCTGCACTATAAGGGTGCCATCTAGGCATTTGAACCTAGAAAATTTATAGAGTAGGCAGATACATGCTGGTAAAGATCCAACTTTTATTTATTATTTAGACCATTAGCCCAAGTCACTAGCTCAGTGGAGATGCAGAGATAATGATATATAACTTTAAAATATAACTTTGTTTAATTTGAATCTTAAATATAGAAAAAATAACAGCTACTGCCAGTAATTAACACACAAACAACATTTATTTATGCACATATATAATCATTTAAAGTTTGAGGAGAATAACATTTATTATTTTAGATTTTATTATTAACTTTTAATTTAAATTATTATTTTAAAATTTTAAATCATCCACACAATGAATTTAATAATATATATATATATTTTAAGATTGTTGAGTATGAATAGGCTACATAGATTTCGTTTGAAAAGAAAATATTCTACCCCTTATTTAACCTTAGGCCAAAAGTTCACAGTCAAACCGGCATCAATCCATCTGATACATTGATGTATTCAATGCAGCATGAAAAATACGACAGCACTAAACACTATACTGTCAGGAATGTACATCTGAACAGTAAGTATGGTTAGAGAAGACATTGACTCTCAACCAAACAGGAATGCTACATCTGTCAGCAAGAAGAACAATAAACAAAAAACTCCATAGGAAGGGACTGTGTTTTCCATCTAATTATTCCTTCCATAGGCAAAAAGGGGTGTGTGCAGTGTATAAATGGAGATCCTGCATGTAGCGAACCTCATATTTCATCTACTAATTACACCAATATATCCAATCCATTGACCTAATTTAACTTCGAAACAAATAACCTAAGATTACCCTCCCCTAATTAATTAATATAACTTTACAAATTATATAGCCATTCCTGCCCGACTTAAATTTAACATTTATATAAGTTTGCACAGATGAATTTTATAAAAGGTTTTTTAATATTGAGTATAGATTGACTACATAGATTACACGCTCAAAAACATTTCAAAAACAACATAAATGATCAAAACATAAAGTCACTGATGTTAATTGCAGAGGGGAATTTACAAGAAACCCAATGGCATTCATCATAAGATGCTGCATTAACACCAATAACTAAAAAGACACTCAAATAAATACATTTTTAGATATTCAATGTGAGATATCATATTTACCGAATATCGATGGATTTCAATCAAATATGAAAATAAAAAAAAACATATTTAAATGTAAATGAATCCATGTAAGCATCTATACCCAACTTAAATTTAATGCCTTAAATAATTTATTCAATATTAATAAAAATAAAACAAAATGGAAATGATTTTTTTTAGCAAACTCAAATATATATAATTTAAACATTAATTATCAATTTGAAAATTTGAAAGTGAGATAAGAGTTCATTTTAAAATTTAGTTTCTGAATATTAAAAGCTTGAACGAAAGTTCTTAACTATTTTTAAAATTTATAGTTCATGTCTTACAGAAGAAAAATCCGGGTTCCTGGTGCCAATTCCTGTGACATCTCTATTTGAAGTCCGGTCTGTTGTTCTGGAGGAGGCCTAAGCTGGTTCAATTCTAGTATTACAGTCATTTTATTTGAAATAAGTGAGAGAGAGTGACAAGTGCACCTTATCACTCTTCTCACTAAATCAAACTGGAACTGTTCTTAATTTCAATATTTTTCCTTTTATAGTACTCCTCTGGATTCAACGAACAAAACATCACTCATTTTCATTAGGGTCTGAGCATTTGTTGCTTGGTGCTTCCATTGGTCAAGCTAATTCTTTTTATTTTCCTGTCTATATCTTTCAACTGACTTTTTAATATATAAGAGCCCCAAGGGCTAGTTTGCTTTTCAATTAATTTATAAAACAATCATTTCCATTTACACAAATATTTTATCTTTAGATCTTGTACTTTTTTATAAAAAAGTACGTTCAAATATATATATTTTTTAAAAAGAAAATAATTTTTAAAGTTTTGCATCTGTGCGAATATATATACGTATACACGTTTAGCAACTCTTTATTTTTTTTTTTTAGCTTTTATTTACGAACTTAAGAAAAAATTTATTTAAATTTTAAATTAATGTAATGTCATATACTGTTACAATATGGAAAGCATAAAAATTGTTTGGCTTTTTAAATGTTCACCTTTTTAAAAAAAAATCTAAATCAAATAAAAGATTTACTGATAATAAACATAACTTGCGGTTTATATTTTACATAGGAATTGTATAAAGCTGTTGTGAAATTAAATCAATAAACAAATAAATAAATAAATTGATGATATCTTGTTAAATTAATAATTTAGGTTATAGATGTATTTCTTTAAAGTTGGATCAACAAACAGGATGATACAGAAGACAATATCTAGAGCTCCGTTCCACTATGCTATAAGGATTTATTTACTTTACTTTATTTCAAACCACATCTTTTATTAGGAACATCAACTACTTGGACTTATTATTAATATAAGGCTTATATCCTAGCCTGAAAAGTTCAACATTTATTCCATAACTTTATTAACTTAGGGTTTAATAAACTTAGCACAATATATAAATATCATATCATATCATCTAAGCCCTTATGTATAAGGAAAACACACACACACATATATATATATATATAACAATACAACTTCCAAATGCAAATGTGGGGATATTAATATATAACTTCAATATTTAATACTATAAATTGACCCAATCCTTTCAAAATACATCTAATAGTAATACAATTAAAATAATTGAAGAGTTAAGATAATTACTAAATAATGATATAATTTGTAAATACAATTCTATAAAAATTTATATATTTATATACAACTCATATGCAATTAAGTGTAATTTATTTTTTTCCAATCTAAATTGATACATGACATTTATTATTTAATATATATATATGTATATAAAACAAATTAAATATACTATTAAAAACATATATATTATTACAATCATTATTTTACCTTGGCACTTAACAATATATTCATGCAATTTAAGATATAAAATTTTTTAAATATATATATATTGACTTTCATTATAATTAATAAGTTTAAATATTCAAAAAGAAACTTATAGGTTAGTTTTAAATATCACAAATGTATATACTTTTATAAAGATATATTTTAAAATGTTATAAAATAATAATAGATGTATAAAACAAAAAAAAAAACATGTGACAAATTTTAATTACCATTTAATTTCTTTTAATGTCTCTTCATTTCCCAGTCCACTAATTATTTCAGGCATTTTTCTTTTGTTTTGTCTATCCCAGAGTAGATCAAAATAACTTTAAAATATGTATACATATTATTAATGAATTTATAGATTTTTCTGTTATTGGAGCGATTGATTCCGGACATTCTCTTTATATTCAACTATAGAAATAATTAAATTTGACTATTACTTAGGACCATTAAAAGAAACTTGAAGTTAAATATATATATATATGTAGCTATGTTCTGAAATCTATTTATGAACGCAGGTTTAGTTTCAGGTTGCATATTTTACTGGACTCCAATAATGAAATAAGACAGGCAAAAGGGCTGAAATTGCCCCAGATAATAAAGTTCACTTAGCCAAACATTTTTGATGTTATCTTGGTCTAGTAATTATTATATTGATATCCAAAAGTAAAAAAATTTGGGGAATAGACAAAATAAAGCTATGACTTCTTTCTTCTGTTTTATTAATGGCAATTCTGTTTCTTGTTTCCATAGTAATCTTTGTCCTATTGATATAACTCATGCGCTACGTTAAAAATCTTTTAACACTGTTGATTTTAATATATTTTTTTAAACACCAAAACAAAAATAATGTTAATAAAAAAAAAAATATTACATTGAAAAATATATTTTTACAATCTACGAAATAAATAAATAAATAATTAAACCAAAATAATATTATTACATCTTTTATAATTTCCAAAAAAAAAAAGGAAAAGTATTATCTAATTATAACTAGCAATTTAAATGCTACTGTTGATAATTATTTATATACATACGCACTCACGAATATATATATATATAGCTATTAAAATCCCACCATCAAAAAACAAAGCACATATCACAATAAATAGATAAAAATGAACCAAATAACCATAAAAACTATTAACAACAATAACAACCTATTTACAAATCCTTAAGTAAAAACTAAATCAAAGAGATTTTTTTAAAACTATCCTGGCACTTCAAAAGAAAGGGTGGATTTTCCATCCTTTACAATATATATATATATAAATGAATAAAATGCTGTGACGTTTCAGTTTTAATTCCACCTATAATAATCTTGGGAAATTCCAGGAAAATAACATTTTTTATCCTGGAATTCTGGGATTACCAAATTGTGGGAAAAAGACAATCCCTAGTTCAACCCATATTTATATGTAATGGTTTGAGATCAAACAGTTGCAATAAGATAATCTTAAAACATAGAAATAAATAGCACTGTAAATCATTATTTATTATAAAATAATAGTATAAATAATTTGCACAAACACAGACATGTCATTCTGTTGATCATAATATCTTGGGAAGGTATCTCAATTCCTTATTGGATTTCTTTACTTTTTTAAAAAGTCTTTGCAATTCTATTGTAAATATTTCTGTAATGAGTTACATATAATGGAGTCATGAAGTATGCCATATCTATGTAACTATGTGACTTCAATTAAACACAATTCAAAATAAAATGTAAACAAACAAAAATGTAAATAAACCAATAAAAAAAACACACACACATTAAAATTCATATATTTTAATATTCGCAGACGTTTTTCTTTCTCTGTGCTGAACACATAAAGATTACATATATTAATAAAAAAAATTCAGTTTATGTTGAAAGGACATATATTTTATCCTTTTTTTATTATCCTTTCTGAATTTGATATGATATATTTCACTTAATAAAATATTTTCTAACAGTTAAAGTTTTACAAAATCTCAAAAAATTGATTTAAAAACATTAGCATAATTAGAGAGAAAGTAATTTCTTAAAAAAGATAAGAGTCTATTGTTTCTACAAGAAAAAAAAGTTATTGAAATAAAAGAATATTACCCAGAGTTGTAGGAATCAGTTTTTTTCTTTTATTCTTATATGCATGAATAAACACACACTCTGTAAAATAAAATAATTATCCCCTCTATTTATTATTAATAACTATATTATTTTTCCAAGTTTTGTTCATATTAAAATTTTTATTTATATATTGAACAGGGTTTCCTTTGTCTCCCATTCATATGGGGTTTTAACCTATCATCATCAACCATTATCAATCCACTGCAGGATGAAGGTCTCTCCAAGTTCAAACCATCTCTGATCTTTAGCTTCTTTTCTCCGCATCACCCCTGCAAACTTTCTTATTTCATCCATCCATCTAACATGTGCTCTCTTTCTTGGTCTTTTAAAATCTCTTGGAATCCAGTTTAAGATTTCAATAGTTGCATATATATATATATATATATATCTGTTTTTGGGCATATAGGTTATTTAGAATAACCAAATCATGGTCTCATACAATTACTTGGAAGCTACAACTATTTTTTTTAGTTATTAATATTATATATCACAACAGAATTATTGCTGCATGGTTTAATAACGTTTAAACCTGAAACAGCTTATTTATTTATTTTTTTAGGTGCCAGTATCAGTAAATTATTCCACTAAATATGCTGTTCAGTATTAGTTAAATACTGATTCTCTATTTTCTTTATATTTGATGAATTTTCTCCAAAGCAATATATCACATGATAATTAAATGTATTAATACTCATTCTTATAAACAAAGAAAGAATTACAGAGGTTGTTTAATACTAGATTTTAAAACAAATATTTAATAAAAATAAGAAAAAACCCCAAGGTAATAAAGTTTATAGCTTATTCATTTCCACACATCCTTTTTATAGAGTAATAACATATATAAGAAACAATCAATGGTAGAAATTAGTAAGAATAAAACCTTATATCAAATTATTAAATTGCAATTAAGAGTTCTTTAAGGCAGTTCAATATCAGGTTTATGTTTAGATTTACTTTAAGTTTATATATTTTATCAAAATAAGCAAATATGAAGGCTTTTATAAGTAGCTATTTCTCAAATCATATCACGGATTTTTATATAATTGATTTTCAATAACAGCCATGTTTTCATTGCACTTTTGAATTTATTCTTATATTGAGTTGTTTTGGGAATTAGGTGTGATAAGTGTCATTTTAGCAGTAGGGTTTTGAGGAAGGTATTGACAAATGTATATATTGGTTTAGCCTCACATCTGGATAATTTCTTTGGTATATGTATGTTCTTTATTTCTGTGGGTATGCAATCCCATACAATTGCATTATCATATATAAATATATTTTATTTATTTTTAAATAAAGTATACAACCAAATATATTTTTATCTGCTTCATATATACTACGCATTTCTGGCTGCAAAGTAAAATACTTTTAACTTAAGAATAAAAATGTGTACTTTACAAAGAAAGATAATACAAAAAAGTATTTATATATTTTTTTTACAAAATTAAAACTGTTTTTTTTCTCTAATTATTTTTCATTATAATCTGATATTCCTATCGGCCATCTTTAATTTAAAAAACTGTTTTATAGATAAAACATTTCTTTTATTAATTACAGGTAACTAAATTAAGCTTTAATCTATCTTTTAATTACACGTATATTTTCTGGGTGGTCAAAAAAATAGTGGTAATAATTATTAATATACAATATCTTTTTCTGTTAACGTATATATATATATATTCTTTTCAACAATCTCTAACTTTCTTTCTGAGTGTTAATACACCTTGTACACATCAATGGTACAATATACATATAAAAATGCATCTGTTTTATATATGTACTTGTTGAGAAGTTCAATAAGCAATATATATTTTATTCTAATCAATGTTTATCAGCAAAAGATGAGCTATTTACACTATGATAATATGTTGGATTATTTCCATCATCTACCAGTAAATGTTGAATGTATAGAAAATTTTAAACTTCTCAAATACAAACAACTAGTTAGTAATAACACACAAATAGGCAACACTGATTTGTCTATTTGTGTATTATTACTAACAAGTTATTTGTATGTATTTGCGAAGTTTAAATTAAATATAAACTTTTTTTTTTTTTACGTATATTGGTGATTATTTATCTTATCAGCATATATGTACTTGAGTGTATCAGTGTTATTAGATAGAGTGGAGAGTGGTGGGTCATGTGAAAGTCTGTGCTCATATACCCTATATATAACCTTTTTTATACATTCCACATTTACTGATAGATGATGGAAATAGTCCAACATATTATTACATGTAATATACTATTATCACTAGCCCTCAGACAATGATTATACACTACAGTATACTCTTTTAATGCAAGATACAAAATATAGAATAGTTCCACTATACACTTTTCTTTTTTTTGCAAAAAATAATATTTTAGCTATTACCTTGTCAGCATATATTTATTTATCGTTCACTTTTAGTATACTTTTATTTATCTCTCCATTGTTTTCATTTTTAGATGACTTTTTCTCTTTACTTCATGTGAAAGAGTGTTGCAGATAACGTATAGACATTTTAATATATACATCATTTTACTTCTGATTTTAATATTCTCCATTTGATTAGTATATTGGGTAAACTGTTTAGTTGCTTATTAGAAATTTATTACATTTTGTAGATTTAGCTTTTGTATTTATTGCTAACATACTTTTTACAAATTAAATGATATGATATTCGGCGTGTATGAGCGTGTGTGCACAAATACATATGAAATTTAATATTATTTATTTTATTATTTGTTATTTGCTATTTTTATATTAGTTTTTATGGATAATTTCATTTTACTTCCTTATCGAGACTACCGAATAATGCTTATCTCAAAAAGTAAAAGTCTATTGAAAAATATAATTCATTTTTTTTGTTATATATATATAATAAAATTATTAAAATATATATTTATTTAAAGTATTTTTTTAAGTGAGAATAAATTTTTAACAAAAAAATTGTGAATATTTTGAAATTGTTGAATTTTTATTTTATGATTAATATTTATATACGATACAGAACCAAGACCAAAAGAATGACCACAAAGAAGATAGTACAATTAATGACAGAAGAAAAGAATATTGTGATCATAGTAGAAAATGTATAGAATTTAACAGTAAAGAAGTTAAAGCTGTATAATAATAGTTTATATTATTTTAGAAGACAGTTTAAATCGCATTTAATCTTGAAATTTATTACACTCGGTTTTTATAAAAGTTAACAAAATGTATGATACATTTACCAGGAAAGCTAGCTTGAATTTGCAACACATGCATACATATATGTACATTAGGTATAGGACCTATGAAGCAAATCAGTTTTGATCTATACTTTTTTTGATTGAAAAAAAAAAAAGAAGCAATGATTGTTTGACAATTTCTTGCATGATTTTAGATCATTGTTTCTTTCAAGTATCAAGCTCAGCATCATCTACTTATTTATCATACCATTTACAACATTCTTAAACACTTTATCAATACTATTTATTTATATCAAAACTAACAGTTTTGACTGTCCTGCAGTCATCATCAGAGCTCTTAACAATCTTATTTCTTAAAACCCAACTGACAATATAAATAAATAGTATTGATAAAGTGTTTAAGAAAGTTGTAAATGGTATGATATGTTAAAGTAGAAATCAATACATAGGAAAAGGAAGAAGAAAATTATACTACTTGTTATTTGTAATGGATGAGCATTTGGCACAAATTGGCACTAATTAAATAATCTACATCATTAATTAATTAACTGCAAGATTAATGAGTTTGAAAAAGATAACTAAATACTTTGATCAAATAATTAATACAAATGGAAACATGATGGATGCTCTGAGTGCGTTTTGGTATAAATATAGTAAAAGAAAATACACATGCAATTCAAAAAGGAAGATTTTGAGTAAATATGTTTAGCTAACATTTTGTTATACATATGGAATTACTACAGTTCGTAGAAGAGCAATGTGAAAATTAAATATTGTAAGTTGTGGAGGTTGGAATTAACAATTGAAAGTGACATACATATGAGAGTTCAAACAGGCATTTAGAATATCATTGAAAAAAGTTAAGAGGTTGTAATCATATTGGACCGAACATGATGCTGATGAAGTTCTAAATAAGAGATGTAGGAAGAGACCATATGTGATGTGATCGAATGAGATATTTAAAAAGGACTATAGATTGGATAAATCGGAATAAACTGCTAAAAATATTTTTGTTATGGATTAATAATAGTTCAGAATGATAATGATAACTATAAACCCTCAGTTAGGATCCTCAAACATTTGTGTGCATGTGTGTATATCTTGTAGTGGATCAATAATAGTTAAAAATGATGACTATAAACCTTCACCTAAGATTATTACAGTTTGATTTACAAGCATCAAACATACTCCATCCTCAATTTTGACACCATCCACTCTAGATAAATACAATACTGATTATGACTAATCCTTTATTGAACTGGAAATTAGTTCTAGCCCAGGTACAAACTTTAAACCTTCAATTAAAGATTAATATATCTAGTTTTTTAATTAACACACCTATAGTAATTCAACTTCATTTCTTTTTTCCCTTTTATAATATCTTTTATAGATGGACTAAATAAGTTCCACACCTCACCCTTTTTCAAAACATATAAATAAAGACCCCCTATAAGACAGATGACCTCCAAGATCCATTTCATGTTGCACCAGCACACATCAGTTGGTCCAGGTTATCATTCTCATCTAAGATTATAATACATTTGTGTGTGATATTTTTACTTTCACAATAAATTTATTGTAAAAATACAGAACTTCTGCATTTATAATGTTGTTTGTTAGTTATTTCAAGTCTTTGTTCTTTGGTGTTATTATTCTACTTTATTTTTTCATTATTATTTGCTTGATATTTTATGCCATTTTATTCCGTTGTCGTCACTTTGTTTAAAGTTATTATTATTATAGTTGCTAGTTTGTGTGGCATTGTTATTATTTCCTGTTTTTGTTGTTAGTGATTTGTATTATTTGTGCAATCATTATTACTTTTTAATTATAACGTTGTTAATATTTAATCCAAGCCTTTTCTTAGATTCAGTACAAGGGTATACATTAGAATAAAATTTTTTAATGTTGTTTTTTCTATTTTGCTCCAATCGCTATTGATCATTAATTTTAAAATAACAAGCTTTCGGATCACACCGTTATATATTATCTTGTCATTTGTAATTTATGTATCACTTCTTTAGCCTTCAGCTTGAATGCACTTGTTAATTTTTTATTTTACTTTTCTTGCATTACTTGATAAATATTTATTTATTTGTTATGACAGCAGATATTAATAAAAGTCACATAGAGAATTAATCTTATATCGTTTAAAAGTTATCGTTTGAGGTGTTGAAAGCATGATATGTGTGTTTTTATATATTTAAGCTCAGTCGTTAAAATGACTTCTGCATATTGTAAATAGTTAAGCTCATGTTATCAGGAATAGAAAATGGTGCATGTTTATTTAATTCTGGACTGGAACAATCTACCATTATGAACTTTTATAATCGTCATTTGTCAGTGTTAAGAAACCAGTTGAAGAGTATTTTTAAGGGGTTTTTTTTTGTTACTATCAATGCATCTTTTATCTCAACAGCTATATGCTACAACTACCCATGAGTGAAGAAAGTCAAATTATTTTTATTATGCATGCATTTTGTATACAATATTCATGCAACACCCATGTTGACAACTTGATATTTCATTATTATACCATTTACGCACATTCTCCATTTCAACACTCTCATTCCAGGTATGACTGACTGGTTTCTATTCATTTTTAATGTAGGAGGAGGAATGATGATTGCACTGTAGGTACATATTTTCAATTGTTTTTTATAAGTGCATCCTTCATCTCCACTTCATTGCATTGTAGTCATCCACTAGCACAGGAAGGTAAGTCATCTTCTTTCATTATTAATTCATTTCACAAACAATTTTTACTTATCAGTTGAATAGAGATTCAAAGACCTGTATCACACCTTGAAAATATTCTTGCCTTTGACAGTTCATTGTCTTATATTGTTTGAATTATTTTACATTATTCAGAAGCAATTTTTCCACTTTAAACCAAAATTTAATGTTTGCATGTTGTTTCATCATGGGTTATGGTACAATGCATACTATCCCATTTCATGTTATACTTCATGATTCAGTAATGCTAACACCTTAAAAGTTTTTGTGGTGAATAGATAAAACTATGATGCTATGTAACACTTGCATTAATTCAGAGAAGATGATGAAGGCAGCTTAGAGAAAAAGAATAAATCACCAATTACCATTTTGTTGTGACAAATTCTATTCTCGAGTTCTAATTTTCATTAAGTCTAAATGCTTCTGTTATTTATTGGATCAAAACTCTAGTCAGCATTCAGTCTTTGTATTATTAATAAGTTTAGCAGTTGGAAGTTTGGTGCTGCATATATGCATTACTGTTGGTGGTAAATTACCATTACTCATTTTATAAGGATTAGTTTAGTATGTTATGTTCAAGAATTAGGAATAATATAAAAATAGAAATTATGGAAATTAATTGTAAAAGACTTAGAAATCAGCCAAATGTGAAATAACATGAAATCGGAGAAGATGGCAGTTGAGAAATTGAACCCGATTCTAAAAAAATGTAAAAGACCTAGAAAGCAACCACATGTGAGATGGTTAGGATGAAATAAACACTTGGCTACAATAATGAGTGAATGAAGCTATGGTTCAAAGAAACTGGATTAAATCAAAGAAATATTCAGACTGCGATGCATATTAATATTCAAAAGTAATTATGATTCAACATTCATTGTGAAGCAGTAATTCTACTTTTATAAGATGGTAAAATTGTGGTTTGTTTTCAAGCCACAAAGGTTTTATTTTACAGTGGATTAATGATACACCATACACTTTATATATATTGTGATGATTGAGAATTATATCATAATACTGATAAAAATTGCTTAAAATTTTACATGCTCAGATTTAAGTTAGGAAAAAATTTAAAAATAAAGTTTTCAATGTTAAGAATGATACCATAGACACAGAAGTTAAACAAAATCTAGATTAGGTAAAATAAATATCAAGTTATAAATATGTAAATATTGGATCCCCATATATATATATATTGTACCCTCACTAACTAGAAATATAATAATAAGAAAATACGACTAGCTCTGATAAAATGATTATGCTAGTCTAAAACACATATAATCTTACTATAATCAATAATAAAGATATCTTATGATAATATCCACTATTTAACTAGCTCTAACTGATTAATAAATAATAAATGGTTTGGTTTATGAAAAGTTAAACAAATAAAATATTAATAAATCATGAGACAACTAAGTGAAGTACAAGCAGTAAAGAATTATATTGAGTCAATATCCCACAGGATACAATCTCAGTGGCATAAGAATACTATCTCCCCTATCATTTTAAATAATAATAAATTCATAGCATTCCTACAACTTTAAAATAATAATAATCAATTTAGTATAATGTTACTAAATAAATCCTAATCTCTTTATTAAAACAATACAATTATAATAATCTCAGGTTCTTTAAAATAACTCTAATCAATTTATAATATCCTGTAGGGATTTTGTATCATCCTCAACTACACATAACTAATAATAATAACAAGCAATAAATAATAATATTATTTCTCATTAAATAATTATCAATGTTATTCATTGTTTAAGATTATGGTAACGAATAATAATGGTAACAATAGTAAGTAATATAATTCTTTTAGTTCTCATGTGGCATCTTAAATAGAATATGTGATATAATCTAAGAATATGTGGCAACAAACAACGTTATAATTCTATGCAATAAATTGCACAATTAATTATTACCATAATAATAATATTAATGCAAAAAAAAAATTTCTCAAGTATATCGTATTCTGAATCATTGTGATTTCTTAAGTAAATAATTATATATGTACTGTGCAAATATTAAGTTTGTTTTGGTATCTGTCAATTATGTATATGTGATGGTGAATAAATCAACATAACACAAAGTTTTATAAAAACAAGTTTAACAAATTTTATTATTATATATTTTTAACAAACTATATACACTATTTATAATTGTGTTTAATAAAACCTAACAAATATCAAACTAATGAAAATAATATTAAGTTACATACTTCCACATTAAAAAAGAAATAAATCAACAAGTAAATGCCAAGATGCAAAGACCGAAAGAATTGAACGGGCTCGGGTTGCATGATCTCAACACCTTCTTCATCCAGAAATCCCTATCAATGCTTAATGCAATGAATCCAAGAACCCAGTGGACTCACTACAGGATGAGATTGAACCTTCTGACATGCCACCACCCATACAAAGTAAGTGGGCCATGGAGCTGCTAGCATATGCCAACAAATTCTTCAAAGTTACGACATCAATTATTGAAACACTAACACCTACTGGCAAGTTTACAAATACATGCATGCAAACATTACTGAATTAACTACTGAGCTTGATTTATCTACCAAATTACTAATCAGAAAACTAAAATTTTGCTACTTGGAAGCTAAACATATTGACTTTATCATAAAATTTAATTTGAAAGCCTTGCCAACCAATCATTTTTTGGTAAATCATAGAAATTTCTCAAAAATAGAACCACTATGTAGCTTATGTAAAGTGGCGGATAAAACTATTAAACATATTTTTACTGCTTTCCCATTTTTGAGTCCTGCTAGACAAAATATCATAACCAAAGTACTGCAAGCTAACATGAAAAATTTTAAGAATCAGGGATGATATAAAGAGTGGTGTCTTTGCTGCAATTAGAATGGGAATGTTCCTGCTTCATGCCATGTGGTTAACGAGGAATTATTTCGTTTTTAAACAAGGAAGTAAAGAACCATGGGGGGTGTGTAAAAAATTTATTCGAAGGACTATGTATAGGGATCACTTATTAATGGCAGAAAAGCTCTTTGGGGACACTTGGGGGCAGCTTAGGCCACTGGATGAAGAGCCAATCCTCAGCTAATTAAAAATTAATTCAAGATTAAAAAATGGTTTAGTTAGATGGAGAATGACAAATGATCACTGTCAATCAAAATATAGACTGCACAATGATCACTGGCTAGTCACTAAATGAAGAACCAGTTGTTCTGATATAAAACTAGTACACAATAATCATGAAATTAATTTATCACAATAATAACTAATGTATCAAATGGGTATATTTTCTAATTTGGAAAATTATTTACTAATGATTGTTATAATATGTGTAACAAATTCAAACAAATGTATATAACAAGATTTATATTGTAATTGTATGTGTATTTTCCTTAATAAAAAAACAACAACAGGTAAATAAGCCTTTACTCCGACTTATATACTATTGAGCACATTTATTTAAAATAATAATAATACCAATTTAGGAATACACTTATAGTTTAATAATAATATCCATTAATTAACATAACTAGAACATATGGTTTTCATAAGTGTACACGAAAAATATAAAATATGAGATACTTAAACAATATACATCTTTAAAATATGTTCAAATATTTCCCTACAATAAATCAATCAAACTTATCTTATATAATAGTGCTAGTGTTATTTTAAATACTTTTCTGGGTTCGTTTGATAAATAAATTGACTTTAATAAAATAATATGATTGATGTTCTTTTACATATTTTACTTGGCACTACTCTAAATAAAAATTCTTATATGTGTGTTTTCTGTATGTTTAAAATATAAAATAATATTCACAAAATGTAAGCATTCATTCTATTCTGTGTTATTCATTTTGGATGTTTTTATTTTTTCAAAATATGCATTAACACGTAAAATCTAAATATCAAAATTATTCAAAATCTCGTGAATAATTAATTATCATCTCTTTATGTTTTAAAATAGTTTAATAAAAATATGAAAAAAATATATCTATGATTTTTTATTATTACTGTTAGCATTTACTTTCCATCTCATTTGTATTTGACTTTAACCTATACCAGAACCAGAAAAACCTATCTCATCTCCTTGCAAATGCTATACAATGCAAAAACTGTTGAAATTAAGATAGTGATACGATGAGTAGGCATGAAGAATTAACTAGAGTACAGACGAAATAGTATAAAATATATGGGATAATCTACATGGATACAGTGTGAATGAGGAGGTATGACTTCTCTGTCCAATAACCTCAAATATAATAATGTCCAGGCTATTTATTCAGCTCTTGTTGGAACATTTTAGAATACAAAAAATATATATAGAAAGGCACTGCCCACAGAAAATATATACAAGACACAGGGCTACGTTATCTGTACTTGCATAAACTACTAAGATAATAATATAGCATTACTCCAAATAATAAACAAAGTTCGTATATGACTTTAACAATCCAAAACTACTACAAGAAAAGATTTATTCACTTTTTAAAAAAACTCAGCAATAAAAATACAAATGATTTTGTTTTAAGATATTAAGATCAGTATTTAAAATATTTCCTAAAATAGGGTTCATCCATTAAAGAATCATATAAAATTATGAGTATCAATAAATGATATTATATTACTAATATAAAAGAAAAATGTATGCATATCCTTCTAAAAAAAATCATGGCTTATATCTTTAGAATAATAACAAAGTTTTATGTGTAATTAATGCACACACACACATGTTCATACATTCATATGACAAAGCAATATAAAAAAAAATATTCCAAGCAATGATAATAAAATATACATCATATAAAATTAATATATTTTATAAGATTTACCTAGTGACACTACTCTTGTCAGTCACTTATAGATGTTTTCTGGTCCAATATTTCATATAAGAAAACATATTAAATAATAATAACATCCATTCAGCATCACTATCATACCTTAAAATGTTTATGAAAACTTTACAAAGAATTAAAATATTTTTAAAATATTAATTATGTTAGATTAAATTAAATATTTAAATGTAATTTTTTTTACCTAACACTAATAAAACTTAATACTATAATTAGTGTGTGAAAAGATAAATAAGAAAAACTATAGTTACCAAATTCCAATTCTGACTTCCATAAAGTTCAAATTAAAAAGTTTTTTTAAAAAATCTTTTAATATTTTCATAGAAGCTCTTCCCCTGGATGCTTGTTGCTAAGATGTCACTACTGTTCAAAAGCTTTAAAACAAAACTTTCTCTCCTCCCCATGGCGGGTAAACTGAAAATTAAAAAAAATAAATGAAAAAATGAAAATGAAGTCGACATTTTAAATCCAAATAATTTTTGAATATTAATTATTAATCCTTTTAATGAAAGTCTATAAAACACAGTCTATTATCTGCAGCTTTACAGGACAATAATTATTGAATGTGATATCACTTGGAAAAGTTTTTTTTTTTATAATCTCTGTAGTTTTTCTCATTCACTTGGATTCTATATGGGCTCTAGATGCATCAGTTTTGGTGATATAAATCCATATGTATTTGTATGGTAAATACACATTTTATATTCCATTCAAATATCATTTTATGGTAATTCAAATAAAGTCATTTATAAAGTTATATTTTTTAGTCAGGATAATATTTTTTAATTATCCATTTGTTTTTTTTTTTGTGACAAATAATTTTTTTTTTTTAAAAAAAAAACAGTTTCATATTATACTAATAATTTATGATATTAAATAATTACAGTATTTTTCAATAATGACTTGTCATAAAAAAATATATCTGTAATAATATCGTTTTTTTTTATCTTTATAATCATTTTTCAAGAGAGGTTTATAATAAACTTTTTTAAGTCAGTATTTTAAAAAATATTCACTGCAACTTTTTCCTAAGAAAAGACAATACGTAGTTACTAATATAAGCATCAATGGTATCTTTTTATTCTAGGTTCAATATTAAATTCTTTTTTTTTTTAACTTTTCAAAAATATTAAAATTTAAGTTTTTTTCCATATAACTTTTTGTTCTCCAAATAAAGTTATCTATCTTTAAAATATAATGCATAAAAATGTCAAACTTTCAAAAATTATTTCTGCTCAACATTCCTGCCAATGTTCAAAATATTAAAAATAAATAGTGATATAATTTTTTCCCATAATATATTTAAAATTATACCTTCCTTAATTAGCTGCATTTCTGTCATCAATTCTTTTGAATACATTATCCTTGGTATTAAATCCATATTTTTACCATGAAGTTGGCTTAAGCTTCAATAAAAATAATTGGTAGAGAATTTTTAAGAAATTAAGGCTGTATTATTTTTTTAACTTAGTAAATTGATAATCCTTCAAAAACTTTTCTTTAAAAATAATAATTTTAAGTAGTAAATTAAGCAATATTTCAATGTTGATATATGACAATAATATTGATAATAAGTTAACAAGTTATTAAGTTATTCAGCAAGCAACTAAGAAAAATGAGAGCAGCTACTTTTATACCAAATTGAATTGACAATTTGATTGGTAATTTTAATCTTCAACTTATGATCTAATTTACATATTTGTCAATTTGGTGTAATTAAAGTTTAGAAATAAAATTTATGACTCATATTACAGTATTAAATATCACATTATTTAATTCTAAATTAATTTTATACTTTCATTTAAACAAACTAAACACTTTAAAACAACATTTGAAAAATAATACTTCATTAATTTATCCAATATTTAATTTTAATTTATCTATTTTTAAAATTTAACTTTACTAACTACACTTATTTTAAAATTACCCAATAAATAATTTTCCTAATATCTACATTTATTTTATGATACACAAATGTTTCAATTTTTTAAAAACAATTTTGAAAGTAATTTTGAAACTTTCTCTAGAAACCTTGTAAGCACAAAGTATGAGTATTTACTAGTTACATGAGTTAAAACCAGACAATATGTAGCAATTTTTATAATTACTGTCTGAAAACAGAAACATTTTATTACAAAATAATATATTATAAAAAATGATAAAATATAATAATACAATTTGGAATAATAAATTTTGAAATTATTTAAGCTGTAATAAATTAAATACATTTGTCCACCATAAAATATATTTTAAATAAATAATTTATAACACAAATATTAAATCTAATTTTTATTTAAAATACATTAGCTTATTTAATTTTAAGTCATTATTTTAAAATTAGCTTTTAGCACTTAGTTTAATAGAACTTTTACTATATAATTTCACTATGGCCAGTTTTTCCAACCATACAAAAATCATAATATTTAGCTTTACTTTATAATTTTAGTATATTAACATAGTTTTGTTTTTTACATATTTACAACTCCTTTAACAAAGTTTTTAAAAAATGTTATCAATATTATACAGAATTTATACTATTTAAATTTACCCTTAATTTAAAAATTTTCAAAATTGACTTAGTAAAACTATTTGGACCTAATCAAAAGGGTACAATATATATAGTATTGTATAATTTGCTTTGCTCACTTATTTTAATATTTAAAGCATTTTGATTTTATCATAGAATGAGTGGTATAAACAATTTTTGGAATTATTCAAGGTTAGATATTGAAGTAATTTTCATATTTAATATTTATATAAACTTTACCAATAAACTTTTTTGTGTGGATCACAAAAGCCATGGAATTAAAAATGCACATTTTATTGCAGAAAATGGAGAAAATTGGTTATCATGGATGCACATAGTATATTATAGTAATAGATTTGGTCCATTAAATAATGTAATTGCTAATGTCTTTTGTTTAATGGGATTTTACTGATAATAAAAAAATAATTTATAGTTATTTAGTTATAAAAAGTTCAGTTTTGGACAAAACCATAATACAGATATATATATATATATATATATATATATATATATATATAAATTCAAATTATAAATTGTTAATTTGTATAAAATTAAAAGTATTGAACCTGCCCATGGAAATCACAAATAATTATGTATTTAGAAGTCAAGATTAAAAATTATAGTTTTTGAAAAATGTTCTGTGCTGGTAAATGTATTAGCTTCTAAGTTTTGGATAACGTTTTTGGTCAACATGTGAGTGCTAATGTAGAAAGGTTATAAAAGATATTTCAAAGATATCAATTTGTATCTCAGACTTCAAAGGGATTCACTATTGTTCAGGCCCACATCTAATCAATCAGTCATCTAATATTTGCCACAAATAGTGAATTCAGCAAAGTAAAATAATCATCAACATTCAGGAGGTTGATTGTAACAAGTGAATCTAGACTTCACTTATAAGACAAAACCTTATCTTTCAGCCTACAAAAATAAGAAAGCAACTACCAGTGTGGAAGAGCATATTTCAGTATATCTTCATTGAACAATGATAGTTGACATTCGTGCTTGTAAGTTTTCCATAGGTACTGATTAAGGCTTTTCAATAATGCATTGTTAGGTGAAATGTATGACTATCCAAAATCTATCATAAAGCATTACACTGTAGCATTTGTCTAAAAGTTTCTGATTTTCATCATCTAATATTAATTGTTAAACATCTTTAGAAAAATTCATGCCTATTAAAACTTTTCAAATACATAATATAAACATGTCATTTTGAGGGGATTATTTTTCACTCTTTATTAGGTGCTGTTTACTTGACTAGTGAATATACTAATTTTAAATTCATAAATATTGAAATTAAGGTGATCCTCTAACCAAATAGGTTATTCTCTCAAAGGCAGCATTAAGAAACAAGTGTATTTAGATTTTTATTGCCTGTTGCCATTGGCAGAATAGCTTAATTGGTTAGTGTGTCACCTTAAATTCAGTATTTATGAATCAAAAAGTCCAGTTTTAATTTCCATGTTAGTACTATCATTGGTTAGGTCAGCAACAACTGAATAAAATTGGAGAATGATACAGCTTGAAATATTGTGATGTATTCTAGCCTGTGTACTATTATTAATAGCTATATGTATTTGAAAATTTTAAAAAAGTTTAAATTTTTCTAAGGACATATAATAATTAATATTAGATGATAGAAATAGTCTCACATGTAATTATTACATTGTAACCTATTATCTGTTGCACCAAAGATTTGTCACTCCAGGTAGAGTTGAGTGCTTTGATATGCTGGTATGAATATCAAAGAATTACTAAAACTGATCTGCAGTAATAGCAACTTTTTGGTAAAAATTATGCTGTGAAAGTGATTCATGAAAAGAAATTAACCTACAAAATGTTGTGTAACAGCTCTATATGAATAGCTTATAGTTCTCTTGAAATTATGTTAGCATATATAAACCACACTTTGCAGCATATAAGTACACCAGTAAAGCTTATGCTTATATATGATGAAAGCTAATGTGTAGGTGAGCTCATTTCTACATTTACTGATGGCTAATTTATACATAACTAACTGGGGTTTTTCAGTACTTTCTATTAATTTCATATATATATATATAATGAGCTTTAATAGTTCTTAATAAGCTTTTCCGATTATCCCTATCCTCAAACCAGTTTCCAGTTTTTGGCTTTCCTCAGTGAGGTGTTAGTATATTCAGCTATTATATCTAAAAATACCAGCTCATAATAAAGAATTTATCTATTAAGCAGAAAATCTGAAATTTTTAGACATCTATAGGTTTTCAAATTCAGCTATCTGACTTAAATAGTCATATGGGACTGAACTATATTCAGATCCACCATATATTAACCATTTTAGCAATATAACATCACCAAAGCCTCAAAAGTAAAACTTTAATTGCAAAGAAATCAAGTCATGTATATATCAAAATTACCCCAAATTTACAACTCTAGCAGAGTAACTAAAAAATAAATAAATAAATTCTAAAACACAACCAATGATTCCACTGCTACCAGCAGATTTTGCAAGTGCAAACAAGTACAAGATAATAACAAATTTACACTAAATATTACCCACAATTCCACTTACATCCTATGCACTCTTAATATTAAAAGAACTTAATAAGTTAATTGCTTCAGAATCATCAATTTTTAATAATAAAGATTCTTGAGTTTTTTTATTTCATTTTTTTCAAAGAAGACAATCTTAGCCTCATCAAAGCTTTAGGCTTTTAATATATATATGATACTTAAAAGGCCATATTGTATCAATAAGCAAGATGATACATGCAAACCTCTTCATATTTGGAAAAAAAATTTAAAAAAAAAATCTTAAATTTAACAATTTTACTATTGGTGGAAGTTTAACGTTTTTTGCAAATCAGTGATTGTAGTGCCTCTCCAACTGTCTTTCTACATTTTATCACCCAGTGGATGACTTGTGTGACCAAGTCAAAATGTCGGTATATCAATATTTAAATTTTTTAACATGGATGAACCTGCAAAATATGTCTTTTATATATATAAGTTATCTAATGATTTTAGACATATAATATTCCAGTAAATAATTCTGCAAAGAAATATAATTATTTCAATTTGAAAGAGTTTGAAATAAAGACTATTTATTCTTTTATATAAAGACTATTTGTTCTTTTATAAATATAAATAAAATGTAATGTATTTTTTTTTTTATTGTAAGATTTTGGAGAGGGTGTAACCCCTTCTTGTAAAGGTAGATTGAGATTCTGTATGAAGTTGATAATTTAATTTTTTTTTTCTTAGCTATTTTTTTATGTTAACATTTAAGTTATAAGGTGGATGAATCTGAATTATTTTGTATATTGCCAAGTCTGTAACTCAACAAATAATAATTCCATGCATGTTGGTGGATAATAATGAAGTTATGCATGTAAAGTTTGTTTAATGAAAGTGGAAATATATATCTGACAATCTACACATTCAAATCATATAATGTAAATATATGTATAATCACAATGTTATATTAATTTCTTTATTTTATTTGCGATATTAAAGAAGTTGATAATTTGTTAGCTGAGACTTTTCTCATTTTTTTCTCATTCTTATATATATATATATATATATATATATAAGAATGAGAATATATATATAGAAATATATATATATATATATATATATCTGATAAAGTAGTTAGGGAGTAGTTATATATGCGATCTTATTCTCATTGTTTGATTTATGCTATTTAGAGACCAGAGTGATGACTGATAAGTTTATATTTTCGAACGTAGTATCAAATGCAAGGACCTTTATACAGATGTGAATTATGAATTCAAAACTAACTTTAGCTGATTACAATATTTTCCAGCCATTTAGGGCCAGGTGATGAATATCAAAAGTAACTGAACCTCTGTAAAGACATTGTAATGGAATAATTTTAATATTAACAAGTGCTTAATTTAATCATCACTGGTAGTTTGAAAATTACGTATTGATTCATGATACATTATAATTAAATATTTTACTTCAACCCAAATATTATGTAGGAGATATTATTTCTCATTACAAATAGTCCCTACGTACCTAAATTCACATTCAGTCAGTGAAATTACATATTCAGCATAATTTTACTGTCTCTATGCCACTTATTGTAAGCTTACAGTAAAAATGACACAAATTGGCATAGAGACAGTGAAAATTATGCTGCTATAACAGCAAAATATAAGTTAAAGTTATGTGATGGAGTCAGATGATATTTAATTGGTTCATGCTAAATCCTAGCCATTGGATAGAGATGCCCATAGAAACTGAACTGATTTCAGATCTATTGTGCAAGCATATTGGCCTAGATTGAAAAAATTCATATGTTTTTCAATTTGGGATGATAGCTTGATAGTATAACAGAGATAAATGATAGGTGCTGGATTGAGGGTGTATTATATTCTAAAATTCCAGGTGTCCTAGTCCAAAATCCAAAACTCCTGACTGACGAAAGCCATAAGCTTGAAACTAGTCTGGGGTTATTGGATAGGACTGCATAGGATAGGGATTTAAATTTATGCATAGATAAAATTATTAAAAAAGTCAAAACAAATCCATTCTTTCTTTTTACTTTTTCAATGCTTATTTTGTTAAAATTAAAATTAATCCTTCTGACAATTTCGATTATCCAGAAGTCTTCCTCAGAACATATTTAAATACATAAATACACAATACTTAATGATATAAACATGCAACATTATCTCTACTTGTAAATGACTTTTTTTTTTTACATATAATGAGTGTATTTATTTATATGTTTTGTAAGACTGAGGAAGATTGCTGGTTCATCAAAATTGTCAGATGGATTAATTTTAATTTTAATTAAACATTGAAAATGTAAAAATAAAAATAGACTTCATTGATAGGGATTTACCAAGTACTATCAGCTGCCATTAATTAGTTACTAAAGCTTATAGCAAGAGGTGTAGAGATGGTGAAAATCATGTTTCTATTAAGCTAAAGTTATGTGATGGAATCAGATAATATATATTAAACAATTCAAAACAAAGCAAAATGGCACTACTTTATGGAGAGTTTTGCTTTGTTTTGAATTGTTTAATAACAATTATGTGCTAGTATGAGATAGTGATTATGTGATGTTTAGTGGTTTATCAGATAATATATACTTGGTTAATATTACATATAGCTACCATTTTGGCTCAGCCAATATATTTCTCATATCTATTGACTGATTTTCTTGCACAAAGTTGATGTATTGATGCCACCATTTTGTTCAATTGTCAAAAATATTATCTAACCATCAATTTAGTGGAAATTTGATGGATAAAACCAAAATGATCAATTATAATTAGGTTTTTATTTTGTTCTCTGGGGCTTAAAATTGCATAAATAATGAAGATATTAAATTTCTTTTACCAATTTATTGGCTGCCACATTTTCCATCTTCAATTTATTTTCATATGATCAAAAATGCAGTTTTCAAAATAACTTCAATTTACATAATATCAAAATTAAAATTTTATATGTTCTATAATACTAACGGATCACCATAAAAACAAATTGAAAAGATATATGAGCATTATAAAATAAAAATTTAATAAGGAATTTAAACACTTTTAAAGTTATTAATTTTGAATCACTAAACATCTCCTGATCACCATTCTTTATGCTTGCTCATAACTGTTATTAAAACAGGCAAAACTCTCCATACAGTAGTGCCACTCAGTGCAAGCCAGAGCAATCAATGGATGCCAGAAGGCTTGTGCATAAAATCTCTATCTAGTGCCTACTCATTCAATATTGGATTAGTTTCTAGCTTATGGCATTTATCAGTGAGAAGCCTTGGATCTAAGAGCACTGCACTTAGATCTTAGGATCTAATGCAACCCTCCAAACCAAGACTTCTCACTGATGAAAACTACAAGCTAGAAACTAGTCTGGTGATATTGAATGAGTAGGCATTAGATAGGGATGATTACTGTATGTAGAGTTTTGCCTGTTTTTTTTTACTAATTTTGAATTTATTCATACATTATAACATTATTAATGTTGATATATATGTTTTAAAAGTTTTGCTAATTCGTCTTGATAAAATTTTTATGGAAAAGATACGTAATAGAAATAATAATCAGCTTCCTTATCACTTCTTTGGTGAAAATAGTTAATTTTTCTGATTTCAATTTTAATTCTAGATTGATGTGTGAAAGCTATGTTGAGGAGGGAGATGTGTGCATCTTTGTTTTAATAAAATAAATAATTGATTGTATAGTATATTTTGTTCAAAATGCAATATATGGGTAAGGGAACAAACAGGTGTTACTGACTTCATTGAAAAAATTAAAAGACTGAAGTGGAGTTTGGTTGGACATATTGCTAGAAGAGATGATAATAGATGGACAATTGAAATATTAAACTGGATTCCAAGAGATTGCAAAAGGTCCAGAAAGAGACCACATGTGAGATAGATGAATGAAATAAGGAAGTGTGCAGGGGTGATGTGTAGAAGAGAAGCTAAAGATTGGAGAAGATGGATTGAACTTAGAGAGACCTTTATCCTGCAATAGACTGATAATGGTTGATGATGATAATAATAATTTTTATATATTTATTTAATAACAACATTAATAAATTGAAATTAGAAGCATAGATGTACATTAAGTACTACATTGGACAATTTATGCACTTATACATACCTATTCATAGAACAATCAAGTCCAAATGCATGACTAAAATAATTCACATTCTTAAAGAATTGCACCACCTTTAGTTTTATCAATGCAAGTCTGTTTTTCCAGAAAAATAAATTGACATTGATAGCACAAAATGTGGGTTCTGTTTGCAAGCTCATTTAAATGATTCTTTAGAAATCTTGCTTGTGAATTATCTTAATAATGTATTTGCATTTCAGCATTACATGCTTATGTATATATATACTGGTATAATTATTTATATGCAATAGATTCTAAAAACTGCTAATAAACTTTGAATTTAATTTTTTTTATTTTTAATTTTACTTTCTACAAATGACATTTTAAATAATATATTAAGAAATTTCATTATAACATATATATATATATATATATATGTATGTGTGTGTGTGTGTAAGTGGAATTAATAATGTCTATATTCATCCTAAAAGTCTCATAAACTTCTTTTAAATTGACTTGTTTATATAAATTGTCTATAAGTTCTTTATATATATTTTAATAAAATATATTTAAAAAAAACTACATGACTTATGGACATATGGTTTTAGGCATCTTGATAAAATAAATTATTTATTAGATGACATATCATGGGTAGGTGTAATCCAAAAGACTTTTCATGCTTGTTGCATGAAGTACAGCTAAACATGCATGAAGGACAGCCAATATATTTTAAGAGTGGAGACAATTTTGGAAAAAGAAAATTAGTATAAACTATAATCAGTCATTGTTATGATTATTATATATCTATTTCTTTAACAGGGTTGTTGCCACAAATATTGTTGATATGTGTTTATGTTAAATTTTTTTAAAAAACAAATATTTTAATGTTTAAATGAGATTTAAGTTTGTGTCTGGGTTGGGTATATAATAAACTCTAGCCTGATCAAAGATGTGAATGTGGTAAGTTTGATCAATATATATTGAATAAATGATAAAGATACATATATGTAAGAGATCTTAACTTGGTCCAACTGAAGAGTGCTGATTCAGTTTGAAATGCATTTTGTGAAATCATTAACCTTTATCAGATATCTTTATTCTTTTTTGTAAAAAAATGTGTGCAGAATAGATGTTTTAAATGAGTCTAAAAATTATAAAAAAGAGTAGTAGTAATTGTTAGTTATTATTACTTAGTCTATTAAAAATATTGAATGGTTTTATTGTGCAAGAGTTTGTGAGGAGTTTGAATACAGGAAGCATGAGCAATGGAGTTGATCAGATGACAGTACACTCTATCACCGCACCCATGACATTATTTAGTCTACTTAAATTGTTAGCAAAATTAATATGCAATAACTAATCTCTCTTAGAATTGTTTATGTTTACCACACTTTTGTACATTTAGTTGCTACTCTTATGTATTTTACTAACTACTCTCACTTTTTATATTCCTGCACACATCAATCCATATATTCTATCCCATATCTCTGTGAGTGAGGTACTTGCCCATCTGCATATTAGTCATGGTGGCATATGCTTTATCTGGCTTGAGATGCCATGGTGGGAACTTAGCCACCACCTGACTAAACTTTAGCTTTTTTAAAGTACCACCATCCCTTTCTTAAGGAGGAATATTGTTTTTGTGTATATAAATGTAAAAAACCTATGTTGAGTAAATAAATAGTTCCATTTTCATTTGATGAGATGTTTTTGTCTAAATGTAAGGATAATTCTTTAGGTTAGTAAAATGCAGTTAAAGTATATGGTACAACATAATATTCCTCTATAGGACAAAAGCTCTACTAACAGCTTTTCCAGATGAACAATTAAAGTATCGACATTGCTCACTCGGCTTTGAAAGTTTTGATGGAAGATTTAAGCAGTTTTTCATTCTTGTTTTATCCTGTAATTAAATATAGCTTTATGCATATTCACTGACTGATGTTTGTGTTTAACTGAGTCAACATACAGATCAAACTATATGGAAAATTGGAATCTGATTTTTGCAAGTTTTGTGTATCTTGGATTGAAAATCAAAAGCATAGTGTGAGGTCAGTGTAATAAATTACCTTATCTCATAATCAAAAATCAAATATTGAACTTAGAAATAGTCTCATTCTGAAGTTAACAATATAAAATTATATAGTGTGTCTCACAGAAAAGATGTTGCATTCTCTCTCCAACCTGCCTAAAGTGACATCTCTGAATTCACACATGCTAACATTCAATGTTGCTTTAAACTAAACGAAATTTCTACTGAATCATTTTAAATGATTCAAACTATGTATGGCAGTGAAGCCATATGTTTTAAGACAGGTTTCAAGTTGTTTTTAAGATATGATGATAGCAGGAAGGGCATTGAAAATGATCCGCTATGAAACCATCACATTTCTTATCATAATTCATGGTCCAAACATGCTAGCATCTTAAAATTCTTGTGGTAAATTAATGTGTAGCTCATGGATTGATTCAGAAGTGGTGCTATAGGTGGTTTTAAGAGAGAACCTTTCACGTTTTCACTGAGACACAGTATATGTACATATAAATATTGCATAACATTTCCAATAAATGAACGACAAATTATGAACTAATTCCAACGATCATGTATCATTAAGCAAGAAAGTAAATATTTGTGTTTTTATTTTATTAATTTCTTTTTTACAGTTTTTCTTTCTAAGGAATACCATAAAACTAGTTTGCCTTCTAATGATAAAACTATTGTACTTACTCTTTTAAAAACTCATCATTCTTCATTGCACATTCTAACAAATAATTTCATTGAATTTAATTGAGAGACTGTCCGTCCACCTTACATAAATGGTGCTGTCGTATCATGATTAGCACTGGGTTTGAATCCAGGCAGTAAACGTGGGGAAAATGTTCAGAGCACAAGCAGGTTTATAATTTTTTATTCAAGTAGTCAGCTCAACCCACCCAGATAGAAATCCAGTATTAATTAATAAATGGGTATTTATTCCAAGTCCGGCGGTAATCTGATTTGGTCAGATGAGCTGATGCGATCATAAAAAAAAAATGATTGTAACACAAAACTACCTAATTCACTAATGGAAGTTTATCTTAATCTTACAGTTGTGGAACCAATGGTTTATCTTTACGATTTTTATCTTAAATTTACCGTTTTTATCTTAAATAAAGTAGTAAAAGTGTTAGAACTATAATGAAACCGTTTCTTGTCTTTTGTAAAACTTTTAAAATTTATTCTTCTGATAAGAAATGAATATGGGTTTCTATGAGTATGCAATGGAAATGACTTTTTTTTTTCTTTTAATGTATCCATATTGCAAGACTTTATTTTAAATCATTACAAAGTAAAAGTTTAAGAGTTTATAAATTGGCATTAAAACATTTAGAATGATAAATGGTATATAATAAAAAAAGTTAAGATTCTTTTTTGTAAACTCTTGTAAAAATGTTCATATCATAAATTAATCTTTAAGTCAAGATCAATATAACTTATTATTCCTACTATTTAAATATTCGATCATATATCACATATATTATTGTATGTTGTGTTCCCAGTCCGAACTTTGGATTCATGTAAATAGATCGTTGGTTATTATGACTAAATATTAACACGTGATCATGATTACTAGTAACTTGCCTTTACTTTCCAACCCTCTTATTGCAATTTTTCTATTCCTTAAAATTATATATTTTCATAAAAATTTATACCCTGAAATCATTTTTTATTTAAGTCATCAATAGATATGTCTTATAAGAAAATATTTTTCCTGTGTGATTATATTTTGGAATATTTCCATCATCTAGTTTAATTGTAAATGTTAATTAAAGTGTTTAGCCTGCCCTCTAGCAGCTATTACAAAAACTAAAGCACTGATCTTTTTGAATTGTGAAAACTGAATTTTTAAGGTGATGTTCTAATCAAGTACACTTTTTTCACAAAACAAATGACCAGTAGAATATATATCTATTTAAAAATTTAGTAGTGAATGAACACAGCTGATGAGAAAGTAGCCTGTAGATACTGAGAGCATGTGTACTAAGTTTTGTTTCAACTTTCAACTGACCTAAATGGAAGATGATAATGTAGCTGTACCTAGACTTCAAATGATAATGTAGCTATACCTAGACTTCAAAACACTCTCTTTCATTTGTCTTTAAGGCTGTCTTGCTGTTTTTGCATTCATTTGACAATAAAAATTGGGACTAAAGTAATATTGATTTTTTTAATTAAAAAAAATCTCTAAATATAAATTTGTACAGAGGAATGTTTTACAAATGAACTAACAACGACCTACAATATTGCTGATTGGTAGTTTTTAGTTCTCTACACAAGAAAGTGCTTGCAAGAGCTTTGAGCATATTCATTCTTTTCTTATTTCAAAAATGATAACATATTTTTCATAGTTTGTTTACACATTTGATTATTTTTCATAATATATTGATGTAATATTTTTATTTTTGTAAGAATAATTTGTTTAGATTTAGATTTTCATTAACATATGATCACAATTTCTATTGACCACAACAAATTTCTTGTTATTTTTAAAAAGTTATAAATAGTATTTTAAAATATTTTAATAAAACTTTTATTAGCTTCAGGCTTTTCAAATTAATAATTCTGATTTTTATTTTAAAATTTGCTAGAAAAGTGATAACCATCCATTAAGAAAAGAGTTATTATTTTTTATAAATCTTATTATGTATTTCAGTTTAAATTATTTTATATATATTTTTAAAGTTGAAATATTTTTAAAAATAATTTTCATTTCCAAACATATATTTCTAACAAATAATTTAAAATTTCTGAAAATAGAATTAAGAATAAAGATAAATTTGATTAAGTAAAAAGTTATAAATTTTATCCCAGCTACCACAAGGAATTTTCAAAAAAAAAATGAACATGTAAAGAGTTTCTTTTATATGAAATACTTTAAATTTATATATCTATGAAAATATCATTGAACTGTGAAAGATGAGATTTGAATCTTTGCATAATTGATGGCAGGTGATTTCAAACCATATTCTTGTTCCTGTTTCATTTTTCCTTCTTTGATATTTAATAATAGAAGCTTAATAATCCTAATTATGTATAAAATTAAAAATGGTAATATGGAAAACATTAATAAATTACTATTTGTGATGATTAAAGGTTAGCACTTGGTCATAGTATTCTATTACCTTATCACTCAACATATCTTCAAAAAGAGAAAATATAACATACACATGAAATTAGCAATGTCATATTTTTATTTGGCTTTTGAGTTTACTCTTATAAATATCAAGTACCTAAAGAATATATGGATTCATTTTATTCTTGATTCCTTAAAGATACAGTGTTATTTATGCATAATCTGAGGAAGAATGTTTGCTCCATTACTTATATATACTTCGAGTTATTCTAAGTTAATATATTAAACAGGCAAAACTCTCCATAAAATAGTGCCATCTTGTGCCAACCAGAGTAATCAATGAAAGGCTTGTTTTATAAAATCCCCATCTACTGCCTACTCATCCAATATCCCCAAACTAGTTTCTGACTTGTGGCCTTCGTCAGTGAGGAGCTTTGGATCTGAGAGCACTGCATCTAGATCTTAGGTTCTAATGCAACCCTCCAGCAGCCACCTTTTACTTTAATTACAAAACTATGAGAATGAAATTGAAAACACAATATTTTCAATCTAAGCTCAATAGCTTATAATAGTCATATGAGTCTGAACTCAGTTCAGCATCCATACATTTTGGTGTCTTTGGCTCTTTAACAACCATAGCCACCTAGACAGGATTCGTGTTAAACCACTAAACATCACATGATCACCATCTTTTATGCTAGCACATAACTGTTATTAAACAGGCAAAACTCTCTATACACTAGTGCCACTCAGTGCAAGCCAGAGTAATCAATGGTTTCCAGAAGGTTTGTGCATAAAATCTCCATCTAGTACCTACTCATCCAATATCCCCAAACTAGTTTCTGGCTTGTGGCCTTCATCAGTGAGGAGCCTTGGACCTGAGAGCACTGCACCTAGATCTTAGGATCTAATGCAACCCTCCAGCAGCCATCTTTTATCTCTACTTAACTACAAACTATGAGAATGAAATTGAAAACACAATAATATTTTCAATCTAAACTCAATAGCTTATATAGTGATATGGGTCTAAACTCAGTTTGGCACCCATACATTTTGGTGTCTTTGGCTCTTTAACAACCATAGCCATCACTATCACATGATCACCATCTTCTATGCTAGCACTTAACTTATTAAACAGGCAAAACTCTCCATACAGTAGTGCCACCCTGTGCCAAACAGAGTAATCAATGGATGCCAGAAGGTCACAGCCAGAAACTAGTTTGGGGATATTAGATACTAGATATGGATTTTATGCACAAGCCTTCTAGCATCCATTGATTACTCTGGTTGGCACAGGATGGCACTACTGTATAGAGTTTTGCCTGTTTAATAACATGTGCTAGCATAAGAGATGGTGACCATGTGTTGTTTACTAATTTAATATACATATATACCTTCACACATACTTAATAGACACTATTTAAACATTTAACAAGGTATAGTGAAAATATGTTATATGTCTTTTAAATCAGATGCAGTTTTCTAAGCTGTATTGGTGAACATGAGTATGTGGAGTCTTGAAAAAATATAATTTTGAAGCCACAGCAGTTGTTTGAATAAGTGATTCAATATACTTAATCAAAATAAGTCATATAATTATATAGTTTTTGATATTTAGCATTTCAAGAAAGTCTTAATGAATTGTAAGGTAAACATTCCAAATGGTATAAAAATATTTTGTGCAGGTAAATTAATCAAAGACAGTTTATATTATCAGATGCTACAAAATCACCATGAAGACTATGCAGTCACCATAAGAATGATATTTTGTCTGCGTGATTCTATCATCCTCATTATTGACAAATTTATTGTTCTATCTCAATTGCTGGGCATTGTGTTTAATGTTGAAATTTTTGAGAATTACATAAATTTCTAACAAATCAGTTAATCTCACATAACACTCAAAGTTTAGACAATGTCTGAATAATCATTTGTGCTTTTACTAAAATTCCAGATCTTTTTTGTTTAAGAATTTATCTGATTATTGTTTTGATGGCCATTTTATTATCAAAAGTTTCTTCCAGCAACTCATTTCAAAGGCACTTTTATTTTTGCTAATTCTTAATTTTTAGTATCCAATTATCCTATCTTTGGTAAATTCCCAAGAAATTCTGGGTCACTGCTATAGGTAAACCATCTTAAAGTCTTATGATAACTCTTTTTATGGCAGCTTTTTATCGTTAACTTTTTAAATAAATGTTAATATTTTTTCTAATGGATTGCCTTCTCTGGTTTTTATTATAAGTATGCTCTCATCAGTTTATTTAAAGTTGGAAATGCTTCTACATCAATCTTCAAACATTACCATATATTAAACACAGCTTGAAATTAACCATGAGTCATTAAAAAAGACATAATGGATGCAAAGGCTAATGGTAAATAAGAAAAGAATGACCAGAAATAGGATGGGTGGACCCTGGCATTCATTAATGAATATGCTCTCGAGCAGTCTTGATCAACAAATGGTTATTCTAGAAAAATGTTATTTATGTAATCATTGGAAGCCAGTATCATATCAATGGCATATGGTGATGATGATAATATTCAATATCCAGGCTAAATAATTAAGTGACAATGTATAACTTTTTTTTTTCAATATGAAACTACTTTATGAAGAGCTTCTTTTAACTATGACTTCTAATTCATTAAATATTCCCTGTAAGAACAATAAGATATTCTGGGACATTTATTTTTCAATAACATTATTAGTATGATCAACCAAATCAAAGGCATTTTTGTAATCAGTAAATACATATTGATCTCTCATTTTTTCATGTTAAATTATAAGTCATTCATAATATCTTTCTCTTCGATTTTTTTTAATGATGTTATAATAATTGAGAATGATCAACCAAATCAAAGGCATTGTTGTTGTCAATAAATAAATCACATCATGTTAAATTATTAATCGTCAATATCTTTTGCTTCTCAACTATTTTAAAGATTGATATTATATATTTCATAGCTGTTCTTCAGGGTAGGCTTCTACTTGATGTAATCCTCTGTGTTATATGGTACAGTGGTAAAATAGAGATTCTTGAGCTAACTGACATTTATCATTCCTGGTTCTCTGTTTTTTGAATGTCCAAGCAGTAAATAAATACTCCCACTTTTTCAAACACAAGATAAAGTCTTTAAGAAAATATAGAATGAATCCACCTATATTTTTGACCCAACCGTATATATAATGACATCTGCAAAGCGCATGTGTATCAGCTTATTGGCTTATTAATATTATAGATTATAAAACATTGCGCTATATAAAAAATAAATGTCTTGTTTACGTATGTTTAATTATAAGAATGACATATCGTAAATTCTAGAAATTTCATTAGCGTCATTCATTTACGATGTAAAAAAGTAATTTAAAGTGATCAATGAATAACTTCACGCTCTTCATTTCAAACACTTCAGATTTGCCCATACATATACGGTTGGGTTGAAAATATAGATGGATTCATTCTATATTTTCTTAAAGACTTTATCTTGTGTTTGAAAAAGTGGGAGTATTCATTTATATAGTGACATCTGCAAAGCGCATGTGTATCAGCTTATTGACTTATTAATATTATAGATTATAAAACATCGCGCTATATAAAAAATAAATGTCTTGTTTATTATGATTAGCTAGATTATATTTATATTTTGGCAAGGAATGGCAAACTGTAACCGATGACCGTCACATCTAACACCGGATGAATTACAGCACCTTACTTCTTATGCGCGCCATGTGGTTTGGACACACTGGTGGAATGTTGGATTTTGGAACTCCCACGGATCACAGTTCCAATTCTGTCACTTTCAAAGCTCCAGTTTTTCTATTCCTTTTCTTTTGTTTGAGTCACGGAACCTGTTTTATAGGAAAGAACTAAACTCAGAGCCCTATGCATATATCATTGAGATGAAATTGAAAAATGCAATTTTATATAATATTCTTTCTATTTACTTTAAATTCTTTTCTTTTTAAATTTTGTATTATAAACAATTATTTGATAAACATAAAATCATAAAATAAAAAAAATTAAAACGATTTTATTTTCGCTTTAATTGATGCGCAATCCATTAAATCCAAATAACTTTGTAAACAAATACTTCTCATCGTTTATTAATCAACCCTCACATACGACTATTCTGTTTCTATAGCAACGATTCTGTTTAATTAACTGTATATTAATTAGATGATTCAGTTTTAGTTAATTAAACTTGCTTTGTATAAACACTTACCATAATTGTTTACACATCATTTATCCTTATTAACAAGAAGTGACATAAAAAAGTATAACATGAATAATTTTAAAAGTATGATTTTTGAGTTTTGCTTTGTCAAATCATTTCCAATGTGGATGGAAAATTTCTAAGCAATTTGGTCAACCCACTGCGTTGGAGATTAAAAATACATTTAGAAATAATTGCTAATATAAATATTAATCTAGTTATTTATGTAAGGGAATATTAAAGTATATAATACGTTAAAAGGGAAGAATTATATTATATTACGAGAGTAGCAAGCGTTAATGAGATTAATTTAGTAGGGGGGGGGAGATCGCTAACCACTCACCACCTAGCATTTGGTTAGCCTGGTAAATGGGGTCTTCCCTTTCACTATTTTTCTACAGAGGGATTTAGAGATAAGTTTGATCTGCAGTAGGATATTTAAAGGCGAATTTTATCTTTATATATAAGATTGCTTCATCCAAATCTTAAAGCTGTTGTCTTGTTGGATTTTTGCAGTCAGAGAGTGATGCATCTGAAATTCAAGATTTATCGCGCAATCTATCTATGACTCTGGGCGCTCAAACTATTATGAACGCCTGAACATTAAAGCCGTTTTAATTATTTCTAGTGCTTTGCATTGATCGTACAGTATTGCTATGCAAATTTGAAAAATTAAACATTTAAAAGATGTCGTCATTTGATGGACAAAGTCCTTTTAAATGTTTTTTTTTTATACGTGAAATTGACATGTGCATCTGAAAAATAATATATTAGATCAGGGGATTGCACCTTTTAAGATAAAAAGATATTTGACCAAATGGAGAGACTATTTTGACTATCTTTTGAAGAGATCCTGTGGTTACGTTCATTCGTATATTCCTATTATCAATTCGTTTAGATTTGGATAAAGATATCTAGCTAAATTAACAGCTTTTTGAAATTTTAATATTTTTTAGTACGATTTTTGTTTGAAGCTAATGAAATTTTAGAGTATTTCAATGTTGTCTTCTTGCACCTCACCACCACTAATTATTTACCTTTTACTTCAAGTATATGTATTTAATATCAAAAAATTTACAGTGGAAAATATTATGTATATATATATTGATAGTAAAGATCTCTCCAATCGCTTTATATAAATAATATTAAAATCATCATAATATTAAAGTCATCTGACTGTCAAATAGACCAAGTTAAGTTCCATTTTCCCCGCAATCCTAAAACTTATATAGAAAACAAATTTAGGGGAAAATAACTGATATTAAAAATTTATTAAAGAAGATTTAAACGAAATCTCACTGAAATTAAAATGATCTATCAATAAAGTGATCTATCAATTTCTTTTTGCGATTGTCTGTTTGTCAATCTACCCATCCATCCGTCTATCTATCTATCTATCTATCTATCTATCTATCTATCTATCTATCTATCTATCTATCTATCTATCTATCTATCTATCTATCTATCTATCTGTCTGTCTGTCTGTCTGTCTGTCTGTCTGTGTCTGTCTGTCTATCTATCTATCTATCTATCTATCTATCTATCTATCTATCTATCTATCTGTCTGTCTGTCTGTCTGTCTGTCTGTCTGTCTGTCTGTCTGTCTATCCATCCATCCATCCATCCATCCATCTATCTATCTATCTATCTATCTATCTATCTATCTATCTATCTATCTATCTATCTATCTATCTATCTATCTATCTATCTATCTATCTATCTATCTATCTATCTACAATCCACCCATCTACCTGTCCATCTATTTATCACTTCATCCATACATTTATCCATCTCTCCATCTATCTATTTATCTATCTGCCCATCTGTATCTGCCTATAGATAGAAAAATAGATAAATACGTATATAAATTGATTTACAAATGAATGTATAGATGAGTGGATGAATGATTAGACAGATAGAGGGATTGATAAATAGTTACATAGATAATTTTAATTTGTCATTATGCATTTATCCAGAATGGTTTATATTTTTTGGGGTTTCAGACCGTTCAAAGTCTTACTCACTGCTGCAATGATGGATTTAATGCTATCATTATTGGTTTTTTTTTTTTTTCATTCACCAGCCTTTTAGAACATTATGTAAGTTTCTAATGAATTAATCGTGATATGAACAAATTAGTCCAATTTTAATCTAATCATTTGCGTCTTAATTGATGATCTAATTAGCTCTCTTGTTCTATTTCTTGCTGATTATGATATTTTCAAAAGTTTTCACCATCATTACAATTTTTCTTCACTGTACAACTTTAACATCTATACTAAAGTTACCATAAACATATGTTGAATAATTGTGATCTTTATTTTTAAAGATATGTTGATTCTAGCCATTTTTCTTCTAGATTTTTCATTCCAAGTCTAATTGGTTAACTAATCTTTTGACTACTGGTTTTAGGGTTTGATATCAGTTACTGCTCTTATCTTTTTCATATTTAACCGTAATTCCATCTTTACTTTACTACTATGTATATATACACATTATATTTATTATTGCTTTAATTTTCATCTAAGTTTCAAGCTATGTCATTTTTGATTAAAAATTCAAGACTATTTCACCTTTTATAATTATACTTTGAATTAGTGTATGTTACTTTGAATGACATTTTGTCATATTTCCTTCGCTTTTTTTTTTCCATTACTAAAATTGCCAGCCGCCACCTCGTTAATTAGTATGACTGCATCCTTTCTTTGAAGTCTGATTGGCTATTTCATCTTTTTAATGTAACCTTGTCTAACAGTCTTCAATACTTAAATTTCATATTAGAAATAATGAGAGGGCGTTTGGTTTTATGTCTTGATGACATTAATAGATTGGAGTGGATGGAGTAATCAGGTGATTAAAAAGCTAATATGAAATCGTTTAGATATTATTGTAGCAATTATTGAAAAGCTTGTAATATATTGTTTTTATCTTTGACAGAAACGGCAGTAGCAGGAAGCATTCGTTGTTAGATTTTTACACTTTTATGATAAATTGAGCTTTCATTCTATAAACACACACGCGCGCGCGCACCCAGTCATTTCCTCATGAAAAAAAACCAACGCACATTAACAAATATATAAAAAAAGAAAGGAATTAAAATTGTTTGAAAACAGGAGTGTAATTGATATGCGTTTGTAAGCAGTTGATATCTGAAAGTTCTAATGCTTTCACTGTGATTTAGAATGGAAAACTTTTTTCTTTTTCAAAGTAATCAATCATTTATATATAGACATCTCTCTCTTTTTTTTAAAAAAGTCATTTCAGCATTTCTAATTAATTTTTTTTCTTTAAATGTTTTTATTCTTTCTCTTATCACATCAATTGACTTCATTTTAGGGACTGGACAAATTGCTGTCGTTTTTATTTTAAATAATTTTCTTTGTGTGTTTGTTTATTTACGAATAAATAAAAAAAATATTAATACATAAGCTGTTCGTTGTTATTTTCTACTATATCACGTGTTGATACTGTAACGGGATATATATATGTTACATTTAAATTTTAATACAGTATTTAACTTTTTTGTAAATATATAGTACTGAATTAAAAGCACAAACGTTCAAAATGCACAAATAATGAATTATTAATTTATTAATATGTTTGATTTAAATTTTGAAATAGGATAAGCTTTAAAAAAATTATAGGATCGAAGTAAAGATTCTAATCTTTAAATAAAATATAATAAAAACTTTTTGATTTTGAAAATAAAGAAGAGAGTTTTTAATCTTAAAAATAAAAATTACAAACAGATCCTTGGGGCAAAATGACCATTAAAAGAAAATGATTACGAAATAGATAAGAGTCGAGGAATAGAAACAAAAGACTTTCTTTTCCTGCCCAAAGATATAGACACAGATCTCAGTGGAAAAATCCATTTAGCCACAAACCCAAAATCTACTTAGCCAGAAACCCAAAATCTACTTAGCCACAAACTCAATGAACCAGTGAAATACAGATATGGAATATGTTTGATGGATCTGTGCATTCCAGAGATAAGACGCCTCAGGACTATAAAAAGAAAAATCCAAAAGAAATAATTAATTGGAGAATTAAAAAATGAAAGTTTTGAATTCATTTGTATTTGCTGAAAAAATAATTAAAAAAGCTATTGCCACCATCATCAAGAATGTAATCAGCTTCATTGTGCTTCCTTCGGTTTGGCTGGCCGAAGGCAGCTTTCATCTTCATGGATCTCAGAATCGAACTATGCAGAAATTCTCGTCAAGCTTCATAAATTGTCATCGTTCACAAGGAAAGAGCCCTTGCATAACTTAGATCTTCGTCGTGAAGGAACGAACATGAAAAAAAGGAGGTATAAATTTATAAATGATAAAACCGATATAAAATCTCTTAAATTTAAATCTTCTAACTTTATTTATCTTTAAAATGAACTATAGACTTTCTCTCTTGAGCAAAACCTGAATTTTATTTCTTATTTTTTTTTTAAATCTTGCAATGTTAAAAAGTCATAGCTAAAGTTTTAAATGTAATCTCTTAAAATATGTATTTTTTTTTATTCATGCTTAATAAGATCTGTTTGTAATAGGGTGGGGGTTTGCGATTGCAAACCTAAATTTAAAAATAAAAACACATATCGATATTTGTGCATTACTGAATTTAAAAGAAGGGAAAAAAAAGATCAAATAGTATTTGTGGTAAAAATAAGTTAAATATAATGTGTCATCTTAAAATGATTTTAAAATCTTAAACTAAATTAATAAATTGACTTAAATATAAGTTGAGTGTGGGTAGCCGTTTAGCCTCGTTTAAATATATGTTAGTTTTAAAGGGGTTTTTGATTTCAGATTATTTGTTTCATAGTTATGTCAATGCTGGTGGAGAGATATATGGATGTTTATATCAATGTAATGTGAAGTGTTCGCACATAAGGGCAATGTGCCCAACTGAATGCATGACCCCAAAGAGGCAGTCATGGCATTGGGATGATAATCTGACAAGATAGACCGCTATTCCCATCCATACGTAGAGTTATTCTCTTTATTATATTACATGCATGATTCCTTTGCCAGCCAGATATACATTCCTGTACTGGACGAAGGTCATGTTTCTTCAAATAATACCACACTGTTCAGATGCACATTCCTGTCAGTGTGGTTTGATGCTAACATATTCACATTGCATTGGTTGTGGATATATATCTGGAAGCGAGCGTTGGCATGGCTGCGGACATCTGGCCTGGAATCAAATGTTTTGAAGATCTTCTAAATGCATCGTCTGGGTGGCCTACCTATGCTCAACACTCTAAGATTAAAAATTAAAGCTAAACACAAATACAATAATAATAATGAAACAACATAAAGCATAATTTTTTCTTTTATAATAATTGTGTTTCAGTTATTACATTGTAGAGATGTCTGCCCATCCTTGCATATGTATTAAATGGATTATGTCCTATACATGTGGGGTTCAGATTGACCTTAGGTCAACATGGGTGTGACAAGAATCTCGGCCTCAGGATGGCCTTCGAGCATTCCATCATCAGATTTTCAATTGGATGGACGGTTGAAGAGTTGGAGTGTATTGTAGATTGGAGCCTGTCCATTAAAGTATGAAGATTGTCTATCTTATATACATCTGAGCACTTATGGTATATATGTGTGGGAGATGATAATCGGAACCAACTGATGATTGCTGGTTTAGCATGAAATACGTATATTGGTGATTGTTTATCTTTTCAGCATATATGTGCTTGAGTGTATCGGTGTTATTAGATAGAGTGGAGAGTAATGAGTCATCTGAAAGTCTGTGCTCATATACCCTATATATTACATATATAGACACAGGTGTAGAATAAGCCTGTGTTTCAGTTATTTATAATAATTATTTTTTAAGTTTGTGTGTTATTACTTATATATACATAAATAAAAAAATTTTTGTGTTATTAGTACTGACAGTGATCTAGTGATTGTTTTTATTATTCTTTATTAAAAATATATTTTAATAAATGTTTTAAACCTCTGCTACTCCATGAGCTAGTGGCAAGGGCTAATGGTCATGATAGAATATATACGTAAAAGTAGGATCCTTAACAGTGCATATCTGTCTACTCTATAAATTTTCTAGGTTTTAGTAGCTTAGTGGCATCCTGTAGTGCAGATACGGTAAGACAAGTAATTTCCCATACACCCCGACTGTTATAATACTGAGATCCAGCGCAGACTCCAATGCATAGCTGCTACTTTTAGCAAGTTAAAAGAAAGCATTTTATCATTGAAAAATAACTATTACAACCAAATTAGCTATATGGGGAGCTATTATTTTATTATTTTATTTCACAAAAGAAATACATGAGTACTAAGAAAAGCTGGTTTAATACTTATCTTGCATGTAAAATTTGAAATACAGGCATTTTTCATATACCTGGAGCTTAATTTGTAAATATAGAGGATTTCAACACAGACTTTCAAGTACCAACTATCCACACTATCTCATATCACTGATACACATAACCACACACATGTTGGAAAGATAATTATCAATATAGGTATTTCGTGCTAAACCAGCATGCATCAGTTGTTCCAGATTATCATCTCCCATATATATATAATCAGTGCTCAGTTTATATTAAGATAGCAAATCTTCATATTTTAATGGACAGGATTCAATATATTTCAATCTCTACGTCTTCAGCCATTTGCACCATTAAAAATCTGATAATAAAATGCCAAATCCCATGCTAATGCCAATATTATTGCCATGCCCATGTTGACCTCAAGTCACTCTGTGATCCCTCATATATAAGACTTTATCCATTTAAATACATAGAAGAGGGATAAGCAGGATGCAGGCTTAATGTATAAGAGTTGAAATACAGGCATTCTTCATATACCTGAAGTTTAATTGTAAACATAGGGGATTTGAACACAGACTTTAATGATATGGATGGCTGAAGAATTAGAGGTTGGAATACATTGAAGTCTTTTCATTAAAGTATAAAGATTTGCTATCTTAATATAAACTGAGCACTTATTATATATGTGTGTGGGAGATGATAATCTGGACCAGCTGATGAGTGCTGGTTCAGCATGAAATATGTATATTCATGATTATTTCTGCATGTGTGTGGGTATGTGTATCAGTGGTATGAGATAGAGTGGATAGTTGAAGGGTGCTTGAAAGTCTGTGTTCAAATCCCCTATATTTATGTTGCATGTATTTATTTTCTGAATAAATATATTTCTGAGAAAAGTTTAAAAAGATTGGAATTAAACTATTTTATTGTATAAATGTAAAACTTGGATACCTTATTAACGCAGTATGAAGCCATTAGAAAAGGTTCATTTAAGAACGCTCAGTAAAAGTTTAAAAATATAATGGTAAGATCGCACAATCAATCAATATGTTTTTCTGCTTACTGGATGTGATATTACTGAATCCACTAATGTAAAATCACACCATTGGATTGGATATATAAAATGAATGAACAATGGAAGACTTCCTAAAAGGGTATTTTATAGTGAACTTGAACATGGATTTCATAGGAGATGTAGACCCCTATCTTTATTATAAGGCATTTTTCAAAGACATTTTAAAAAAGTATGATGTCACTTGTATCTATTGGGAATATAGGATGGAGGATAGAATACTTTGGAGATGTGTAATTAGATATGATGAAGTATTTTAGAAAGAAAAGATTTCTGCTTAAGAAACTAAAAGATAATATTTTAAAATATCAAGTAAACAAAAAATGGATCAGTATGTTTTTAATATGGAAGTATTTGTTGTTCACAGATTGGTTTCTGTAGTCCACCACAAAACTTATTCTTAAAGTAGGATTTTTGTTTCCTCTTTTATTTATTTTTTTTGGAGTTAGAATGGCCATATTCATTTTTGAGTGCTGTTTATTATTTACATGTTGAGAGAATTTATTATTATCATTCTTGCTAATGAGTATAGAAGAGCCATATCTATTTTGTCCCAAGTATCATATAGGTACATTGTACATAGCAAATATCACATTTTGTTGATAAATTTTGTATAACACCATTGTTTACTGAACTGCAAATGTACAGTTTTTATCAATGTGCATATATACATAAAAGAGACATTTTTTTCACATTCACTGAAAACTAAAAATAATAAAAACTATACTATATTTTTATTTTTGTAATAAAATGAATACAGTTTTTATCACATTTAAACTGCTCTGGGCAATATCCTTTTTTTCAATAATTTCTTACCTTCATTGAAATGTTAATAGCAATTTTATTATCAAGAGGCAATGACATTTCTAATTGTTTCAAAGACTAAGTTTGCATCGTTTTTGGAAGACTTCAATTTTCTGGTACACTACAAGAATATAAAAATTTTAGTGTTATGCTTGGAAAATATTTTATTACATGAACATTATATTATCAAAGTAAAGAATAAAATGTATATGTTTTCAGAAGAAAAATTGCTAATAAACATGGTCATGCAAAGTGCTCAGAGATAGAAAAATGACTGTTGCTGTATCGTAAAGTTTATTTACAACTTTTGATGTTTTTATTTTTTCTTTATTTACATTTTTTTTAATTGCTTATAATTGAAGTAGTGTATATCGATATAGTTATATTATGTCTTCACTATGTAGCCATTTGATTCCAATTTAAAATAACAAAAGACAAATAAAAAATTATCATAGTACACTAGAGATGAATTATGAATAACTATGCAAACCAAGTCATGAACCACAAGTAATCTAATATATAGGATATGCAAGTCTATTGTTCTCTCATGTAATATTTTGTAATGTTATCTTGTAATTCCATAACAAACTTTTCAATATTAATTGTTCTCCATTACACTCTATCCTCAACCATATTTTCTCAATGATATAAATACAAGATTTGAAATGAAGCAAAGACAAATACAAAAAAAGCAATATTGCAATTCATCAGTGTCTGAGATAATTCTTACTATGTAAATGGAGTCTTTTTTTTCCCATAAAAAACATATACTCAAAATTTTTCCATAAAATATTCTTTTAGAGAGTCTTATGCTATTCACTTAAATCCAATGAAAATATGATTTTACACTGAACACTGTACTATAACATTTAGCAAGTCGAAGAACATAATGGTTGGTTTTGAGCATTCTTAAATGAAACTTTTCTTATGACTTTGTTACACATCCAAGTCTCATTTCTATACAATAAATTAGTTAAAATAACAGCTCTATATACAGCTAATTTAGATGCAGCAGTTATTTCTCTCTGGTAAATACCCACTTAACTTGTTAAAAGTTGCAACATCACCTTGGAGTCTGTGTTGTACTGCAACATCTAATTCCACATTTCTACAGTAAAATTACCACCATATTTAAAATGCTTTGCCATTCATTGATGACAATAGTTATATATATATATATATATATATATATATATATATATATGTCATATTGTCATTAATATTTATATATATATATATATATATATATATATATATATATTAAAAGCATGAAGCTAAACTAGTCAATAAATAATCAAAATTATCCCAAATTCAGAACTCAAACGGACCAGCCAAGAAAATGAATTCTAAAACACTACTAATGGTTTCATCACAACATATTTAAACTAAACATCACCCACAATTTCATTTATCTCACATCTATCCTTAATATTAAAAGAACTTTTAAATAAGTTATAACACAACCTCTGATCAACAAATATTACAAAACAAACGTATATAACTAAATGAACACAAACATATACTGTTCCAACATCACTCATGCAACAAGTCAATATATATATATATATAAATAAATAAACCTTTAAACTGTATCAGCAACACTATCTTAAATGTAAAGAATCTCGTCAAAATGTAAACGTTAAAAGCATAAAGCTAAACTAGTCAATCAATAATCAAAATTACCCCAAATTCACAACTCAAACAGACTAGCCAAGAAAATAAACTCTAAAACACTACCAGTGGTTTCATTGCTACAAGGACACTGCTCAAATGTAAAGAACTATATAATAACAACATATTTATACTAAACATTACCCAGAATTCTGCTTAGTTAATTGATTAAGAATTATAATTTTTTAATAATAAAACTTCTTTAAAACCTTCTTTTGATTTCATTTTTCTATTCTTTTTGGAGGTCTTCCATTATTCATTCATTTTATATGTCCAATCCAATGAAGCTTAAATGAAAGAATTAAAGATACATAAAAGTAGGGTTAGAAATAAATATCTTAATTCTGCTTTATATATCCATGAAAAAGATACAGGCCACACAATTAATTTGGGTAAAGCTAAGGTTGTGTTCTTTGAGAGAAATGAAATAAAAAGAAAAATTAAAGAATCTTTATTATTAAAAATTTAAGATTCTGGAGCAATTAACTTATTCAAAAGTTCTTTTAATATTACGAGTGTATGAAAAGTAAGTGGAATTGTGTTTTAATGTTTAGTTTAAATATGTTGTTATTTTGTAGTTCTTTACACCTGAGAAATCTGCTTGCAGCAATGAAACCATTGGTAGTGTTTTAGAGTTTATTTTCTTGGCTAGTCTGGTCGAGTTCTGAATTTGGGGGTAATTCTGATTATATATATATGGATGTACAGATGGAAGAATAGACAGATAAATATTGTGTTAGTATAATTATACGTGAGTGTGAAAAAAAATACTTTAAAGAAGAATAGTATTTCTGTACTATAATTTTCAGTACATCACTCTCAGCAAGATAGGGACTGGTTTCTATCTGCTTTTACTACGGACTGTAATTATAAGATGTATGATTCCCAAAATGCACATTTTATGCTTAACCAGCACTCATCATTTGTCCCAGATCACAATTTCTTATGTATGTCTTTATCATTGTTCTGTACATATTGATAACCAATTACAACAGTTTATTTGATGAGTCAAATTTACCACCCTCACAACTTTGACACAAGCCACTTAATGAAAGCGTATTAATAATTTTTTATTAGTCATTCATTGGATGAGATATTATCCACTTAATGAATAATATTTCTGTATTGTAATTTTCACTACAACACTCTCATGCAAGTAGGACTGGTGTCCATTCATTTTTAACAGTTTGTGGAAGGGTGTAATTTTAAACATAAGACCAAAGAAATATGATAAGATATATGATCCCTAATATGCACACTTTATGTTGAACCAGCACTCATTAGTTGCCTCAGATACAATCTCTTATACATATCATCATTGCTCAGTATATAGCCAATTACCACACTTAAATTGATTACACCCTTCCACAAGATATTCAGAGCAGATAGAAATAAGTCCCTACCTTGTGTGAAAGTGGTGTAGTGAAAATTATACAACAGAAATATTCATTATGTCAATAACATTTCATCTAATTAATGACACATTATTAATTTACTCTAGGAAAAAGTTTTGCAATGACTATTCAAACTGATCTGTAATCACAAATACATTCACAAATATATCATGCTTGTCCATTTTTGGATTTATTTTATATTTTATAGTGTTGTCATTTAATTTCTACAGAAAACTTTTCTTAACAAAATACTTCAAAACCATATGTAATATAGTTTTTATGGTATTCTATTCTCTGTCAATTTTTCTGGAAGGAATCAGCAACACTGTAACTCTTTATTGAGTTGATTCTCAAAACATAAATAAGGCCTTCACATGAAAATCATGCACTGGTTCACAAATACCCATTTATAAAGTCCTGCATGGTTCATTTATTTTACACGTTCAATTCAATGAAAGTATGCTTTTACAATAGTGTACTTGATAGTATAATATTCAGCAGGCTAAAGAGCATAAGGATTGATCTTATGATTCTACCATGATTTTTTCAGAATTTTAGGGAGCATTGTTAAATGGAATTTTTCTAATACCTCTGTATGAATAGACAATAGAAGGCTATTGCTAGTCAATGATTGCAGAATGTGATATATTCTGCATGCATATATATATATATATATATATTGCAATCATGAGCAAATTTGTGGTTCTTCAACATTCTTAATTTTTATAAAATAGAATATTTTACAAGCACTGCTGTTTCTTTAATAAATTGGCTTGAATTGGTCATTATTTGTTCTGATTTTCATATCTTAATTTTGCCATACACTGTTACTTTATAAAATATAAAGCTTGAAATCCCATTAAACTTTATACTCTACACCTAAATGATAAATGCCAGAGTCATCATTAAGAGTGAGAATTATCACTTAGTTCTTATATATTTTAATCTAGTGTGGGTATATTGTTCTTCAGAAGGCACCCTCAGAATAATAATTGAATAGTTTTATGTCTTTTAGAATTTGGTTCAGATTGGTTAGTAAGCATTTCTTGAAGTGTGAATTTAAATCAGTTTTGGACCAGAATTAGAGATGAACTTCCTTCCATATCTTCATTGCAAAATAAAGATGTTGGTATCCCATCTGCAATAATGTGATTTTTAACAATGTCAATTATGAAAAACTATTTAGCCTTGAGTCATCCTGCTTTAGCAAATTTGCAAACAAACATTGATTTATTATTAAATGAGAACAATATATATTATATTTGTATAGATTTCTGGACCATGATAAATGATCTTTTCATTGCTTCAAGGTTTTTATGTAATCAAATTAGAGAGGGACTTTTAAGTACAAAAAGACTCTTCAGGTGACAATCATGATATTTTTATGTTATATACTTGTGTTTCATAGTCTGTTTTGGTAATGGTGTTCTGAGAGTACTCCACTACATACATTGTATGCACCAATGAAAAGGTAATTCTTTTACTTTCCAAGATACCTGCAGCAATATCTGCTAATCAGTAGATGTGCTATATAGGGTAGTTTTGCTATTTACAACAATGACTGGCTTATCTCGATCATTAATTCTGATGAGGAATGAGACAGTGTGCTCATCCTTTTGTAAAACATCTTCAGCACTCTTCCACCATCATAAAATCTTGCAAATTACTTGAAAATATTTTTACAGCTTATGGTGTCAGCATATATACATTGAATCATTTCCAAGTATTTCAAAAGTAAAACAAAATTTAATGTTAGCATATATTATAATTCATAATCCAGACATATTAATGCCTTAATTATCACAGGTAGTGATTCAAAAATAGTGTTGAACTAGTTTTATTTTTAAGGGGCACACTATGGGCACTGATAAAGTCAGGTATCTTTACATGTATTGATTATTTAAATACAGCTTCAACTCCATGAAACAATACTAGGATAATTAATCGATAAGTTTATGATTCTTTTTATTTTGAAAAATGATTTCTCATAAAATACAATATATTACTTACTTACAAATTAATTTATAAATTAAATAAGAGATAGGGAAAAAATACAGTCAAGTGTCAAATTAGTGCATGCCAATTTTATAGCATATGTGTGAAGTTTATGTTATTAATTATTTAAAGTTGTAATTAATAATTTATAAAGCACCTATTCATTACATAAGTAATATATATATATAATAAGGCTATAACCTTAAGGCTATGCGCCTAAATATGACAGTAGGGACCTCTACAAATCTTAGCACAAGATTAATGACCCTAAAAGACAAGAGCGCTCTTGTCTTTTAAAGTCGTTAATCTTGTACTAAGATTTGTAGAGGTCCTTACTGTCGCATTTAGGTGCATAGTCTTAAGGTTATAGTCTTAATATATATTATTAATTATCATAAATCAGTTTATAAATTAAATTTAAAACTAATAAAAGTATTATTTGTTTTTGAAAAATTTTAAACATATTTGGTTTAAAAAAAAAAGATACATTAAATTTTATCACCTTTTATAAAAATAATAGTAAAGGACCAAAATAAAAGTCAGTTATATATATATTTTTAACATAAGAAATTCCTTTTTTTTTTTCTTTAATAGAAATTGCCATAAAATAATCAAAATAAATATGAATTGGCTTTGTAACAACAGATAAAAGAAATTGAAAGTGAAAATTGTTTGCTTTAATTGCCACCAGCCAATAAACTGAGTACATGTCCCAATAAAGCTAGAAAGAGATTCAGTTCATGTCTGATTTACTAAGACATTTCCCAGCTTATGTGATCCACATGATATTGCAAATTAGTTCAGGGGATTTGCCTCTCACCTTTTTGAGAACTGCATTTGACATGCACTGTGGTCTAAAAATTCCAATGTCCTTTCTTCACTGGCAAGTAACTTCTTCATAGAAATCTTTAAAAAAAGATATTTCTTTCAAAAAACACTATTCAAGTTGAAAAGTCAACAACTTTCTTAGGATCAAAATGGTTAGCAATTTGTGCTCATGAGCTCCAAATGAAGAACAACAACTTTATTTCAACATTTTTTTAATTAAAAAAAACAAAAAAACAAAATGATAATGATGATTAAAACACTATCAATGAACATTACAAGTTTTATTTGTATATTTTTTTATAAAATAAAAAAAAATATTGTAATGATATAAACAAAAGAGGCAATGTTTATTTTTAGATTAATTTCTAAACAGTAAAAAAATATTTATTGTAAACTTATGCAAGTGTTTCATTATTTAAATACATCTATTTTACATATATAAACCATGCTGAATCTTAAAGTTGTTGATTTGTTATCCCACTATTGTTAGCTCCTCACTTTATAGTAAATTCCACATGGAATGTTATTAATATTGGACATTAAGTAGTTTAATGGTTTATAAATGTATTGCCAAATTTAATGTTATTTTATAATTTTTTCTTTTATTGTAAACATAGTTGAATAAACCTGTTTTTGATATAAAAAAAAAGGTAAACATAAAATGGAATGCAGATACCCGACTCTATTAGTACTCATGCAATTGGAAAGAGACTAAAGTAAAAAAGTCACATCAGGTTGTTGAATCCATTTTCATGCCAGGCATAATATTTTCATGCCACATATTTTAGTTTTATATAGCCTGTCTTGGTTATGATCTTCTGGGAGAACCTTTATGCTTGGCATAGTTTTGTATCACTTATTGCAATTATCCATGCATTCACATGCCCAAGAAAAGAAGAGTATATTTTATAATGCTCAGTGGTTTGAGATATGCAGCAAGGAATGTGTTATTGAAATTGAAGATCCAGGAAGAACATTTCAAAAATTCACCAGCAATGGTTATTCCACACATTGACATTTAGATGTCAATCAGGGATCAATTTTATTTCATTCAAAGAAAGGAATCTATATATTCTTTTCTAACATAGCCACATACAATTAGAGAAGTTATGTTAGTTAGCATTATTTGTTGTTAAAACATTAGGTCATAAATTTACATTGTTATTTTAAAATAAGTTTTTTTTATGAAAGTAGAATTTTTATCATTTAAACATTTGCTAAAAAAAATTCAAATTTCCTACTGTGATGTACTATTGTTATAAAAACAAAGCGAGAGTTTCCTTTTCAGGAATAATTGTAAATTTTTTTTTAAAAAAAAAAAAAACTTTTTTAAACATTTAGAAAACAACAGAAAAAAAGAAAATTAAAGTTACAAGAATTCTGTGGAGTAGAAACAAATTAATTTTGAGATTTTTTTTTTTCAATTTACAATAAATAATATTCTATTTTCGGCGAAAGGTAGAACGAAATTTCTCTCTCTTTAAATGTGAGGTATATATATTTTCATGTGTGTGTGTGTGTAAGCTTGGGAGTGCCATATTTTAGTCGTTGCGTGCCTACGACTTTGTATTCAAATCTGGACAATATGTGAAATTTTTTAAGAAAGCAGGAGATTTTTAAACAAGATTAGAAATTTTTTTTTTTCAGTGGGCCTATCTATATTGTAGTTACGTTCCCCCATAGACATTTAATTATGGATCAGCGAGGGTAGAGGTAACTTCTATTTTTATCTAGAGGCTAAATGAAACCATAAACCCAAAACATATGATCAGTTGACTTGAACGCTGTACGATTTCTTCCATTTCTATTTCAGAAGATTTTTGCAGTAACTTGATTTCAGGAACCATTCAACTTGAAAAGCAGTATTAGTATATGCAGATACTCCTGTACCCCCCCCCCCATTGTCAATGAGTATACATTTTTTATCTATGGATATTTTTCACAGACAGCCTACATTCCTTTCTTATTATTGTTTTTTTATGGATCTTTTCTTTATTATTTTAGATAGTGCTCTTCATTTTTGCTTTGTTTGCATTTCTGACTGTTCCATTATTAATATTTATCTTAACTCAAACACAGGCTTATTATATACCTGTGTCTATATATGTAATATATAGGGTATATGAGCACAGACTTTCACACGACCCACCACTCTCCACTCTATCTCATAACACTAATACACTTGAACACATATGTCGAAATGATAATCACCAATATACGTATTTCATGCTAAACCAGCAATCATCAGTTGGTCCAGATTATCATCTCTACACATATATGCTATAAGTGCTAAAATATATATTAAGATAGCCAATCTTCCTACTTTAATGGACAGGCTTCAATCATACTCCACACTCCAACTCTTCAACCGTCCATCCAATTGAAAATCTGATGATGGAATGCTCAAAGACCACCCTGAGCCTGAGATTCTTGTCACTATCTTAATATATATCTGAGCACATATAGCATATATGTGTAGAGATGATAATATGGACCAACTGATGATTGCTGGTTTAGCATAAAATACTTATATTGGTGATTATTTGTCTTTTCGTCATATATGTGTTCTAGTATATCAGTGTTATGAGATAGAGTGGTGGGTCATGTGAAAGTCTGGGCTAATATTTATATTGAAACTGTAACAATTCTCTCCATACAGTAGTCTCACTGAATGCAAGCCAGAGCAATCAATGGATGCTAGAAAGTTTGGTCATCAATATTCCTATCTAGTACTTGCTCATTCAATATCTGCAGACTAGTTTCTAGCTCATGTCTTTTATCAGTGAGGAGCCTTAGATCTAAGAGCACCACACTTGAATCTTTGACTTACACTGGGTGAGACTACTGTATAGAGAGTGTTGCTACTGCTTAAACAGATTGTGTCAATGTAATAAATAGTGACCATGCGATGTTTTAATGTTTATGTTGCTAGCACTATGAGATGCTATTGATGACAGTTGATCACACTCCCATTCAAAATGAACCATTTTAAAATGTGAAGATACATTTATAAATTATTGTCACCATCCTACATTGATAATCATTGAATGTAGATCAGAATAGGTTGATGGATATATTTTAGAAAGATTGGCTCTAAGATCTGAAAGCACTTCATGTATTACTGAGAGGAAATTGGAAGATATTTTCTGTATTTCAGACTCATATGATGCAGCTAATCCATTTTAACATTCCAGAGAAAGGAAATCCAGTGCTACAAAGCATCACCTTTGCAATCCAAAGTGTGTTAACTAGAAGCCAAATAAAACTTTATCAAGTCAAGATCATAGCAAGGATGGAAGGTCAAGAGAAACAAATAAGAAATGTCTTAACTTTCATCTTTAAGAAGGGTATTACAATATTGGTCATTGAATGTAATGCAGCTGATTATTAAAAATTTTATTTCATGATCGCTCATTCAACATTAACTTATGTTTAATATCCAACAATTCAAATTAAGAGAAAAACACTAAATTTTTTATGATAATATACAAAAGCAGGATAGAATTTTAGAATTAGTGACTGAAATGCCATCATGTCACATTTCATGTCTTACCTCATGATCAAGATATGCTTGCACCTTAAAACTTTTTTAGTCAATAGCTAATTACATCACTATGTAATACATACATTGATTTAGGGATGATAGTTTAAGCATCTTGGAAAGAGATCCAGTCATCTTTTCCTTAGGATGTGTTGTGTACATATTACGATTAAATAAAATAATGTTATAAAAAGACACAAATACAAGAAAACTAAGAACTGATTCACAAATGACTTTATTCTTATTTATTACTAGCTAGCCTTTGAGCACATTTTAAACAACAACTCTTAAGAGTTCCTGCTTAGATTATAAATGCAGGATTAAATTTCTGGTGTACTTTAAATGGTCATTGGAGTTATAACATACATTCTTTGCTTTATATTTGTGCAATAATGCAAAAACCATAAAAACAACTCTTTTTAAATTTGTAACATATTAGGCATAATGACTGTACACATATCAGTCATTTTAATAAAATACTAGTGTTTTCAGGGTTGTCTAATTGCATTGTAGACATTTTGAATTGGTAATGGGTGTCAATTAAACCTTGAAATTCTGTTTGGGGGTTGTTGTGCTGGAAATCCTGTGCCATATTTGGGTAATGAGATAAGCCAGAGGTATGTTGTAAGGTATATGATTAGTTTGTATGATATCTTAATATGAAGATTTAATATTAGTTTTGATGGATTAGAAATTCTAGAAAAAATATCTTTTGGAAGTCAAAGTGACATTAGTGAAGTTCCTGCATCATGTTTCTGGAAGATCAGGGTGAATATATTCATTTAAATTGAGAGAATTGAATCTTATAGGAGACTATTCTGTAAAGTTTTGTCTCTAATATGATTTTCATTTAATTTGACTTGAATTTCTCTATTAGAGAACATTTTCTTAAGTAAATTGAGGTTTTTTTTCCTCCTCTGCATAATTTAATGCAATGATAAAATATCAGAATCGGAAGTGGAAAATCCTCAGATGGATTACATTTCTGGCACTTCTGGTGCTCAAATATTTTATAAACTTCCAAACAATATTTCCCTACACTTATTTATTTATTTAATGGATTTTCCTAAGGATTTTAGAAATATTACATGATGACCATTTTTTATACTTACATAAGCAATGTCACCCAGTACTGGCCTTAATTATCAATGCTTACAAAGCAACAAGCTAGAAGCTAGTCTGGGGATATTCAATAAGTAGGCACCAGGTAGGATTTTATGTACAAACCTTATTGCATCCATTGATTACTAAGGCTTGCTCTGGGTGGCACAACTGTATAGAGATTTTACTACTGTGATGTTAAAAATTCTTGGGAGCGGTTCATTTTGCCAAACAAATCATAATCTGAAGTTAGATTAATAAAAATAGTACCAGTTTTTTAATTTTTGAAATCTTTTTTAATGTGTGTTGTTTAAGGTAGAACATGTTAACAGTCTCTTTTTCCTGGTCACTTCTTCCTGATCCAAATTCAGCTTCTGTATAAATAAATTATTCTTAATTATTGGTGTAATTCTTGTTAACATGTGATACTTAATAAGATTATTGGATGATAATTTTTTGAAAAACTCAATGAATATCCTATTTGCTTTTGAAGCCTATTCCAATTTTTATTATTTTTTTTCCTTTCTATCTATTTTACACTTAGAAGTCTCATATATAAGATTGGACATCTCACTAGCAATGTCAATGGTAAAGCTTTTAGAGATGTTTTTGTAACTTTTCATAAAAGTGCCCTTGTCTGATAACAAAATCTCATAAAGTTCAATTTTTCCATGACGAAACATAATCCAGAGATTTTATCAGTTTGTGAGCAATTTCTGAATCATTGGTATATAGATATTTCCTATATAGAAGAGAAATATTGCCTGCACAAAGAATTATTGAATTTATTTTAAACTGGAAAGAATTTTCTATTTCCAAAGAATGAATCTTTTAAGTGGTTTTTGCTATGTTTATTAAGCATATTTAGGTGAGATTTTATTAAGTATATTATTTAAGATATCCAGAATAATGAACCCAGACATCTTTTTTTAAATTATGTCTGAAGAGAGGAGAGTGACTTTCAATAATGAGAATATATATATACTTGATAAACGATGACGAAGAACAGTTTGTTTTTATTTTTCATGAATGTACAAAACGTAAAATTTAGGAGTTACCATCAAAAAAAAAAAAAAAATAGCAATTGATTATTTTTTTGAATAAGGCAAATATAAATCATCTACATGCCCTATTTGTTTACCAAGTATTTTAAATCTAGTCATATTTATACTGAGGAGATATACATTACTTATTGCAAGCATATAAACATGAACTCACATTTTTGCATAGGCAAAATGTAATTCGATTAAATAAAATTATTGTCGATTAGATTTATATAATACTGCTATTAATAAATCATTGCCATCTAGTGTGAGCTTGAGTAATTAATAGATGCCAGATTGTAATGCTTTACATTACTTATTGCAAGCATATAAACATGAACCCACATTTTTGCATAGGCAAAATGTAATTCGATTAAATAAAATTATTGTCGATTAGATTTATATAATACTGCTATTAATAAATCCTTGCCATCTAGTGTGAGCTTGAATAATTAATAGATGCCATATTGTAATGCTTAACAAACTCCTATCCAATGCTTTCTATCCATCAGCCAAAATTGGCTTATGGCTTTCATCAATGAAGAATCGAACACATCTTTTCTTCAGTGGCCACCATTCCTTTTTGTTTTATTAGAAAATTATCAGCTTGAAATTCTGAAACACCTTAATGTTTTGGATTTAAGTAATTTGCTCACTACTTTAGGTCTGATACCAGTTTGATATCAGTATATGCTGGTGTCCTCAGTGTTTTAATAACTGTAGATATCTACATTCTTTGTCCAGAATTGTTGTAACAGCAATAAAATATCATATGACATGAATTTTATGCAGACAGCTTAATATTAAAAATAAGAGTAAATGATGGTTGTTGGAAGAAAGACACCTTATATTAAAAAAGTCCAAATGCACTAGATCTATATCCAAAACCCCTCATTGATAACAGTCATTGGCTAGAAATTAGTCTTTGGATATGAATAGAATGGTATTGGATAAAGAATTATCAAGCACTGCCATCTAATTTGTATTGATTACTAAAATTCACAATAGGTGGCAGAACTATGATGAGAGTTTAAGGGATTATGCACATAAATGGAAAAATGTGGGTGATTTAGTCTGCAAGTTGTGTAAGGATGGCATAGAAAATATTAGGCACCTGTTAATTGAATGTAAATGCCTGAAAGCAGAAAAGATACAAATAATAAAGTTGTGGAAGAATAAATATAAGAAAAGTGTTTATACAGAAAGTGGGTTATGGATTTTTATGCTGGGTTTTGAAAAAGATATGGGGAATTTAGATATAAAGGCCAACAGTTGACAAAAATTATTTCGTGGAAATGGGATGGAGCAGATTATGGGGAAACTTAGGATGGGAAATGGAAAGGAAAGTCAAAGTGGTTAACAGGTTTCTCTGGACATAGTTGCTAAGAGATTCCTGACTCCCTATAAGGAGAAGTCACAGTGCATCACATCACTACTGAAGAGCATTATTTAAGCTGGAATCTTGATGATTTATGATAAGCATTGCTAAAGGATAAAGTATCTATAGTTATTTAAAAAATTAAAGATACACATACTGTATTGGTTTCAGATCTATATAGCTATACAAACAAGATGGCTCAAATTGAAAACAACATTAATCAGTTTAGGCTGATAGCTTGGTAGGTAAATAATATTAATAAAATAGGTTTGCTGGAAGAACTGTTCTATCCTACTTCCGGATCCAAAACTACTTATTGATGAAAGCCATAAGCTAGAAGCTGGTCTGGGTATATTAGATGGAATAGTTCTGGATAAGGATTTATTAAGCACTATCATTCAATCTTACACTAGATTATATAACTGGCGTAGAAATATATATTTTGCCTAAAAGTAAGATATAGGCCGACACCACTTAATATTTTGTTAATGTTGGGTTGTCTACATGTTATATTTTCAAATCAAGAACTCTTGCTATTTTTACCTTTAATGATTAAAATAGGAACAGTATCAAAATTTTTTTGACTTATAGACACATCTAATTTTTGCAAGAAAGTAGATATACTCACCTCATAAAGATTGCTAAAATTGAGAGCAGTGAAATGATGAAATATGATTTAGTTACTCTTAATATTAGTATATTAATTTTATACAGTTGTTGAATATTGCTTTACAAATAGACTATATCTGAGCAGCACTAATTCAAAATCTTCTGTTATCCAGATTAAATTTCAAAGTTATGTTCATTTTATTGTTAATCCAAATTCCCTCCTGTCAATTTATATAATTTTCCATTCATTTTTAATTAACTAGTTATTAACCAAATTTATAGAAGTCTTGTAAAAATTCATACAGTTGTTTAAATTATTTTTAATATATGTTTCATATATTTGTCATCACTTTTAAGTTGCAAAAATATATATATATATGTTTTTTGAGTCATTTTTTATTTAGGAGAATAAGAAGTCACATTGAGTGAAAACAAATAGATGTGGCTGATTGATAAACTGGATCATGCTGAATATAATTAAAAATTGTTTCACACTCAATGCTTTTTACAAAATCCAAAATTCCTGCTGAAAATTTAAATAATATATTAAGTTTATTATGGAAAACCATAAAACAATACAATACTAGATTAAATACAAAATTTTACCAAAATCCTTACACAACCATGGTTTCATCTACTACAAATAGACCTTCTCAAGTGAAAATCAAACTAAAGGAAAACATATATATATATACAAACAAACAAACCTTCCCATAATTCATTTCAAACCCCACCTTCCCTTAATATCAAAAGAAGTCTTTATAAGATTGATAACCTCAGAATCAAGGAGTATTATCATCAAAGTCTCCTTTATTCTCCTTTTTAACTCATTCTTTTCATAAAAAATAACCGAAGCATTGTTAAACAATATTCTATGACCTGTATTCAATTCATGAATATATAAAGCTGAGTTAAGATACCTATGTTTAACTCTACTTATATGAACCTTAACCCTTTCATTAAGGCTAAATTTACTCTGGCCTACATAAAATTTACCACAACTACAGTTGTGGTAAATTTTATGTAGGCCAGAGTAAATTTAGCCTTAAAGTTGTGGTAAATTTTATGTAGGCCAGAGTAAATTTAGCCTTAATGAAAGGGTTAAGGTTCATATAAGTAGAGTTAAACATAGGTATCTTAACTCAGCTTTATATATTCATGAATTGAATACAGGTCATAGAATATTGTTTAACAATGCTTCGGTTATTTTTTATGAAAAGAATGAGTTAAAAAGGAGAATAAAGGAGACTTTGATGATAAAACTCCTTGATTCTGAGGCTATCAATCTTATGAAGACTTCTTTTGATAGTAAGGGAAGGTGGGGTTTGAAATGAATTATGGGAAGGTTTGTTTGTTTGTATATATATATATTCCAACCAGTCACAACCTAAACATTCACAGTAAATATAGTAATCAATATTTCTCACTGCTGTCAAGGCAACCTTCTCACTTGTTTAATAGCAAGAATGGAAATCCATTCTTACTAATGGTCCATTGAATATATATGGACACTTAAAGATTGCAACTTGACTACAGAGTATGAAATATTGTTACAATATATATATATGTTTTCCTTTAGTTTGATTTTCACTTGAGAAGGTCTATTTGTAGTAGATGAAACCATAGTTGTGTAAGGATTTTGGTAAAATTTTGTATTTAATCTAGTATTGTATTGTTTTATGGTTTTCCATTTTTATTTTTGCTAGTATAGTGTTAGACAGTTTTGGTTTTAAGTTTATTATCTATGTTTGTACTTATTGAAATACTTTTTGTATATTGAACACATTTATTATATTGCATACATTATAACATTTTAAAATATAGAATGTGATTATATGAGGCATAACTCAAAAATAAACAGAAATTTTGTATTAAAAATTTGTGTATTTATTTTTAGATATTACAAATTGAATCCCTTTCAAAGTACAGTTCATTTAATGCATGCAATTTTTTTTTATATATTGTTATAATGTAGTCAATTATTTTGTAATTACTGAATTTATATGTAGGTTTTGATTTATTTTAATGATTTATATTGGTATTGGTTGTTTTAATTTCATTATTGAACACTAGATGGTTTTATGTCTCTAATAGTTCATTAATGTAATAGATTATTAATATTTAAAAAGGGCACCAAGTCAGGTGCTGAAAAAGGCTTTTTATGTATATAAAAAAAAATTGATATTTATATAACTGTTGTAAGAATTTATTATTTTCTGATTATTATTTTATGGAAGAACAGCATAACAATATTTATTCTTTTCGAATTTGATTATTTGCATATATATAATCATTAACATAATAAGGCCTGAAGGTATACTCAAATAATAATTAAGATCAATAGGACCTTTAAGCATCCTAGCTGACTGTTCTCATGTTCGGAGGTCAGCTCTCTGTCCTTGAAGTCACTGTGCCATGGGAGACAATCTGCTCCAACATATATGTCCTTGTGCACAGATGAAAGCTCCAAGGATTAAGTGTCTCTCTACTTTTTCTGATTAGTACTAAAAGCAGTTGTCTCTGAATCCCTGCAAATGATTGGTTAGTTCACTGCCCAGCTGATCAGGTGATTCTTCCTTTCCATGTGCTATTGGAATTTTAGAATTATCTTTTTGTCTTTTTAATTAATCAGTTATTTGTAGTTTTTCGTTATCTCACAAAGGAATCTAAATCGAATTCCTTAATTTGTTTCATTTGAAAAATGACTGATTCTTCTCTTATTAATTAGTCTATTGTTCATTTTATAAATTAATCTTTTTCTAATCTAAAGACTATAATTCTTTATTTCTAGTTTTTTTTTTTTTATTAAGGAAAATTCTATTCTAGGTACATATATATATAGTTAGATGCAATTGGTTACATACATTTGGTTACATATCTTTGATTCATTTATCATGTTAGCAGTTTATGATTTTGGCAACCGTCATTTTGAGTTTGGTAAGCTTTCATTGCAGTTGCAGCTTCTTCTGCAAAGTTTGAGTTGCCCGTCAAGTTTCCACTTCTTGATTTCTATCTATGGCTTCCAGGCAATTCTGATTGAGAGGTTTATTTGTTGCCTGATTATTGGTGTGAATGTATTTAGATTGGACCACTATTGCTTGTATCTGAGGTCATTCCTCTTCGACATTCTGTAATATTTTTAACTTATTACTTTTCTCTCTCTGTTTTTACAATTATAAATATCTATATATGTATGTGCATAAAAACATACACATACATTATCTGAATATTATTTGTGCCACAGGATTTGGGATAATTAAATCCTTTTGGGTAATCATTAATGAGTTTGTTAGTTCATCTTGTTGATACTAAAAAAGATTACCACGTTTATGAAAAATCACGAATTTGTTATTTTGTGCTCAAACTACTATGAAGTTTAATTTGCTAAATATTTGCCATTTTTGTGATATAATTTAATCTATAATGTTACCACTCATCAAAGAATACTCCAGGAAATTTTATAATTTTTAATACTACCATGAATCCAGGAAAAGAATTTTTCTAGATGATTATGTTCAGAAATTTAAAAATTTTCAATAAAACAGCCCATGAATTTTAATTCAAAAAATCCAGATATTGATTCAAAATTCTTCAAATTCTTTGCTTTTTGACCACATATATTGTAGCAATGGCAATACATTTTCAGTGAAGTAACCAGTTGAGTAGCAAGTAAAATTAGACTGAAAAGCAGAAATTTATGAGATATAGTTAATAATTATTTTCATGTGAATATATTTTAATTGCCTTGCTATAGGTTTTCAAATTTATGGGCTCTGGACTCCATGGGTCCACAGGCATTGCCTTCCTTTGCGACCCAGTAGTTACACCGCTGGATGAAATGGTAAGTTTTATATTACAAAATTGTTTTCAAAGCGACTATAGTCCTTATTGTTTGCATATGTAAAAATTAATTATTTGACTGTCAGAAATTTGGTGTTTCACCGTATATTAATTATTATATGCTTTTATTTAATTTACTCTGTTTTTTATTCTCTCTGGAGAAAATTTTGCAATTCAATGTTCATTTACTTTCCAATTTCCAATCTATTTGAAACCTTGCATGCATATTGTAGTCCTAATGACAATATATATATTATTAAGGAACATATATATACAGAACTACAGTATGAATCTTTTTATCTTACATTTGATAAATGATTATTTACAGGTAAAATAAATTATTTTAATCCTAATCCGAGTAACTGACTTCTTATCGAGTGGCAATATTTGCGACCCGAAGGTAGATCTTACCTTCAGGTTACAAGTAATGTCTATACACGATGTTTATTTTTGAATGTTGTTATTTGTCAACTCATAGATGATAGTTATATTTGATTATTCCGAGCAAGAGGCTCTTCGTCAAGCGGCATAAGTTGCGCCCAGGTGTCGCCATAGAGACGCTCTGGCGCCAGAAGACGATCCCTGTTCTTTATTTTTTGAATAATGTTTTTGCATAATGTCCATGAATGAGCGCCATGCTGTTTAAATATTAAATGATTTCTTGCTAACCATACAGCGTGTAGTAAGAAGATTGTATTTCAAACAATTTTGCCAAAAAAATTAAATTAATGTTATATGAAACGTTGGTTCTAGTCATGTCTAGCGACAGTTTTTGTAATTTAAACCTGAATGGTTTATTGAAAATTGGATAAACTTATTTTTTTTATTTAAAACTTTAATTTAATTTGTTTTTTTAGTTTTTTGTCCAGATAAAATCTAATTTAAATAAATTTACCTTATATTAATAGTTTTATGCTACATATATAAAAACCCCAAAAGTAGAAAATTATAATAGCTTTGAATATTTAAATCTGAATATTTGAAATATATTATAATTATTCAATATGCCTTGAATGTGTATTTTTGAAATGACTCCATTATTGTATGTAATCAATTGTTTTTATTATCAATAACTTTATTTTTAAACTGAAAGTATAATGATGATTTTTTAATCAGTTTTTAAGAACAGTTCATAAATATAATTTTATTTATGAGTCATTCGTATCTGTTTCAGCTGTTGTTATATCATGTATCCATGTTTTTTTTTAGCAACATGAATATAAATATTATAATTTATTCTCGGATTTCTTTTTTAATATTTCTTTTTGATTGATTTGTTTGAAAAGTTTTCTTGGTTAAACTGAGTGAGAAAATTATAAAAATAGTGCGAAAGTATTGGATGTCTTCTTATTCATGCATGAAAATATCCGCTTTCAGGGGATGGGAAGGGGGTGGATTTTATTTTGCTGATATCTCTAGAGAATATTTAAGTAACTAATTTGAATTATATTCCATTCTTTTAATGTCAGAGTTGTGAAATGATGAGAATTGAATGAATTTTAGATTTTATTGGGGAGTGGGGATGCAGGAGGTATGAATTACACTCACGTGAATCGCTTTCATATTTTTACATTTATTTCTTCTTCTTTATGTTTCTATTTGTATAAGGTGTTTTAAATCTACTTCCGGAACGGCTCTCTCCACCAGCCCTTATAATGCAGTGCTTTTATTCCAGCCCTCTTACATGAACTTACATCCGTCATATTAACAATAATTTTTTTAATAAATATAATTCACTATTATTTCAAATTTATATGTAACAAATTGTTAATAAATTTATCTACCAATATTGAATGGCTTTTTGAATAAACCATGAACAATATTAAACACAATTGGCACCTTAAATGATTCATATTTTTCTCTGACTTAACATTAAACCAAGTCACGGTCATAACAGGTAGATGTACTTACTATCAATATAATTCATATATATATATGATTTTTACTTGTTTCTTTTGTATTGACATTGACAAAAGTTACAATTTACTAGTAAATAATGGAGAGTTTCATCTAGACATTTCTTTCCTTTTTACTAATCAATAATTGATTAAAGGGAACTTTTTTATTTATTTAATTATTTGGAACATAAAAAATGTTTATAAATTGAACAGAAACAATTAAAAATGAAATTGCCTTAATAAATCTTATTTAATAATAAGTTTGAATGAAATGACTAATTAAAAGTATTACGGATTTAATAAAAGGTGACACTTCTAAGAGAAAAAAAAGTTGATTTTATTGTAACAAATGAAAATCAAAAAGAAATTTAAATTTGTTGAGATTTTTTTAGCAACCGATTTGTTAATCATCATATTAATCTTTTATGAGAATTATTTATTATCTCATCTGTCAAAACTCAGGTACAAATCAGAAATTTTTTCCAAATGTTCCTGTCTCTTGTTTTATTTCCTAATTACTTTTAGTCATCTTTATATTTTATATCAGTTCGTTCTTTTTCTGTTTTGTTTATTATCTTATATTTTATATCATACCATCCTGCATATCTTGTGTTGTTTCTATGCCCCTAATTACATTATCAGGCAATTGTCTCTTCAGATTGCCCCTAAAATTAATCTTATCTATACATCGTACTTTTCTACTCTTTCTCAAATCAGCATCTCTTAAACCTTTCATTTTTTAAAAGCGGTCTTTTTTTTAATTATACACTCCATAACTTTATTCAAAGTAAAGCATATGATATGCATCATTCGTTGATTAAAAATCAAAGCAAAACAAAAATTAATCTATTGTTTTATTACAAAGAATTCATAAGAAGTTTGAGCATTGGAAATGGCAACTGATCTATGATCTTTGAACTTTGAATTCTATTACTACCTGACCAATTAGTCAGGACATTCTTTCATTTCTTATTTTTATTGGAAATCATATAATCATTAGAATTCTCAATCATTATTGCTTCTTCCATGCTACCCAAATATTTAATCTTTTCACTGAAAATTACCTTTTGTATCTCCAAGCATGACATGAAAAGTCCTCAGTGTTCTATTCAAGAAGAGATTAAATTCAGATCATAGCATATCCATCAATCTATTTATAAAACTGAAAATCCAGCAGTTAAAACAAGTAATTATTAGTATGATAACATCAGAACAGAATTAGAGTAGACAGAACAGAATAGAAAACATCCCTGTCAAAGTCTAGAGTTAGTCACAGAAAACTTGAAAGCACTAAACTACTCCATACATTTTTGTCTAATACTTACTTTTAAAACTTTTTATTTCAACATTTATTTTCACTGCTTTCATTTTCATAATTATTTTATTTTCATCCAGATGATTTTATCAGTTCTAATAAATCTAACATTCTGTTAAGCTCATTTTTGTTATCTGCAAATGCCATACCAAAAATGATTCTACATTACTAAAAATAATATTCTTTAATAACTTATTAGATGTACATTGTATGTTGCAGTGGAAATGCAACCAAAGACCAGTTCTTGCAAGCTACCTGCAATACCATTTCTGAATCAATGCAGGTGTTACATAGTGACATAAGTTACTTATTCTCCAAAAAAAGCTCTAAGGTACTACCATATTAGAATCATGAGTTGTGATATGAAATGTGAGAATGTGTTTTGTACATAATCTATTATGGAACAATGAACTAACAGTGAATTTTTGTCTTAATTTGGATGAAACTGCCACTACAATGATCCAATATTGAAGCAGTCAATCTTAGCTTAAGATTAAGCTTCATGGTGTCATCTACAAAGCTGTATTCAAACCCTATATCCCATCCCACTCCTTTAGTCATGTATACATATTTTATGCATATATTTGAGATGCGTGCCTAAAATTTATAAAGATTAACTTTTCAATATTTATTATTATTAATTTTTTTTATTAATTTTTTTCTTCACATTAAAAATACATAGGTGCAGCTCAGATATATATATAATAAGAAAAAAAAATACTAACCAAATATTGATTTTTAAAAATATTTCATTATATGTCATTTTAAAACTTTTTCTTTTTAAATTGTTTTATCTTATTAAATTGTAAATTTTATAAAATCCAAGATGGAAGATGCAACCGTTAATTGTCCAAAAATAATTAAAGGGTTGGGAATATAATATTGTTTTAGTCTTGGGAAGGAATTTTTAATTAAAGTTTTACTTAAAATAAAATGGGGAGTAAGATTAAAGATTTTACTTTTTCCTAAACATTTTTGTCAAATCTATTTCCAATCTAGAAATAGATTTGAATATATTTTGGAATGTTATCTAATGTTTGCATCTTCAAAAACAATGCGCAAATAAAACTTAAAATTTCTATTGGATTAAAGATTACATTTAAGCTAGAGGTAAGAGATTGAAAGCATTCTTCAAATACCTGGGCAGGAATATAAAAGGGGCTAATTTTAAACACCAACAGATTAGCTACTATTGAGAGAACTGATTGCTACTAGACTCCACGCTGCTTTGAAATCTTAAAAATGATGATCTAGTAAAAAGCCTTTCCTGACCTTTGTGGGTCATCTTCCACTGCCGTAATATCCTGCTGCCCTGAAATGAAGAAAAGCCTAAAAAAAGAACTCTGGAATGCTGAATGGAAACTGGCTATCACCAAGAAGAATTCACATGGATCTATTAACTGCCATACTTTGAAAATGGACTCTTAAATTGTGCAAGGTAATGATTTTCATACTACCTGAAAGTAAATCTAGCTGACTAATCTCAAACCCTACTATCAATTTCTCCTAATGTATGATTTAACTTTGTAACTTTTCTAATCTGTAAATTGCTCTCAAATAATTTCTATAAATTTAATTTTCTCTCATATGCTCTAACTTTCTTTAACTTTGGTGCAGTCATTTATTTATATGTATTTATTACTTAATTTTATATGTCTATTTTAGTTATTAATATGCCAATCTCAAGCAATCTGATGAGTTGAATTTCTAAAATCTTTTCTTTCTTTTAAGTAAACCATCCTGAATTAAGGTTATTAACATCCCTTTAAAACAATGCATTATTTTTTATGAGTCAACATATCATTTTATGTTTTACTATAAAAATCTGTTATTTGTTTAACTTTAGGTAGACTAAAGTAATTCTACCTGGGGTGAATCCAGAACTTAGGCTAATTAACACTCTGAATTTCAAATACTTAAATTTTCCAGTTATTGTAAAATCCATGAAGGTGTGGTTGAATCATTTTTAATATAGCAGAAAAGAAAGGAGGGGAGGGTAAAATCTTAATGTATATTTTATTAAATGAAATCTAAATCTCTATATATTCTAGTGGCATAGCATAAGATTTATCTAAATTATGGCATTCACACAAGGGTCATTTATTTTAAAGCAGTAAATCTTATTAAATGTCATTAGTGACATTTATCCATACTGCGTTACTGACATTTGGCCTTATCTTTGTGATTATATATATATGTGCTTTTAACCTGGGGATTATGACAGGATAGAACCCATAGATTTCTTTTTATGTCCTGTCCTGTGGATAGTTGAACTTCCCAGGACTTTCTTCATGTAAAAGGCCTGTATGTTGGTGAAATGCCTAATCCACTTTTCATCCAGAAGCATGACCGTTTCTTCTGATTTCTCTGCCATCATGTCAGTACTGCCACTTTTCATATTATTATTTCTTTTGCTTATGACCTAGTTTTAGTGCTGTAATAATAGTAAAATTGTGCTCTGTTCAAAATATATATATGACAAATACCACTAGCTTATTAATAAGGTTATTTCAATCTTATACAGTCCCACCATTGTAATTTATTATTTCTGTATTTAAGAGTGTATGCCTTGGGTAAAAATCAAGCATTCTGTCTTCTAAATGTTGATTAAAAGAATTTTTCAATAAATATTTTGTCATAGATTCAAATATAATCTTTCAAATGTATTTTGTTTATTTTCATGACCTCAGTGGCGTAAAAATAGTTTTCTTATATATATAATGAATCCCGGAACGCTCCCCAAAATAATCTATTAGTCACTGTGTTTCAGAACCATATATACAAGTGTTAATAGCAGTATTATGTAATCTTTTTAATAATTGATTGGCATCTTAATACCGTACCCACCAAAGATGTATGTTAGATTATATATACTATTTAGTTAATAGTTGAGCATATGAGAAGCCTTTGCATGAATTCCAATCTGTAATTATCTACTGTTTGGTAGGCTGTTCATTCATGCACATATTAATGCATATAATTAAGTCATAATGTTTATAATTAGTTCTTTATATTAAACTATTTTATATTGTCTAACTTGTTTGAGCAGTTCGAATTCCTGTTTCTCCACTTCCATCTGTACAACTACATATATGCATAATTCTAGTTTAGTTAAATAATTCTCATTGTCTTTTCCACTCTGCTAATGGGCTGGATTTAAAATAAATTTTCATATGCCATCATTATATGTTATTTATTAGGTATTTAATCTGGGGCTTATGAAGTGGGTTCAAATTTAGGTTGGTCCCTGACCTAAATCTTGGGCTTGACTGGGTTTGAAGTATGTTTCATTGAGTTCCAGCTCATTTTAGATGGATCAACATGTTTTGACCCGTACAATATATATATATATGGCTATGAAGTTATGACCCAGAATAATATTTCAAGTGGTTTTTAAGATTTCATGAAGGCAGGAAGAGCATTGAATGATTTATGAAGGTATGAAAGACATTGACATATTTTGTATCATAAATTATGATTTACAAATACTAGCGTCTTAAAATTTTTGTGGTGATTTGCTAAGCTATTTCATTACATAACACCTGCATTGATTTAGAGATGGCACTGCAGCATCTTTGAAAGGGAATCATTTTCATTTTTTTATTGGTACACACTGCATATCAAACCAATAAAAATCACATGATCACCATTTTTTATGTTTACACAAGCTGATAACCCAGAGGCAAAACCCCATCCAGTAACACTACTCAGGGCAAACCAGAGTAATTAATGGATGCAGAAAGGTTTGTGCATAAAACCCTATCTAGTGCATACACATCCAATATCCCTACACTAGTTTCTAGCACTGAGTGGTACTACTGTATGGAGAATTGCCTCTGTGTTAACACAACACATATTTTAAATAAGAAAATATAGGCAACCTTTTCTGTAAAAAAGGCATACAGTTTTATACACAGCATTTTTAATAGTTGATCTGCTTTCATGCTGCATTTATTTCTTTTCAAATATCCATAAGAGTAAACTAATTCATTTTATCAAATGTTTGCATACATTATTAAAATATAGTAAAATCACTAGTTCCTAATGAATAGTTAAATTCAGAAGCACTACCTAAAAATTAAATGTAGTCAGAATAAAACATCATAGACAAAAGATAACCTCTTACTGATTTGCTGCAAAGATATACATATAGAAATTTAAGTTCATTTACACAGGAAACATGAAACTAAATCAACCAAAATCTTAATAGTTAATAAGTAAACATAAATCATGTTTTATATACAGAGCCAGATCAATCAATAATAATGTTGTATTTTAAAACACTTTTAAATACGACCATACAAGAAATAAATCAATTGCATAATCCTTGCGGGAAATTCAAATAGAGTAAAATCGGCACTTCTTACTAAATAAATAAAATTCAACAATACTATCTATGAAACTCTCACAAAGTCTGAAAAAATAAACTAGCACAGACAAAAAGTAACTTTTATATATTCATTGCACAGGTGATATATATATTGTATACCATTTATCAATATTTTCTTGACAGTTATGTCCACAACTGATAATTTATTTATTTGAATGTGTCGGTGGGAATCAGTGGATCTACAGATCCTGGAACCCTCTTAAACAAATAAAAAACTTATTCTGCCAGCAATTGGAATGGAATAAAATATTGTCAGTTAATCAGGAAATATAACTGTATTCAAGAAATATCTGAATTTATAATGAATGGAGTTAATCTTATATAGTTTGATTAACTAATGCATTATTCTGTGTAATGTAGATGACCCAATCAAAAGATAAACATTACAAGACTGGTTTACATAGGAAGCATTAAATTAAATTGTCTAAGATTTTAGCATCTATAAACCATCATTTCACCGTTGTGCTGCTGAATTTTTTCTATGCATTAGGAAGTAGGATTTTACTATATTTAACTTCTCATTTAGCATTATATATGTTTTTTGAAAAAAAAAATACTATTCTGAGTTATAAATCACATTAGAAATAATAATATGTTCAAATGTCATGTAACAAACTAGTTAACTGGAATCATATCATTTACCTATGATTTTCCAGTTTTCATCTGCATTATAGATTTTACAATATTTTTTTTATTGCATAACCTATCTCAATTTTATATGAACCACATCTCTATTTCTGAATTTATATTATTATATTATTTTAATAAACTAATTATTATTAAATAAATAAATTATTATATGTATTATAATAGCTATTATATTACAATACTTCACTTTGATTATATTTGTTATTTTATCCTATTGGTTTCTAGCAATCTCTCCAGTTGGAATCCGATATTGAGCCCCTGGTTCAATTATATAGAATACTTTTTTTAAAATTTTTATTAGTTTGAAAAGTAAATGGACAAATTTTTAATTTTATTGAAATTATTTACCATTAACCAATATGAATTATGCTGGGAACTCAGAAAGAGCATAGTAATTAAATGGTTTATTATTCAGGAGTTCATAAGCAATTCAAGCATTGGAAGTGACAGAGGTAAGCTGTGATCCATGGACCTTGAACTCCAGAGTCTGATACTCTACCACTACAGCAAAGCATGCTGGGAACTCAGAAAGAGTATAGTAATTGAAAGTTTTATTATTCAGGAGTTCATAAGAACTTCAAACATCAGAAATGATGGAGTTGGGTTGTGATCCATGGACCTTGAGTTCCAGAGCCTGTCCCTCTACACTGCAGCAAAGTATACTGGGAACTCAGTAAGTTCATAAAAAGTTCAAACATCAGAATGAAACAGCTGGGCTATGATCCATGGCCCTGAGCTTTACAGTCTACCACTCTACCTCTGCAGCACAGCATACTGGGAACTCGGAAGGAATATAGTAATTGAATGGTTTATTATTCAGGAGTTCATAAAAAGTTCAAGTATCAGAAGTGACTGAGCTGGGCTGTGATCCATATACCTTGTGCTCCAGAGTCTGCCATTCTACCACTGCTGCAAAGCATGTTGGGAACTCAGAAAGAATATAGTAATTGAATGGTTTATTATTCAGGAGTGTATAAGAAGTTCAAGCATCACATGTGACAGAGCTGGGCTGCGATCCATGGAGCTTGAGCTCCAGAGTTTGCCACTGCAACAAAGCATGCTGGGAACTCAGAAAGAATATAGTAATTTAATGTTTATTATTCAGGAGTTTAACAGTCATCAGAAGTGACACAGCTAGGCTGTGGTCCATGGACCTTGATTTCCAAAGACTGCTATGCTACCACTGCATTTGCAGATTGCAATGATAATTGATTAAAAAATTTTTATACACTGTCATTTGCCATTATATGCAAAACATATATAACCTCATATTATCTTCTATTTTTAGAATATATAATGTTTATTCATTGCTTTTCTAATAAGGCATTTTGTCGATCCTATAAAATTTGATTGTCTAATCTTCCCATCTTTGGCAATAAATTTATTATTTTCTTTGACAATTGATATATATATATAATTACAGTAATTTTAGATGAGTATTTTACCCCTAGGATTAACTTGAAGAAATTATTAAGAGAAGTTAGAAATGGATTAGACATACAATTGGAATCTGGAAATTATGCAAAATATTGGAAAGGATTATAGAAAATATGAGAATAAAAGGTAGAAAAAAGTAGGATGGGTATTGACTCTTCTAAAGGAGATATAGTTATGGAAAGGTAGTTTTTCATTTTCTTCGTCCAATCTCAACAATTTTTTTTAACATTGATGTTTGAAACTCTTTAAGATTATTTTTGTTATACACATCTTTTTTTAATATTTTTTAAGTCGACCTTTTTTTTTTACTAAGTGTAAATTCATTCTTATATCTAATAAACTCATCATAGTTTTAAAATATCATCTATAATTTTAAAAAAAAAGTTTTACTAGTACTAATTTCTTTAAAACACACACACACATAAATAAAATTTTGTAGATTAATACATTTAATTACTAATTATGTTATTATATTAGTTAAAACAAATGTTGCAATGATCAGAGTAATAAGATTATATATATAATAAAACAAACTCTTCTAGTGCCACCTATGTTAAGATTGAGTAATCTATGATTACTAGATCATAGTGAATTTATGCACAGATCAGTTTAAGGTTGTTACATTTTTTTTAATACTGCTTGGGATTCAAAGCAGAAAGAGGTCTTTAGACCCACAACTGTATTATTTCCAGTTTCCAACTCCAAACTTTATTTATAAAGACAAAATCAAGAAATCGATTTAAGGGTGGACATTTAAATGCTCTTCTATCTCAAAATCATTGCTTACTTTACTATAGATAGTACCAGTGGGGAGAGCTGCTCTCAGTTTAATGGTAGATTAGAATTTATGAATAGTAAGGGAACAGCCAAAATAGTATTTTATTGAGTTATGAATAAAGGATAGGCAACAAGATGGGTGAGAAAGGGAGTATGGTATGTAGAACATTTTGATAAAGACTTTGTCAATATACTTGTGCAAAAGGTGGGATGATTGTGTTAGGAGGATCATTAAGTGCTATAGTAGCATAGAATGTGACAGAAGAATAGATGCATTAATAGAAAGTAAGGAGCTGGAGAGGTGGAGAACTAATATGGAGAGAAAAAAGTTTAAATAGATATAGATGTAAACAGAATATTGTGTATGAGTTAATTTACGATAGTAGCAAGAAAAGTAGTTTACTGTTTAAGGCTTGATGGGGATAGTTAACAAGGGAATATAGACATAAATGGAGAAAAGTTATGTAAGGAAGACATGGAAAATATTAGGCATCTGCTAATTGAATGTAAATGCTTACAAGAAGAAAGGATACAAACAATGAAGTTGTCGGAGAATAAATATAAACAAAGTGATTATACAGAAAGTGGGTTCTTGGTTTTTATGCTGGGTTTGGATAAAGATAAGGGGGGTATAGATATAAAGGCCGTTGAGTGGGATAATGTTGTAGAAATGGGATGGAACAGAATAGAGAAGAATATTGGGAAAAACATGTGGAGAATGGAAAGGGAAGGTAAGGTGGCTAACAGCTTTCTCTGGGCATAGTGGCTGAGAGATTTCTGACTTCGATAAAGGAGAAGTCATAGCGCATAGCATCGCCTCGTTTTAACATGTACTTTGTAAAATAAAGAATAAAATGTTTTTATTAAGATTATGTATATGATGTACACGTACTCTAAGAAACTGTTTTCCAACACAAAAAATTATGTTTATATGATATTTAAAAACAAACAAATGAAAAAGATTGTTTCATTTAATTTAAAATTAAAGAAAAAAAAATTGGTGATTTACCTTTCAATAGTGAAATGATGGAAGAAATTACGTTATAAAAGCAGAAAGTAATAAGGAAAGGTTATCTATCACTTCCTCATTTTTTTTTAAGTGTCATAGCATCGGCCGGGACGCGAACCCGCAACCCGGGCAACTGCCTGCAAGTGCAAAGCAGTCGCGCTGACCTCTCGACCACTCATTTGCACTTTTTTGTCCAGTTTTTACTCCTGCCCCAGGCGCAGATCTTAATGTACTTACAAGCTGATTAGCTTTTTAAAGTTAGATTTGAATTTTTTCTGACATCTGTTTATTATTACTCAGTAAAAACAGTAATCTAAATAATGTGTGTTATATTACTTATTTTCACTGCCACTTAGCAAGAAAAGAAAAAAAAACAAGTTTTATATGATTTATTATTTGCAGTTCATCCGTTTAATGATATTTTTGCCACAAATAATTTACACATTTTAAGTGTTATTTAAAAGCATAATGAATGCTTCACATTTCACTAGACAATATGTTCTATATTAATTACTAGCAGGGAATATAACCTTTAAAAACAGGAGGCCTGCTTTTGAAAATGCAGCAGTTCACTTTTACTCCGTGCTGAGCAAAATAATTCTATATTTTATCTCGTTTTCTTTTTTGTAATAAGTGTTTATTATCAATATTATCTAAAGTTGTCTTGTTGTTAATTACATATGAGTCACTCACATTCTGAAGAAACTAAAAATAATTATAGAATCTTTGACATGACACAAGGCTACAGTAGCATTTTGGACTGTTCCATACTGTCTTCACTTATAGATACTCTGGCTCATCCTAATATGGAAAAACATAGAGAATCAATAGACACATATAGCAGCGTTCATATATATTAAAGCCATCAATCCTTTACAGTGCTGCTAACATCACAAAGCCAGTCTTCTTAATAAGTTATTCCCATTTAAAAAATGAAATTCAACCAACAAATTTTTTTATATATCAGTTTTGATGTAATTGTTCTATAAAAAAAAATCATTTAAAAAAATCATTTTATTATTTTTTCTTTTCTATACTTGGAAAGTTCAAATATGATTTTGTTAGGATATTTTTCATTTACAAACTTATATTTTTAATATATCAAATATAATTTGTTGATTTATAATATTGAACAAAGATTTTAATACTAAAATAAAATGTTGAACTATTAACTCAAAGGGCCACTAAGAAAATGATGGAAAATCATTGAAATGCAGAAGGTATAACCATTTTAAATTCTGATATTTTTTTTTATTACATTTGGTAGACATTCTGTAAAAAAAAAAGTCTCTACTTTATACTAAAAATCAGTAAATTGGACTTGTTTTTTTTTAAAAATAAACAAAAAATATTCTAGAAAATCATATTTGAACTTTGCAACTAGTGAACAAATGAATTGTAAATAATATCAAAAGATGTAATATGTATTAAACCATTAAACATCACGATTACCATTTTTTATGCTTGCACTAGCTGTTTACACAGAGGCTAAACTCTCCATACAGTAGCATCACTCATTGAAATCCATTGATTATTCTGATTTCACTGAGTGACACTATTGTATGGAAAGTTTAACCTTTGTGTGGAGATGTAACATGTCATATACAATGTGAAATATGTTTACACGTTTCATAATTTTTTTTAATGTGAAAAAATCCAATGTAAATTTATGATGAATCTATCTAATTCTGCTTTAACCTTTTCACTGGTGATGTGGCCATATTGAATATTTAAAAAATTATGCTAAGCCACAAATTTTATCATAACTTTTTTAAGTTTTATTAATAAAAAAATGACATAATATATATTGTTTTAAAGATAAAACACCAAAGAATGTAACTAACTGAAAAAAATATAGTCATTGATATTCAAAGTAATAAAAAAAAAGAATAAAAGTTGATATTTCTAATAATTATTTTCATATTATTTCATAAATGAATATCAACAAATTAAAAATCCTTCTCCTTTTTTCTTTTCAAAAACTTTATTTTTTTATCTCAATACTGAACCTTTATATAATACAAAACTCCAACATTTTAACTGTTTTTATCTCATACAGTCATTTTCAAGGATCTGCAACAATAATATTAAATATATATATATCAATAAATAAACTTCAATTACATAAAAACGTCCTCTTACATTAACATAAACAGTAACAAACATATTAAACATATCATCATCATCATCATTATCAACCATTATCAATCCACTGCAGGATGAAGGTCTCTCCAAGTTTAATCCATCTTCTCCGATCTTTAGCTTCTCTTCTCCACATCACCCCTGCACACTTTCTAATTTCATTCATCCATCTCACATGTGGTCTCTTTATGGGTCTTTTACAATCTCTTGGAATCCAGTTTAAAATTTCAATTGTCCATCTATTATCATCTCTTCTAACAATATGTCCAGCCCAACTCCACTTCAATCTTTTAATTTTTTCAATGAGGTCAGTAACACCTGTTTATTCTCTTACCCATACATTGTGTTTACAATCTCTTCTTGTTACTCCCAACATACATCTCTCCATACTTCTTTGAGTGGTCTGAAGTCTCTGAATTGCTCTTCTATTAAGTGTCAAAGTCTCAGATCCATAAGTAAGAACTGGTAAAACACATTTGTTAAAAACCTTCCTTTTCAAACACATAGGCATATTTCCTTTTAGTATCAAATTATTTCTACCAAAAGCACTCCAATCAAGTTTAATTCTATGATTAATTTCCTCCATTATGTTTCCATCTGTATTAATAATCTGACCAAGGTATTTGTAACTGTTAACTTCTTCTAATTCAACATAATCAATCTTTATTTTCATATTTTGAGCAAATTGATTAAACATTACTTTAGTCTTTTTAACATTTATCTTTAGTCCTACTTTCCTACTTTCATCTGATAATTCCTGCAACATTTCCTGCAGATCTGAAGCATTATTTGCAAAAACAACTACATCATCTGTGAAATCTAAATGACTTAAATAATCACCATTTACTTTCACTCCTTTAGTTTCCCATTTTAATCCACAAAATATTTCTTGCAGCACTGCTGTAAAAAGTTTTGGAGATATGGAGTCACCTTGTCTTACACCTTTCTCAATGTTGACTTTTCCAGTGTCATTATGTAATCTAATTGTTGCTGTTGCATTTTTATAAATATTCTTTAAAATATGACAATATCCTGGATCTATACCTTGATGATCTAATGCTTTAATCACTGAAGAAATGTTTATAGAATCAAATGCCTTTTCATAATCTACAAATCCAAAACATAATGACAACTCATATTCATTTGTCCTTTCTATAACTTCTCTCAATACCTGGATATGATCTACTGTACTAAAACCACTTTTAAATCCAGCTTGTTCTCTTGGTTGGTGGAAATCCAACGTTCTCTGTAGACGAGGAGTTTTGCTATTAACTGAAAGGAGACCCTTTGATTCCTCTTGGAGGCCTTAAAGGAACCGAGCAGGGCAAATTCCTAATGTCCACTCCATACATTCTTGTTATTGCAGCTGTTATTACTATGTGATTATTCATATAGTATACGAACATGGATGGGCTGCTCACCAACACGCATTAGCCAGCGTGGTGAGTTTATTGGCTTTTTACCTCTGAGTTTAAGATCAAGAAACACCATGGTCTTTCTTCTCAGTGCCTGATAAGGCAGAATGAATGTTTGTGTAAATGATAAATATTTCTCCAATACATATAAACAATTAAACATATATAAATATATTTTACTTACATCTTTCTCCCACTGCTATATTTTATTACTCTTTCTTTTACATTATTTAATTACAAATATATCTTAAAATCATCCAAGAAACTTTCTATACAAATTTAAATACCAACTCTAATTTCCTAAAACCTCCCCCTTTCTTTAAATTTTATCTAAAACCCATCTTAAAACTACATTCCTATATTTTTAATTAAATAATGTAAAAGAAAGAGTAATAAAATATAGCAGTGGGAGAAAGATGTAAGTAAAATATATTTATATATGTTTAATATGTTTGTTACTGTTTATGTTAATGTAAGAGGAAGTTTTTATGTAATTGAAGTTTATTTATTGATATGTATTTAATATTGTTGTTGCAGATCCTTGAAAATGACTGTATGAGATAAAAACAGTTGAAACGTTGGAGTTTTGTATTATATAAAGGTATATATATATGTTCAGTATTGAGATAAAAAAATAATGTTTTTGAAAAGAAAAAGGAGAAGGATTTTTAATTTGTTGATATTATTGTAGAACATATATATTTTAAAAGAAAAAGTGGATGTACCTTTGTTGTGCTATTATATATGATTATTTCATAAATTCTAAATTATCATGCATACAATTTTAAATTATATTTTTGTTAGTAGGTTAGTTGGATTCATCATACATTTTTAAAAAAATTAATATATAATAACACTTACCTAAGCTAATCCATCACTTGAAAACTTCATAGAATAAAGATATTAGTACCTTTCATTTTTCTCTATAGCCCTTCAAAATGTATTTCCATACAGGGGTTTGCAATGAATATATCATCCCTAATAACATCCCTTATAACAAGTAGTTAATATTGATCAAAAATTAGTATAATTTGAATATTATAATAAAAAACTTCAATAATGTTTGTAATTTATTAAAAATTACTAAAATAGTCACTATATATAAAATGAAATAATAAAATAAAATAAAAAGTGAATGAAATACAAAATTCATTATAAAATTAAGCTTGAGGTACACAAGTTAATAGTTTAGAGTCAGTGCGATGTAGTGTTATTTATCCTATCTATATAGGTTTTGAGGTCTCATTGCTTCATGCTACTATGGCCATAAATTTAGTAATATCTTCATCAACTGCCACCTCTCTTCCTGCATTTGATATACAACTTTGAAATTTACATTGCAGTGGGGTATAGTCGACCTAAGTTTATATACTGTCAAAATCTTTACTTTTAGCATTTGTGTATTTTTATTATTATTAAAATATAGACAAAACATTATAGAAAAATCTAAATCAGGTCATAATATTTGCAAAATATGTTTATTTTTTTAATAACAATTAAAAATAAAATAATAATGTATAATCGACTTAAGTTTATATACCGTTAAAATCTTTACTTTTAGCATTTGCGTATTTTTATTATTATTAAAATGCAGAAAAAACATTATAGAAAAATGTAAATTGGGTCATAATATTTTGCAAAATATGTTTATAATATGTTTAATAATAATTAAAAATAAAATAATAATGTATAATCAGCCTAAGGTTATATACTGTCAAAATCTTTACTTTTAGCATTTGTGTATTTTTATTATTATTTATTTTTATTAGGATTAAGACTGAGATAAGGTTGCCCTGTTGAAAAAAAAACACTAATTTAAAAAAAAATGTTTTGGAAAGATAAGAGTTTTTTTTAAAAAAAAAGAGACCTGGGATTGCAGATTGGAGATTTTTTCAGCTATGATTACTGCCACTGCTAGTTAGTTGGAGGCCACTTTTGTACACCAATTTAAAGACTGTTTGAATTGCTGTGCGATTATAATTGCTTCTATGACAAAACTATTCAAAGAAGAACTGTTTCAATAGAATTTTCACCATGTCTGGATAGACCAAATCAAGGTGGATCTCAGAGCCAAATCATTCCCCTAAATATGCCATAAAACATATGCACAAACTGAGCCAGCATTGCCTCCTGCCTTCTCAACAAAATTGAAACCTAAAGTCTTCACTGGAGTTGACCATGGAATGAATGCTATATATGTCACTGGAAGATATCAGCCAATTTTGAATTTATACCTCGAGGTAACATGTTTTCTTTATTTTTTCCAGGGTAGAATTTTTAGTCTCAGCTTAATCTTAAAGTAACTTATTTTATTATATTACTTGTTTATTAAATTTAAAATATTTAGAGCATGTATTCAGCTTGCTTTTTGTTGTATTTATCGTAGGCATTGGAATCTTAGTTTAAGAGTCCAAATTTCTTTTCTATTTTAGTTATCAGAGAGTGTGTTGTGAGATTATATGTTATATTCTTAATATTTCTTCCATTTATTTCACTAACAATTGCTAAATGCTTTGGCAGTTTTCATAATTTTTATTTGCTCACCTGTTCTTAGTTTTCATTGTAAGATAATTAATTTTAAATACATTTAGTTTGCATTCTTTGCAAACCTAAATTTTTTGGCTGGCGGTTTATCATCTTTATTGTTCCGATTTTTTGAAATGAGAGATTTCTTTCTAATTACATAAGATCGTAATCATATATTTTCTTTGTCTTGTATGTGAAATCAACCATGTTTGCTTTAAATGCAGTATAACATGCAGTAGTCTTGCAGTGATATAATGTCATTAGTTAATAAGCTACTGATCAATTGTCCATGCTGGTTTCGTTGATTTCCTACAAGACTGTTTCCATATCTCTTAATCAGGAAACTAGAGTTGCTGTTCTTTGTAATTTTATAAATCACCAACAGGAAAATATTATCCAATCCATTTTTGTTTTTAAATTTATAGGTGAGAGAAATTTTACTGCCAAAATGTTTAATGTTTTCATGTTTGCTGTACTCATGTGCACTCTCTGATAAATATGTGTAGTCAAATCTAAGTCAAATTTTTTATTCGTGGCTAGATTTTTTTATTCTATTGTCCTGATTTTAATAAAATTTTCAAATTGTTTAAACTTAATTTGGCTGACATTTGTCTTAATGCTTTTATTTCTCAATTGTCTGAACAATCTTTAAGATCTCTTGCTTCTCCCTGAATCTAGTCAGCACAGACCATCATCCTCATCCACCTTTGATCATGGTAAATAAATTTTCCAGATATGCAGTGATCTGGTGCTGTGGTCTGTGATCAAGGATGGATTGAGTGACCATTACAATATATTACTTTTTCTGTTATAAAGTGATCAGTTTGATTAGTGATACTATTTAGACTGAACTTTAAAACATATTCAGATGGAAATTTAGTCTTTGTCATTACAACTAAACTTTAATTTTCACATAGAATTAATTTCTACTCATTTTAAAACCAATTGTGAAAGAATAATTTATAATTTCTCATATGAAATAAACAAATATATACAGTATTGTGAGCTAATTGTAAATACTGAAGTCAGCAAACCACATGCTGCTAATATCAAACCACTAGTATTTTTTAATCAAATTTACAATTGCCATTAAATGATTGTTTATGTATACTATCTCCTGCCTTTATAGAATAGTCAGTTTGATCAGTGTTATTAATTAGATTGAATTTCAAATTGTATTCTGATATAAACAAAGCTTCTTTTGGCAATCCAGTTTGTAAAGCTAATTTGTATTCATTTTAAAATCATTTGTAAAATACTAATATGTAATGAAATATTGAAATAAATAAATAAATAGACTGTTGCAAGGCAAATGTAAATATGAAAGTGATCCATCTTCCACACATTGATAATAACAAAAATCCAATCTTTTTTCCTGAACTAACTGCCAACATGAAATGATCCATTCTATACATTACATCCTGATTTTATAGGGTGGTCAATTTGACAAATGATATTCTTTAGACCTAATTTTTAATCAGATGTAAGTGGCACATGCAACCAAATTTTATGTTCAATTATAAATTATTCTTTTATAAATGCTTTGAAAACCAGTAGAACTTTGTTATGTTAAAATTAATGCTTCATATCATTGAAAAGTCTTTGTTTATTTGTGAGTTTGATTTGAATTTTAGTTTATGTCACTCTCTATACAGTAGTGCCAGTCAGTGCAAGCCAGAGTAATCAATGTATGTAAGATGATTTATGCATAAAATCCCTATGTATGGCCTCATCATCCAATATCCCCTGATTAGTTTCTAGCTTGTGGCTTTCATCAATGAGGAACCTTGGATATCAATTGACACACTGACCACCTCATCAGAGCAGGAGATAGTATAGATAAATAGTCATTTTAGGTTTATTCATAGTTTGATGTAGAAGGGCAGTGCTTTGATATTAACAGGTTCACTATTTAAATGTAGCTTGCAATGAATTGAAATACATAATGAGAACAATAACCATTAATTTGCTCTTGATAAGAAAAAATATATCGAACAAAATAAAATGTTTGTTATTAGTATCATAGCAAAAAAATTACATATTAAAATTTTAAAAGTGATTTATAATTATTTTTTTAAAATATCAAAAAGTAATAAAGTCAGTGATTACAGAAGTATTCCCTTTTTAGCCAATCACATCACACATATTCACTTTTTAGCCAATCACATCATACAGTAATATTTCTTTTTAGCCAATCACATCACACAGAAGTATTCACTTTTTAGCCAATCACATCACACAGAAATATTCACTTTTTAGCTAATCATATCACACAAAAATATTCTTTTTTTAGCCAATTACACAACAGCAATATTCTCTTTTTAGCCAAACACATCACACAGAAATATTTTGTTTTTAGCCAATTACATCACACAGAAATGTTCCCTTTTTAACCAATTATATCACACAGAAATATCCCTCTTTTAGCCAATTACATCATACAAATATTCACTTTTTATAATGACATCACACATAAATATTCCCTTTTAGTCAAACACATCATATTTCTCTTAACTTATATTCTTAAAAAGAAATATTTTCAGTCTTAATGTTAATATCATATTTTTATTATATATATCTGAGAGATATTTTTCAAAAATAGGTGCAAATATAACCAAACTTTGGAAATTATATGACTTTTATTTTTAAGATTTGAATAAAATATAAGCTTATAAAACCATGATAATTTTTGAGAACTGAAACTGCCAATCTCCAACCTTGTGTATTAGATTCATTGTTAACACTGACATCTAGAGATTTTTCTGAAAATTAAAAATTAATATGTATTTTAATTCCATTTTTTGCCTCAATATGAATGCCAAATTAGCAAATGAATAATAACAATAACTGCAAGTGACCCAATCTACATCTTAGGAAGCACCACTTAATACAGCTTCACACTGGAAATGTATGTCAAATAAAAGTATCAATTTGTTAAAGCCAATATGACCCTAGAAATCTTTTTATTTAAATAATAATATGTATAAAACTAATTAGAATATTAAAATATTTAAACATGAGAAAATCCCTTAAAAATGTAGAAATATATTATTGAAATCACCAAATCTGTGTAAAAGTTAAATCACTATACCCTCTGCAAAACAGTAGAGCAATTATTTAACTCTAAATCAAAAATTAACTTTAACACTTTAAGTTTATATATATGATTTTAATATCTCAGTAATTATATATGCTTAAATATTCAGAGTTAATTTTAATTATAGTGATTACATATAATTACATTATTTTTTCTAATGATCTTTTTAATTATTTAAAATGTTTTGCCACTTGTTAACAGTTGTTAAATTCTTTTTACTCATATCACTCAGGCAACAGTAGGAAAGACAAAATATTAGAAGAGGCTTGTGAGTGTGAAAGTTTTCCTTTATTTTGAATAAATGACAGTTAATTTTTGACAATAAGAATCTTTTTATATTCCTGAGCAAAATCCTACATTTAAAAGAAATTAAAAAGAAATTTATTAGTATCTTGTACTTTTTTGTTGTTGTTATTAAAAAAATCTGTTTTTAAAAATTCAGAATAAAAACAGATTTTAAAATAAATGTTTTAAATATACTTTTGCTTGTTTACTGTGGCACATTTTGTGTCATCAAAAAGCTTTTTTAAAATAATTTCTTTAATTAAATACTTTCCTTATTTCTAAATCTTCAGGAAATATATTGCAAATCTAGCTTATTTGACCAATGTTTCATTTTATCTTTTTTGATATATTTTCTATATTATTATTTTTACATATATATAATAAAAAAATATAATGCATAATGGTAGATAAAAAAACCATTCAAATTACCATTTCACATGAGATGTGATGTATTGTGGCTTCTCCATAAACGAAGTCAAGAATATCTCAGCAATTATGCCCAGATAAACCTGTTAACCACTTTATTTTTCATTCCCCACTCTAAATTTTCCCATATTCTGCTCCATCCCATTTCCACAACATAATCTTTGTCAACTCTATAACCTTTATATCTAAATCTCCTTTATCTTTTCCCAAACCCAGCATAAAAACCAATAATTCACTTTCTGTATAATCACTTTTTTCATATTTATTCTTCCATAACTTCTGTACCCTTTCTGTTTTCAAGCACTTACATTCAATTAACAAATGCCTAATATTTTCTATTCCTTCCTTACATAATTTACAAAATAAATAACCCATTTTTCCCCATTTACATGTATATTCTCTTGTAGCTAAAGATCCCGTTCGAGCCTTAAATAATAAACTACTTTCCTTGCTATTATCATATATTAACTCACACCTAATATTCTGTTTATTTCTATATATATATTTAAACTCTTTTTACTCTCCATACTATTTCTCCATCTCTCTAACTCCCTATTCTTTATTAATAAATCTATTCTTTAATTCCATTCCTTACTACTACAACACTCTAATCCTCTTAACACAATCATCCTATCTTTTGTACAAATATACTGATATAAATTCTTTATCCAAATCTTTTGCATACTGCATTACCTTTCTCACCCATCTTGTTACCTGCCCTTTACTCATAACCCAATTAAATACTAATTTGGCTATTCTTTTATTATCCATATACTGCAATCTACCAACAATTTTCATTTTACTTTTTGCATCTCTCATATGAAAACTTGACCATCCCATTTCTCCTTGAATTGCCTCCCTTGCTGTCCATACATCTTCATCCAATGCATGTCTTCCTACTTCCCTTTGAACTTTTTCTAAGTAATTTAATACCTCTTTACTAACATATAATGCATCATTATCATATGTTAATCCTGCTACTGCAACTTCTTTCCATATAATTCTAACTACATCATATTTATTATATGAAAACACTGTTAATTTCTTTATCAATCCCTTCCATTTTTTGCTTCATTTATCAATTTTTTCTCCCATTCATCCAAATAATTTTTCTGATTACTTATAATTCCCAAATAACTATATCTATTCACCACACTTAACTTAATATCTCCCAATAAAAATTCTACATCTTCTCTTTCCCCAGTATTAACCATCATTATATTTGATTTTTCTTCACTAAATTTAAACCCCATCTTTTTACCCACCCTTGCACATGTCCTCAGCATAACTTCCATATCTTCTCTTCTTTCTGCACACAAAAATATATCATCCTCAAAAAAAGAGCTGACAAAATATATACTCCCTTACTACCTATTAACAGTATCTCTATCCCTCTTCCTCATCTTTCTATTGCTCTTTCCATTTCACTCAAATACAACACAAACAAAATAGGTGACATAGGGCATCTTTGCCTTAGTCCCACACCATTTTTAACTTTAACTGATTCTATATTCCTTAATTGATGTATATAATAATTATTTTCATATAATTTCTTAATAATATCTATTAAAGCTTCATCCATTCCCAAATTTGCTAAACTTATCCATAATCTATTTCTATTTACTCTATCATATGCTTTCTCTATATCTATAAAACTCATATATAACTGTTTACCTGAATTTCTACTCATATCTATAAGTTGTGTGACTACAAATAAACTATCTCCTATATGCCTATCTAATCTAAAACCTTCCTGCATTTCCTCCACTACATTATTCCCTTCCATCCATTTTACAACTCTTCTAGCCACCATATATGAGAAAACTTTACATAAAACTAATGTTACCGCTATTGGTCTATAATTCTTTAACTTTCTATGATTCTTACCCTTTCCTTTAAATAATAATCTTACTCTTGTATTACTCCACCTACTTGGGAAAACTCTATTCTGTGCCATTTTATTAAAACAGGATAATAACTTTACTTTTACCTTATAACCTAAATTCATTACCATATCTGCTGCCTATCTATCTAAACCTCTTGCCTTTCCACTTTTCAATTTCTTCTCTACCTCATTCAGTTCATTTTCTGAAAAACAAAAATTCCCATTACTATATGTTTTCATGTTTTCTATTACTCTATCATTCACATCTAACATCTTTTCTATATTCATTACATATTTATTTAAGATTATCTCTAAATCTTCTCTAGAGCTACACTCTATTCCCTCATCATCTAGTAATACTAGCTCTCTCTCCCCTACATTCCTCCTTTTAATGTAATTCCAATTTTTTTTACTCCCATCTCTTCCACTTTTATTAATATCCTCCAACAATTTACTATTCAATTTTATTCTCTCTCTATAATGATCTATTTTAGCTAACTTCTTCTTTTCTAAGTACTTTTCCCATTTAGCATTAATATCTTTTTCACTTTCCTTATTCTTAATAGCACACTTATATACTCTACATGCTTCTTTCCTCTCTTTTACACTTTTACTAATTCTCATTTTTTTATTACTTTTATTCTTCTGAATATTCTCACCTAAAACCCTATTTGCCACTTTTTCTACTTGTTTACACCAGTGCTTATACTCATCCCCAACCCACTCTTCCATGATTTCTTCAACTTGTATTTTATACTCTTCCAACTTATTTTTATCATTCATTCTCCATCACATTACTAACCATTTCAATTACAATGAAGTTATGATCACTAGTGCATACTTTTTCTTCATTATCAAACACCTTAATTTTTCGTATTTTATTTATTCCCTCTTTCTCTACCAATACATAATCTATTGTATGAAATATATTATTTCTAGACCATGTGTATTGCCCCTCATAAATATTTAATAAATTTACAATACTCAAATTCACTTTCTGACAAAATTCCTTCAAAAGCTGTCCATTTTTATTATCTACATCATCAATTTCTTCAATATGTCCATTCATAACCCCTATAACCATTATTCTCTTCCCCCCCTTTTTTTTTTTTACAAACTTTGTATATTTTTAACTAGACATTCATATATGTTATTATTCCATTCCATTATAATTTGACTATCTCCAGTGGCTATATAAACTATAGCCACCATTCATTCTTGACTACCCAAACTTATTTCAAACCACAAATGTTCTTGATATTTAGCAATTAAATATTTTTTTGATATAACACCTATACCACCACCCCTTTTTTCTTTTTCTTTTCTATTTATACCCTGCCATACCAACTGTTTCAAAATAGGTTCTTCTTCTTCTCTTAGATGTGTTTCCACTACTGCTAATACCTCAAGCTCTTCATTTTCAATTGTTTTATTTAATTCCATCCCACTTTTCTGGTCTCCTACCACCTTGCATATTCAAAAACCCAATTTTAACAATTTCTTCTTTCCTAACTACTCTTTTATAAATTCTTTTAATTCTTTCCTCTCCATTACATTTATAAATTACTTTCTTACCATTAATTTTACAAACCCATTCCTTCTCCATATCTATATTTATATTTAAATCAAATTCCTTTTGCTTATTTCTTATATTCCAGCCATTCTTTTTCTTTTTAATAATATTGCAATTGAACCCCCCCCCCCCTTTACAAGTTTTCTGAAAAAAATTCTTTATAAATCAAACTTCCTAAAACTTCACTTCCTTGTTTTCCTAAATGCAACCCATCTTTACTATATAACTCCTTTCCAATAAAACAATCCCACACATCCACAAACATAACATTATTTCTCTCACACAATTTTTTCATTCTCTCATTTATAGAACATGCCCTATCTAACAAATATCTCTTGTCAAATTTTGGTAATAATCCAACTATCCCTACTCTTCCTTTAATCATAGTCGTTCCCAATCAAATCTACATACTCATCCATTATTCTCTCTGATGATTCTGATAAATTATTAGTCCCCACCATAACATACACATCTCTACTATCTTGCTTTTTTACTTTATCTGCTACATCCCTAATTCTAGCTCCAGGAAAACATACTCTTACATACCTACTTGTATTTTCCCTTGCGATTATATCCCCACATTCTCTACTTAGTGAATCTCATATCAATACTGTTTCATAATGTACTTTTTCTATTCCATCCATAACATTTTCTAATACCTTCTGATCCTCCTTATCTATTTCTTCCTTATCATTCCTATTCAATAATTCCTTTATCTTCTCACATTTTATCTCTAATGATTTTAATTTTACTTCTACATCATTCAGTTCTTCCTCTATCTTATTTATTCTTTGGCTAATCTCCATTACACTATTACTTTCTCCACCCACTGTCCTTCGACTATCTACACTTTGAAAACACTTTCTCACCTCTTTTATCATATTTACACACTGACTACATAACCATAAACTTATTACATCATTCCTAGTCTTATTTAAACATTTCAAATGATAAACCTCATCACATATAGTACATTCTACCACAGCATGTCTAATTTCTTTTTTTCTATTATATAAACATTGTGGAATACAAATGCAATCCATATTATTTATTTTACGTATTTTTCGAACATTATATTTTTTCTTAAAAGTAAATAATTTTTAATAATAAATTTACTAAAAACTAATCAACAAAATAACTTTTTTTTTATAAAAAAACAAATTCTATATATAAAATAACAATATATAAATAATAAAACTTAAAAAAAAAAAAAACTTTTCAAAAATTCCTATATATAAATAACAAACTGAAAAAACTTTAAAACACAAATAAAAACAAATTAAAAAAAACACAATTTTCAATCTTTCAAATACTCTTAATGATTAATTAAACTTTCATACACAATAATAATTAATAAATATTAATGCTCTCAGACTAAACAAATTTAAAGATAAAAACTTTGTTTGCTTATCTGATAGTTCTATGTGAAGTTAAGATATTTCAGCAGCGCCCTCTATGAATAAATGTAATGAACCTCAAAAGCTAAATTCAAAAGGAGGTATCCTTTTGAGTTTAGCTTTTTGAGAGTCAGACATTACATTTATTTATGGAAGGTGTTGCTGAAATATCATAATGTTGTGAAGTGATGATTTGAATGTTATATATATTGAAACAGTATGATTTGATCATCATATGTATCACCTATTCTATAAAATAGTAGTCTTCATTTCCCTAGTTCAAACCTAAAGGTACACATATATATAATAATATACTTGGGAATTTGACATGTATAAAAGCGTATATTTATGCGTATATGTGTGTAATTGTATATGCACACACATCTGCTATAATTGTATATACATTTTGTAATATTTTATTTGCTAAAAATTGTATATTCACATCTGATTGATATTATCATTATATAACGTACACACCTTATAATTTTATAAATATTTATCTTATGATTTTAAATAATTAAATTGGTTTTAAGCTGGGAAAATTGTATTATATAAGAACATAATTCTCTAAAGTATTTAAAACTGTCTTTGAAGTTACCCAATTACTTAATCACATAAGCAATTAAAAACAAATGTAGATTTCTCACGTCTATGATAAAATGTTAGCAGCTTAAATCTCTTTCAGGAAAAGAAAAGGAGAAGCAATTCAATGTTTAAAGAAAAAAAAAGAACTTTATCAATCTTATGAGACACCACCGGTACAAATCCAGATTTTGTGATTCTAAATAAAATAAAAATGGGACAATTAAACCTGCAATAAAATCAGCTGAACTTGAATCTTGGAAATAAAAAAAGGAACAATTAATAAACATTAAACCTGAAATCAATCTAACCGATTCTTTTGAAGTGAATGAAATTAAGACTTCTTAAGTTTTTTTTTATGTGTCATAGCATCGGCCGGGACGTGAACCCACAACCCAGGCAACTGCCTGCAAGTGCAAGGCAGTTGCACTGACCTCTTGACCACCAATGCAAGACAAGACTTCTTAAGTTTTAAAGTCCAAAAATAAAGATTGTGAATGAACTGTAAGAGGGGGGGGTAAAGAAATATAAAAAGGCCAGTTAAAAAGAAATCGGAATCCATTTTGCTTTTGCTCTCATGTCCACTCATATCCAGGCAGTGTGCCCATATTATAGTATGCAAACCATTGGCTAAAGAGACCATCATTGCCACCTTTCTCGGCAGCTAGAACTGTTATGGAGACCGGAGACCCAAACCACAGCCCTAATGAAAGAATAGCCCATCGATGAACCAGCTCAGAGAAATCAGTCCATGCGTGTGTATTTCATACTTTCAAGCTGCAAGCCTTCAGATAAATAATCAGTAACAACTTCTCCAAACTAAATCTAAAAGCTATAGCAATATATAAGTCTTTCCTAAAGCTAGCTATATAATAAATAATGTGCACAAACTCTTAAATTCCAATCTTATAAATTAATCAATCTATGTTAAAAAAAAGTGTATTCTCTCTTAAAGAATTGTATTAGATAAACGTATCTCAACCTGTATAATTTTAAAATACTTTAAAAGTTAAAATGTAAATCTTGCCTGATCTCAAATTCTTAAATCTTTTTAAACTCAACTTATAAAAGCTTATTTGCCTTATTATTTTCTCTATTTGCGTCTATACTTTTGCATTTATATATGTATATTTTGTTAAAATGCATTTATTGATTTATGCTTTGCCTTCAGAGCAGAGATTATTAATTATTATAAACTTAAAGAGACGTTTTTGTTCCCAAGTAAAGTAAGGTATGCTGTTTGGCATATTTATATATCTCTGGTCCGAAACCTACTTTGATGTATTATTTGAGCTGCTATGTTTAACTTAATATCACATATGTTGCTTATTAAAAGGTTCATTTGGTTAGATAGGAGAGAGTGATAATTTAAGGCATATTCAGTAGTTAGCCAAGTTTAAGCCCCAGATATGCTTTAGACCCCATTAATCTATTTTTCATAAAATATGTAGTTAATTAATAAACTAGATCATTTTAATAAAGTCCTCTTTAGCACCATTTCAGTGCTTATTTAACTAACTGGTGTAAGGTAGTTTGCAGAAGAAACTATAGATTTCGCACTTTACTAATTGTAATAATTAATATTTAGAAAGCGTTGTGAATGAGTTTTTACGAAGCACTGATGTGCATTCCGCCTTGCTATCATATAATTATTAAGATAAGATTAGGTTTTAAGGGCTATCTTATCATCCCTAGTTCGGACAGCCCTCTATCTTGAATGGGATCATGATTTTAAGGGTCATTCCCATTTCCTCCTTTAAAACTGGAACACCGAATCTAGCATCGTATATTATGGCTGTTCGATCATCCAAACTAAAAGTTCACATATAGCAGGCAACAGGTAGCTGAGAACTGAGTAAATGTTGCTGAATCTCATGAGTAAAGATGCATTCAAACTGCATCTGATGTAATTTGCATAGCGCCGTAGCCTCAGAAGCTATGCTACAAAACACCAGCTCATCTGCTGTTATATTAATTGTTCATCATTGATCTGAACCTAAGATCTAGTTTATCTATGAATACCTACATAAAGAGCACATTGATTGCTCATCACGTAATGATAAATTTAAGTACACATTGTATAAAGTTGCCACTCTCTTAAAATTTAACCCTTAACAAACTGAGTAGGAATGGCAGAACATAATTTAGGCACCAGTGTAGACGTAAGATAATTATTAATGTATAAACAATATAATAAATAATGATCGTTAAGTGCAATTGATTACAGAACATGTAGTTCGCATTTTCACCATCCCACCTGCAAATGGAATACGCAGTATCTTTAATTGTTATTGTTTGTGTTTTGTTGATATTAAATAATTTTAAAACATATTAACATCTGCAGTATTATTTACTTTATTTATATTAAATCACTATCCATAACTATTAATATATATATTAGATAATCAGCCATAAGTCGTGTGAATGTGTTTGGTTAAGTTATAAACATTCAGTTAATTATCCTCGAGTCTCTCGTTTTACCCTTTGCTACTGCTGGCATGGAAATTAAGAAATTATGAGTGTGACCTCATATATGTCATTCATAAGGTAGTAAGTCAGGGAGTATTGGTGAAGGAGCTGAGGTGCGGTCAGATTTGGTCTCAAACCCTCATCTAGATCAGCCTTCGTATAATTTACCAAAACTCTGGATTTTGTTGCGTGGATGTTCAGATATGACTGTTACAATATATATATGCAAAAAAATAAAATGTATTGTTATTTATAGTTTGAATAAAACTAATTAAGAGATTAAAGTGATTTATGATATGTAGGAGTAAATTCTTGTATGAATATATAAGCATAATATTGAAAAACCGTTTCCAAAATATTTTTTGTAAAAAGAAGAATTTAAAAGCAGATCCAAATCTATATAATCTATGACAGATAGTTAGTAATTCAATGCAAATTTGAAAAAGTTAAACTGAGATAGTGAAATATATTATAAAAAGAATCTAGTTACCAAATAACAGATAAAGTACCTATTGGTAGAAAACATTGCAGGATATATAGCTAGAAAAAAAAAATCTTTGCAATAACTTCTTATTTGATTTTGAAATTCTCAAAAAGTACTGGATATCAGTGTATGCCATTAATGCATAGATATAATAAGCCATTTCTGCCAGATAAAGCTCTACAAAAAAATTTATATAAATCAACTTAAACTGTAAGGAAATAATTACATAGTGAAGCTGAATGTAGAGATTTTAATCTTATATTTAAATTTGTTTTAGAAATCATTTAAAATATAAGTTAAAAAGTAAATATGTGTATTCTTACAGTATTACATTAAATGCCAATTTGCACTGGAAAGTAATTATTATACTTTTCAGATATTTGGCTAACTATTGATTACAGGATTTGAAAGAGAGATAAGCATTTATAGCAAGATACAGTAAAAAATTAAATTAAGTTCTTAATATAAGCTTAATATAAATAAACTCATAGATCTGTATTATTATCTATTTATTAAATTTGTTGATTGCTAAATTTTGGGGTTTTTTTTTTTTGCTTAGTACTTTTATTCACTTTTTTACTATGCATGAAACTCATGCATCTTTGTGAAGCTTGATTCCTGGTAAACAGAATGCTTTATGGTAAAAGGTTACATTTTGATTTACGATGTCAAACTTACTCCACTCACAACTTTGATACCATTTACTCTAGATAAATGCCATAATGATTATCATTAATTATTTATTAAACTAGAGATTGCCTCTAGCTCAGATAAATTTTAATCCTCAGTTAAAGATTAATATATATGATTTTTTAATTAAATTTTCACTCATAAGGTTATTCATTAATCTTTGTTATGTGAATATCTTTATAAATATATTAAATAACGTTTACACCATCATCCATTTTTTTCAAATCATATGAATAAAGATACAAATGAAAAAGATTAGTGAGTGAAAATAAATGTGTCTCTTCTGGATAACCTATTTTTGTTTTAAATATTAATAACTAGATACATATGTGAATGAGAAATGGTGCATAAATTAGCCAGTATTATATTCATCTAAAAAAAATGGCTGGTGTAAAATAAATGTACTTTATCAATTTCATTGCAATTTTAAAATATTGTATATTATTTTTGTTGATATCTTAACTAAATGCTATTTGTTAAAATTAAAACTAACTGCACTATAAACATACTGTATATATGTATAATATTCTAACAAAGATTTTCATGGTTATAAGATGAAAATAAAAACTCTTTTGGGTCACATCAGGTATTTGTTTTCCTCATAGAAAAATTATTCCATTCAGCATCCAAAGAATCCTGTTTAAAGTTTTTATAATCTCTAGAAAGATCTTTACCCACTGAAACAGGAAATTCCTTCTCTGAATTAGATTACCAATGTTTTGATGAAATTACATTCATCTTTATCAATGCTAAGTTGTTTTAAAGAACTGTTGTGTTTTAAGTAATAATGAGTTTATGATTGTATGTGAATTAATTAATAATTTAGCTGACTGTAAAACAAAAAGAAGTACAAAATTTTTTGTTACTCTGATTGGACAACCAGCTAATATACATACAAATGAAATTCCTTAATTTATGTGCACTCATAATCTCGATATTACTTGAGGCACAACAATTCTTCATTATAATTATAGCATTGACAAGGATGAAAGTGATTTTATCAAAACATTGGCCATCTAATTCAGTGAATGAATTTTCAGTTTCAGTGAATAAAAACCTTTGTGAAGATTTTAGAAACTTTAAACATGACCCGGTACTGAATTAGTATGTGCTCACAGCCATTTTCAATCCTAAGAACCACCTAAAAACCCCACTGACACATCCAAGTGATAAATGATATTGATTATCTACACATGGTCACGATGTGACCATTCATTACAAAATCACAATTTTCATCAATAATTAAAAAATTAAAACATTATATTGTGACCATGTGTAGATAATCAATGTTATTTATCACTTGGATGTATTAGCAGGGGTTTTAGGTGGTTCTTAGAATTCAAAATGGTTTTGAGTGAATACTAAATCAGTACCCATGATTCTTTGTTTGCTGGCTAGAATCATTTTTATACTTTACATATATATATGTTAAAATATTTTTTCAGTTTATATAATATTTGGTGGTAATATTTACAGATTTAAATTATCAATGGGGTGGTGGGTGGTTTAAATAATAAAGGTTAAGAAGTAAATATAAGACTTAGAATTTTATGTTAGCTGTTCTTTTTTTTTATGGTATGCTTGACTTTTGTTTTGTTTTTAAATCTATATAATAAACATGCCAATAATTAAATTTGCTATGTTGTGTTTTTCCGAATTTCATCCACCATTTTCAAGTCTAAATTACATATAAAAAGAAATATACAAATTTTTTCTACAGTATAGGCTTTTTCATACCTGCACTCCAATATATAATATATAGGGGGTTTGGACTCAGACTTTCACATGACCCTCAACTATTCATACTATCTCATACTGCTGATAAACTTGATCACCCACATGTCAAAAATATAAATAATCACCAATATTCGTATTTCGTGCCAAACCAGCACTGATCAGTTGGTACACATCATCATCTTCACACATATATACAATCAATGCTCAGCTTATATTAAAATAGCCAATCTTCATACTTTAGTGGACAGGCTTCAATCCATTCCACCCACAACTCTTCAGCTGTCCATTTCATTGAAAATCTGATAATGGAATGCTCAAAGCCCCCATTGGTACCAATCTTCTCATCCTATCCATGTTGACCATAAGTTACTGACTCCTCATACACAGGACGTAGTCCATTTATATACATATACGAGGGATGGGCAGACAAGAAGGTTGGCACCAATATGGGCTTTGAGCATTCCATTATCAGATTTTCAATGAAATGGACGGTTGAAGAGTTGTGGGGTGGAATCGAATGAAGCCTGTCCATTAAAATATGAAGATTGGCTATCTTAATATAAGATGAGCATTTATTGTATATATGTGTGGAGATGATGATCTGAATCAACTGACGAGGGCTGGTTTAGCACGAAATACAGATATTGGTGATTATTTATCTTTTCGACATGTATGTGATCAAGTGTATCAGCAGTATGAGATAGCGTGGATAGTTGAGGGTCGTGTGAAAGTCTGAGTTCAAACCCCTATATATATAGAAAGAAAATGAAAATTCACTTTTTTATCTTCATCTAAGTTGTTTAAATAGACTGTAATTTAGATTTTAATAAATAATGGGCAAATATACAAATCAGCTGAGAAGTTAATGAAATCATTAATCAAGTTTAAATGTTTACAAGCAAATGTAATATATATTTATTTTAGTACTTTGTAAACAAACTATTCTTTTATAATTAAATATAAACTAAACCAAATATTCCAATAGCCAAGCTATTATATATATAATCAAATTATTTACTCATCAGCCAAATCGTATCGACCTTTATCAAGACTAAATTACGTGGAGATAGAAGATGAAAATCCTTTTTTTGTGTGCGTCTAAACTGCTTACATTAATGGAAATACAACTTATTTTTAATATAATTTGTTATTTATTTTGTGACATTCAAATGTTCTGTTATTTTAATCTTAGATTAAATCTAAGGAAAAAGAAGTGGTAGTTTATTTTTAATGCCATTTGACTGCAATAAAAACGATTTTTAGAAATTATCTTTTTTTTTTTACGTCAAGTAATTAATTTTAATTTGAAATACAGTTTACTTTTTATTAATTTTTTTTATTGATATTTGAAAGTAATGCTTAAAAAAAACTAGCTTTAACTTGTCAAAAAATGAAGAAATGAGGAAAAATTGAAATTATTATTTTTCACCATTGCTTTAATTAAATATGTTTATATAAAATACACGTATATCTTAGTGTAATGGGGGAAATATTGGAAGCAAAGTAAACTCAAATTCGTTATAATAAAAAAGAAAGAATAATATATTGGATATTGTAAATATATAAGATAGAATGGCAACATTACATATTTAATTTAATGAATACATCTAATGCAAATAATTAAGAAATATTTACAAAGATTTGAACTCAGACTTTCATACGACCCTCAACCATCCATGCTATCTCATACCACTGATACACTTGATCACACACACATTATCTTTTCAACCTGTGTGTGATCAAGTGTATCAGTGGTATGAGATAACATAGATGGTTGAAGGTCGTATGAAAGTCTGAGTCCAAACCCCCTACATATCAGAAATGAAAAAGCCTGCACTATAGAAAAAAATCATATTTACAAAAATTTCAGAGATTTTGAAAATATTGAATTGTATTAATAAACATATTGAAACAGGTAAATTACCATCAATAAAGTAGATATTTTTTATATAAATAAATAAAAACTGACGACTGAAGTTAAACCCAACTGATCGGTTTTACCATCTCAAGTTTAATTATCACCCCTTTTTTATTATTGTTATTTTTATTTTGATTGACAAGAGCTGCAACCCTTAACTTGTTCTATTTCATTCTGTAATTTCATGTATTTTACTTCTAGCTATAATTCTTAATTATTATTATTATTAGAACTTTTTATATCTTTTGCAATGACCATGTAATAATACATTTATCTCCATAGAAGGCAAATGCTATTTTGCTGAAATATTGGCAATTATATACCCTTTAATATTTATTCTATATGGTTGTTTTTAGAAACTATTATAAGTTGTAATACACCTTTGCCCACAAAACCTTTCATTTCAACATCTCTTTATATATATATTATAACGATCGAAATGAAAGTGAAGATCGAATCTAACCGCGAAAACAATATCTGCAACTATTTTTAAAGTTTGGCCTCTGTGCGAATGTATATACGTTTAACAATATTTTAATTTTAGCGTTTAGTTTTTTACTTTTATTTGCGAACTTTTAAGTTTTTATTTTAAATAAATGTAACGACATATTTATATATCGTTACAATATATATATATATAGTGCCCTTTTCTATAGGTCAGTAATAGTTTATAACAGTCAATTATTAAAAAATTTTAAATTTAGAATATATTCTTTTAATATGGTAATTGTATTAAGTCAATTATATCTTTAAAGTACAATTTGAGGCTAAAGTAAATACGTAGTATATAGAATCATTTAAAAATAGTTATATAAAGCCTGAAATATTGTTTCATATGGCTGTAAAAGCTGGCCATATTAAATAACACAGCTATAAATAATTAAAAGTATATTTAATAAATTCGATTTTAATAGTTTAAAACTTGTAGTTAATAAATGCTATGTTTAAATTTGTAATCATATTTAAATAGTAAAAATTAATATAGTATATTTTAAAATAAACTTTATGATGGTGAAAATTATATCTAGTTCTATATTTTCTAAATTATTCTTCCAAATTTTTTATAATTATTTTATATAATATAATAAGTGTATCAATTTTATTAATCTAGGCAGAGAAATAGATTGAAAATCGTCTGTCAAAGTTATAATCATGTGACCTTTAATGTATACTATCACACACACTGCTTGTTTGAATTAATAACAAAGTTTAAAATATTTTAAAAGTTATATTATAGAATTGGATGGAATTATTGCCTATCATAAAAGTAAATAATATTAAACACTAAGTTAACTATCATATGTAATGTTTAAGTAATGTAATAAAGACGAATACAGATATAATAAAAATTAAATATTTTATTTAAATAAAAATAGATAAATTGAATAGATAAATGGAATAAGTTATTAAATGTTGTTTTAAAAGTTATTTTAAATGTTTAAATAGTTTTAATAAAATAATAATTTATTTAAAAGTAAGATTTTAAGTAATATTTAGGTTCATTACGTCACAATTTGTAATTTTGAAATTCAATTCTACTATAAATTGGAAATATGTAAATTTTTTCTAAAAGCTAAAGTAAAAATTGGCCAATAAGAATAAGTATCCTTACAGACAAGAAATATCGTTGTAACTAAGTTAGAGCGGGAGATTAATAATGTATTGAAACCGGAGAGAGGTAAATTATAACTATCAAAAGATAGTATTTTTTAAATCTTTTATTTTAGTCAATTTTTTTAGTACTTTCTTATAACTTTATCTGCAAAAAACTAATTGATAATTTAAAAAAATATTTTTTGCAAAAGAGAGTATAAACTAAAAATATTTTAATAATTTCGTTTAACATGATTTTCTAAATTTTTTTAAAGTTCTTTATTAGTCGTATTTTATCTAAAAGTTTAACCTAGACTATGCAATAAAAAATGGATATACTACAAAATAAAATAGATAGAAATTGTAATACTGTAAAAATATTTGAAATATTTATTGATACAGTTTTATTAATATTTAACCGAAGAACTGTTTTGGTACATAAAAACCACAGCTCGGACATTATACGGAGTCTAATGAAAAAATTGGAGACGCATTATTATGCATAAGTTTATTCAAGATTTATTTTTAAATGGTAATAAGATAATTATATATTGCATGAATTATTTTATATAGTATGATATTCAAAGGAATAAAATGTTATATCCTTTCTAAAGGTAACATTTTTTAAAAAATATTTTCGAGTGCAAAATTTAAGAAAGAACCCAGGAGATTATGTTATAGAAGCGTTTTTTGATATTAAAATATCCGGTCTTTGAATTATTTAAAATGTACTTGGAAAAGATTTGTTCAAATGTATTTGAAGTTTTTTATTTTAAAAGAGATTTATAAAAAAATACCAAACGAAAGTTTTAAATGTATCAGGAAGGAAACATAGATAAAAAGTGAACACATAGATGAATAAAAAATTGGATCCATGGAAATACAAATAGTACTTAAAAGTTTATCGAATATTTTAAAGTTAAATTAGATGGATTGATGCATCGGATACACAGAGAATATTGGTAGAGAAGATTAAGAAGCTTCACGGGATGAATTAATATTATCATCCTAAAAATTAAAACCAAGGATTATTTTCTAAATTTTATTATATGGATTAATAATTATTTTTGTTTTAAACTTTAACGCGCTTGGAGAACATTTTTAAAAAACTCTAGAAAAAATAATAAGCATTTTGGACTTATCAGGAACTATCGTCAAGAAAATATGTAACTATAGTTTTGATTCTTATTATTTTGTTAACCTAGTTTAAATCTAAAATTTTATATAAGATTAGGGAAAAACATAAAAAACATTAATTTATTAATATTAAATTTTTATAATATAATAATCTAATAATTTAGCTAAAATATTTTAATATAAAGTGTATGGGTATGAATTTTTTTTTTATATCTGCAATGCTCAAGTGGACAAAGGAAGCCTACTGAACACAATGACTAGATAAAGGTTATTGGTAATAATAATAACTATTAATAATTTTATAATGTATATTTTTGTTTTCTTTAGATCATCCATAAATTGGAAGAATGAAGTGTAAAAGTTTTTTTTTTTAAATTATATGTAACGCATTTTATACAACATTTAAAAAAAAAAACATTATGAGATAGGATTGATTTGAAAATATGCATACGACAATTTTTTTTGATTTTTGTTTTTATTAGTGATATAATCCAACATAACAAATAATTATGTGATTCTTTTTAAAATTTTTATGATATGGGATATTCAAATATTGTCTAAGTAGATTGTATATGATTAGACATATAGAATGATGAAGTGGACAGACTTTTCTTATGGGATAGTAAGATTGTTTAATTATTAATGAATTTTATTTATTGTTTTGTAAATGCAGATAGTTATTTTATCGATGTAAGATGTAGAAAAATCTTGAGAAATAATGTTGAGATAGTGGCTTAAAAGTACTTAGTGAACAGGAAACCAAGATGATGTATTTTTAAAATGAGGATGTTATAAGGAATGGAAATAATATTTAGTCTTTATGTGGTTATCAGCATAGTTAACACAGCCCTATGACTGATACACATTTTATTTGGACAGTGTTTGTATTACTTTAAATATTTGATGTTCTAATAAAGCTGAAGAAATAGCTTTAACATCGTCCCTATACTAGAGGATATTAGGCAGTTAAATGCCCTACCTCTTCGCACTGTACTATGATTTTGAGATATGTTAAGAATAATACTCTAGCTTTCTTCCTTAATCCTATGCGTCTGTTTTCTCTATCTTTATTTCATGTAACTGCATCGTTTAGTAAGATATTTTAAAAGAAATGATAAATAATTTAGAACTAAGGTTGTGCTATCGTTTTTTTTGTATAAGAGTAGTTTAGTTGCTTATAAGGAGCAGAATGTTATAACTTAAAATTGAAGATCCCAAAGTATCCTAGGGACAGAAAAGAATCATAAATTATATTTTGAATTTTATTTCGGAAATGAAATATAAAATTTTTAAAATAGGTATCTAAACAAAGATATTTTTTAAAAGTGATAATAATTTTAAATGCTTTAGTATTATTTTTTTTAAGAGAAAAATAAGTATTGCATATTTTATTTTAGAATACAATAGTACAAAGTAGATTATGTAAACAATACGCAAGTATATTTTGTTTATTAATTAACAGAAATCTATTAATGATTAAACTTATATCATACTAAAGTAAGGCTTAAAGAAAAATATATTATGATTAGTAAACATTGTGTGATAAATATTTAAAATCTAGTACTTAATTTTGGATAATATTTTGTGTAACATCTTTGACTTTGCAAGATGAAATTTTTATATTTTGAGAAGTCCATACTCATTATAAAATTTTGTTTTCCTGTGGAATGTTTTTCTAAGTATGAATTTTCTAAAATAAGATAGTTTAATAATATTAGAGATAAAATGCTGTTGCTGATAAAGTAGAGAAATTTATTTGTAATAAGTTAACAATAGTGAGAAATCAAATAGTAACATTTTTTTTAAAATTTTGTCCTAAATCTAAATAAAGACATGATTGAAATATAAATTATTTTTTTTATAACTCGTAAATCAAACTGTAAAGTAAAAAAAAAAAAGGTTAAGGATATCCACTGTAAATAATGTAAATAAATTGTTTAGTTATTTATTGTTAGTAATAAACTTTGTTAAATTTTGTTATTTCAAAAATTCTGTGTCAGAGTTATTTATTTCTCCACATAGTTGCATGAAAACACGATATATGCATAATAATCGAAACAAACATATAATTTTGCACAAAAAGATAAATAGAGAATTATTTAAGAATTTAAATATTTTATTGGTATTCATTATAATTAAATAATCATAATCTTACATTATTTTATTGGTCATAAATCAGTTATCACAATATTATGTTAATTTATATGCTATCTGTTGCCACACATATTTTGTTTGTCAGATTATTAAAATGCTACCACATATTTATTATATCATTACATGAAGAATATTATTATTGTTATTTATTATTATTAGTTTAAGTGTAGTAGATTATGACATAAAATCCCTTCTCATATTTTACTACCGTATATTAAAATTAACTTAGAATAAACTTTATGAACCTGAGATTATTTTATTTGAGCTAGATTATTATTAAATAGAAGATTAAGACTTAATTATTAGTTTAATCTTAGTGGGTAGAAGTTAATAAAGTCGTAAGAATACTATGAGTTTGTTATTTAAAATAGTAATAAGGGGGGATAGTGTTCTTATGCCATTGAGGTAGTATCCTGTAGGATATTGGTTCAATGTAATCTATCTTATGTATTTTCACTTCAAGTCTCATGAAAATATTAAATATTTATTTAATTCATTTTTTATAAATTGAACCTTATTCATATTTTAAATTTGAGCTAGTGAAACATTTTAATTTTAATACTGAATATTTTAGTTATTAATTATTAACTGAGATAGAACCCGTTTTATTTTATACTATCTTGAAGTGAGGATGCACAAGATGAAGGTCAGAATATATATATATATATATATATATATATATATATATATATATATATATATATATATATATATATATATATATATATATATATATATATATATTAGAGCAATTAACACAGCTCACTGGTCCCTATAATGTGTTTAATATATATAACTATAACAACACGTGAAAATTTTTACAAACATATTTAAATAATAAGGGCAGTTCAATTATTATTTAAAGACATGCATTAGATGCTGAGGTGTGGACAGCAAAAGAGACATTTCAAGGAGAAATGGGATGGTCAAGTTTTTATATGAGGGATGCAAAAAGCAAATTGAAAATGTTCGGTAGATTGCAGTTCATGGATAATAAAAGAATAGCCAAAATAGTATTTAATTGGGTTACAAGTAAAGGGCAGCCAACAAGATGGGTGAGAAAGGTAATGCAGTATGCAGAAGATTTGGATAAAGAAGTTATGTCAGTATACTTGTACAAAAGATGGGATGATTGTGTTAGGAGGATTGTTGAGTGTTATAGTGGGAAGGAGTGGGATAGAAGAATAGATGCATTAATAAAGAATAGGGAGTTGGAGAAATGGAGAACTAGTATGGAGAGTAAAATGAGTTTAATATATATATAAAATAAATGGAACATTGGGTGTGAGTTAATTTATGATAATAGTAAGGAAAGTAGTTTATTGTTTAAGGCTCGAACAGGATCTTTAGCAACAAGGGAATATACACATAAATGGAAAAATATGGGTGATTTAGTCTGTAAGTTGTGTAAAGAAGGCATAGAAAATATTATGCATCTGTTACTTCAATGTAAATGTTTGGAAGCAGAAAGGGTACAAATAATGAAGTTATGGAAGGTTAAATATGAACAAAGTGATTATGCAGAAAGTGAGTTATTGGTTTTTATGCTAGGTTTGGGAAAAAATAAGGGGGATTTAGATATGAAGGTCATGGAGTTGATAAATATTATGTTGTGGAAATGGGATGGGGCAGATTATGGGAAAACTTAGGGTGGACAATGGAAAAGGAAGGTAAAGTGGCTAACAGGTTTCTCTGGGCAAAGCTGCTGAGAGATTCCTGACTCCGTTTAAGGAGAAGTCACAGAACATCACATCACGTTTGTAAAAATTTTCACGTGTTGTTATAGTTATTCATTATATATATATATATTAAACACATTATAGGGAACAGTGAGCTGTGTTAATTGCTCTAACAAAGCTTTATTGATAAATGCCAGCAAGAGAAAGCATTTTAAAATCTCCATCTAGAAATCACACCCTAAAAAAAAACTCATTTCAATGGTTTTATGCTTTGGCAGGTCATGTGATATATGACTTTAATTTTTATTGACTATTTATAGTCTTTTTCTTTAAAATCTTAAGCAATGTTATGAAGATCTCTCAGCCTCATATAGCTATTTGAGTTGGATAGCTGGGTTTGAAGACATGTAGGTATCTGAAAATTTCTGATTTTTCATTCAATAGATAACTTTTAGATAAATACTGGCCTTGGGTTGGTATTTTTATATCTAGTGTCTAAAACTATCCTAGAATCTCACTGAGTAGTGCCAAAGCATAAAACCATTGGTCTGAGTTTTTTTTTTTCAGATGTGGTTTTTAGATAGAGATTTTAAAAATACTTTCTTTTATTGACATTTATCAATAAAGCTTGTTAGATCAATTAGCACAGCTCGTTTTTTATTTACAAGCTTAAAAAGAAACATCATGTGATATATGACTTTAATATTATAGGGAGTTGGGTTCTATTTATGGATTTCTTTATTTACATAGTGTTGAAACCAAGTGTCATGGATAAGAAGGATTTATTATATTAAAAAAATAGATTTGGTGAAGATTGAATTTTTGGAGTTAAGTTTATTAATTTTCTCATCAGAAATATTCCAGAACTATTTAATGTTTCATGCACAATTGGCTCCTTATTTTCATTGTTAATTTTTTTTTTTAATGGTCATACTTCCACATCATCATCAACCATTATCAATCCACTGCAGGATGAAGGTCTCTCCAAGTTTAATCCATATTCTCCGATCTCTAGCTTCTCTTTTCCACAACACCCCTGCACATTTTCTTATTACATCCATCCATCTCACATGTGGTCTCTTTCTGGGTCTTTTACAATCTCTTGGAATCCAGTTTAAAATTTCAATTGTCCATCTATTATCATTTCTTCTAGCAATATGTCCAGTTCAACTCCATTTCAATCTTTTAATTTTTTCAATAAGGTCAGTAACACCTGTTTGTTGTCTTACCCATACATTGCGTTTTCAATCTCTTCTTGTTACTCCCAACATACATCTCTCCATACTCCTTTGAGTAGTCTGAAGTCTCTGTATTGCTCTTCTATTAAGTGTCCAAGTCTCAGATCCATAAGTAAGAACTGGTAAAACACATTTGTTAAAAACCATTCTTTTCAAACACATAGGCATATTTCCTTTTAGTATCAAGTTATTTCTACCAAAAGCACTCCAACCAAGTTTAATTCTATGATTAATTTCCTCCATTATGTTTCCATCTGTATTAATAATCTGACCTAGGTATTTGTAACTGTTAACTTCTTCTAATTCTTCATAATCAATCTTTATTTTCATATTTTGAGCAAATCGATTAAACATTACTTTAGTATTTTTAACATTTATCTTTAGTCCTACTTTTCTACTTTCATCTGCTAACTCCTGCAACATTTCCTGCAGCTCTGAAGCATTATTTGCAAAAACAACTACATCATCTGCAAAATCTAAATGACTTAAATACTCTCCATTTACTTTCATTCCTTTAGTTTCCCATTTTAATCCACAAAATACTTCTTGCAGCACTGCTGTAAAAAGTTATGGAGATATGGAGTCATCTTGCCTTACACCTTTCTCAATGTTGATTTTTCCAGTATCATTATGTAATCTAATTGTTGCTGTTGCATTTTTATAAATATTCTTTAAAATATGACAATATCCTGGATCTTTACCTTGATGATCCAATGCTTTAATCACTGAAGAAATGTGTATAAAATCGAATGCCTTTTCATAATCTACAAATCCAAAACATAATGACAACTCATATTCATTTGTCCTTTCTATGACTTCTCTCAATACCTGGATATGATCTATTGAACTAAAACCACTTTTAAATCCAGCTTGTTCTCTTGGTTGGTGGAAATCCAAAGTTCTCTGTAGACGAGTTGTAATTATCTTGGCAAATATTTTATATAAAACTGATAAAAGGCTGGTAGGTCTGTAATTTCTAATATCTTCTTTATCACCTTTTTTAAATATTAATATTATTACTGCATTCTTCCAATCTTCCGGTACATCTTTATCATTTAGACATTTGGTATATAACTTTGCTAAAATTGTTTCTATTTCTTCACCTCCTTCTTTTAATATATCAATTGTAATTCCATCATTTCCTGGAGCCTTTCCTTTCTTCATACATTTAATTGCATGTCTCACTTCTTCATTTAAAATTCTGGGCAATTCGGAAGATATAATAGATATAGGAGGTACTTGTTCTTTATTACTATGTAATTCTTGATAAAAATCTTCTACCAATTTTATGATGTCATCTCTCTTTTTAGTAATAATTCCATCTTTTTTTCTTATTGCAGATATAAATTTCCTACCAATACCAAAATGTTGTTTAACATTCTTGAGACTTTTATTTTCTTCTACAGCTTTCCTTGCTATTTCACAGATATATTTTCTTATATCATTTTCAACTCTTTTCCGTAACATTTTACAAAATTCGAGATATTCAATTCTTTTTAATACATCATTTTTGTATACCTTCATATTCCTTCTTTTCTTCATAAATTCTCTAGTCTGGGTAGAAATTTTATTAGTCAATTGCTGCTTTTTTCTACCAGCTATCTTTGTTGCAGTTTTTAAAAGTGTATCAGTTATTTTCATATTAATTTCTTTCAAATCTGAATCATGTTCAAAATCTCCTAACACTTGAAACCTATTTGTAAGTTCTAATTTAAATTCATTAGAATGTTTCTGAAGATTAGGAATATCAACTGTAAATATTGTTTTTCTCAATAATTTTTGTCTCTCTAGTTTTACATTAACACATAACTTACACCTTACTAATCGATGATCACTTCCTGTGTTAAATTTATTAAGAACATTACAATCTTGAAATATGTATTTCCTGTTAGTCAAAATATAATTTAATTCTGCTGTACCTTCATTTGGATGCTTCCATGTCCATTTTCTTTTAACATTTTTTTCAAAAAATGAATTCATAATATAAAGTTTTTCTTTTTCTGCAAACTCCACAAGTCCATGTCCTTTCTCATTTCTATTACCATAACCAAAATTACCTACAGCAATTTCATCTTTCATTTGTCTACCAATTCTAGCATTAAAGTCTCCCATAACAATTTTAAAATGTTGTTTACTCTGATCAAAAGCCTTTTGTACATCCATATAAAAATCTTCTACTACTTCATCACTATGAGAACTTGTTGGGGCATAAACCTGAATTATCTGCATTTGGTATCTGCTATTAAGTTGTATAACTAATCTTGCAACTCTGTCCAATACACCATCAATCTCCACAATATTGTTCTTCCACTTTTTATTTATAATAAATCCTACTCCACTTGTATTTCCAATATGTGTGCCTTTATAATAGAGTATATGTCCACTTTTTAAATCAATTGTTTCTTCACCTTTTCTTCTAACTTCACAAAGTTCAATAATGTCCCATTTAATATAAGACAATTCTTCTTCTAATTTTTGCAATCTTCCTTCACTTGAAAGTGATCTGCTGTTGTAAGTACCTAAATAAAAAGTCGTCATCAATTGGCAGCCTGGTTCCGCAATCAGGGGATTCTTAGCACCCTCCACCTTTGGCCACCAACCGCTGCCTTGGTTGGTGACTTTACAGCCACCTGGGAATAAGGGCCATGCTTTATTTTTGTCTGTCATAATTGTATATATGTTTTGGAAAAATATTTATCATTTACACAAACATTCATTCTGCCTTATCAGGCACTGAGAAGAAAGACCACGGTGTTTCTTGATCTTAAACTCAGAGGTAAAAAGCCAATAAACTCACCACGCTGGCTAATGCATGTTGGTGAGCAGCCTATCCATGTTCATATACTATATGAATAATCACATAGTAATAACAGCTGCAAAGACAAGAACGTATGGAGTGGACATTAGGAATTTGCCCTGCTCGGTTCCTTTAAGGCCTCCAAGAGGAATCAAAGGGTCTTTTTTCAGTTAATAGCAAACTCCTTTCTGACGTCTACTTCCACATATAACATTATATATGCTATAAAAGATGATTGAAATAAAAATGACTGATTACTTTTAATTTTTTATTTTAGTAACAATTACGAACATTAAACAAATTAGTTGTTGTTATTGTTATTATTATTGTTGTATAGTAAATATTTATTATTATCGTTTAATGTGGACCATAGGCCAAAACAAGTTTCTTCCATATGTTCTTTTATTTTCATCTTTTTAGTTTGTGTACTTTTTTTGCTTACAGCTTTTTTCCAAGTTTACGTACAACTGTAATTATATTGGTTTTATAAAGTAGCCAGCCTTAAGCTTTTTTTTTGTATTGTTTTTTATTTAGATACGTGTCTCATCCATTGCATTCATTGATGTGTATCTTGATTTAAAAGCTCTTCTTAATTACTTCTTATACAATACTTACTAATTAAGTAATATATATTAAGGTTATAATTTTAAGACTATGCGTTTAAAATGCAACAGTAGGGAACTCTATAAATCTAAACACAAGATTAATGACTTTAAAAGACAAGAGCTCCCACTCTTATCTTCAATTTAATTTCTAAATATATAGGTGAATCTCAAGCATTTTGATTTGAGAGTTGAAGCCATTAACTACTTCACTGTTTATGTCCACAAATTTCTATACAAACTAACATAGCAAAATCTTTTGATTTACAATGAATCAGTATGAAGTTCTTATAATTAGAAATCTTTTAAAACAATTTAAAGTTGTAATTAATAATTTGTAGAGTGGATACTCATTACATATGTAATATATATTAAGGCTATAAATTTTATGTGTACGTTGCTGAAGAAATTGTGTTAAAAAGATGGCAAACAATGTTAAGCTACAGTCACCTACAATCACACCTGGTTCTATGGCACCAATTAATAGCAAATATAAGCCATATTTTTGAAATGAATCCAGAATCTCTAATCAAATTTATGATTATTAGAAAGTAATATATATTAGAATACAAAGAAAGAAAATATATTTGATCTATGATGATATATATAAAAATGCAAACATATTAATATGTTCAATATAAATTAAAGCTTTATTTTATCTATCTCACATTAATCCATTTATCATAATTATTTGCACTTTTTACATTTTCTATATCTTTCATTTTTAAAGTAAACATTCATTATATTATTTTTTTGTGTCTTGAAGTATTATAAATTTGTTAGATCAAAGTAAAAATTGAATTATAATATAATTTAAATTGTTAAGTCAACATTGTTATTTTTCATTTAATATATTAAATTTATATTATGATTGCAATTTAAATATTGTCATTTACCTATATGAGAAATTAGTTGAAGTTTATAGTTATTTTTATATTTTTGCCAACCAATTTGAATTTTTTTAAAATAACAATGACTTAAAACTATAAACAAAGGTGCCAACAATTAAATATCGAATATCATTTCATTTTATTATTATTATTATCATCATCATCATCGTTGTTGTTATTGTTATCATCATCATCATCATCTTACATCAAAGTAGTGCTGCACCAAATTCTGACAATCATAACTTGACAGCAAAATCCAGACAGTTCAAAATCGCAACAATTAAAACCCTGATAGCTCATAATCTCGACTTAGTTAAATCCTGAAAATATAAAATATCGACAAATCATTTATATAAAGCTTAACTTTTAAATAACTTTACTAAATAAAGCATTTGCTTTAAAAGATTGACATCAAATAGAAATAATTTATTTTCTATGTATTAAGAATAAAATTGTATTTTTCTACCTATTCTGTTCCAAATTTTATTATAATTTAGAATAATAAAATTACAGGCAGAAAAACGTAAATTTATTTTAAATTGATACAAAAATTATTTATCTGTTGATCTTTCAAAACATTTTTGTGATCTTAGATTGTTGAGAATTTTGCTGTCAGGATTTTGAACTTGGAGTTTTAGATTGTTAGCTATTGGAATTTTGGAATAAACCTACACAAAAGGGCAAATAATGAAAGAAGATAATGATAGGAAAAAAGGGCAAATGAGATTAAATAGATTTTTAGTATAAGCAAATAAAGTAGTTTAATGCTTAACCTTTTTTTATGAGCTCTGCATGATTTGGTGCAGTAGCAGTCTGAAAAACTCTGGAGATCAAGATCAATGTGCCATGGTCCAGTTCTGTCACTTGTTTAAACATCTCATGAACTATCTTTCTGAGTTCCCAGCATGTTTTGCTGTAATCCTAGAGTGACATACTCTTATGCTCAAGGACCATTCATCACATCCCAGCTCAATGACCTCTAGTGCTTGAATTTTTTATGAACTTCTGAATAATAAACAATTCAGCTACTATATTCTATATTTCTGACTTCCCAGCATGCTTTGCTGAAGTGGTCGAGTAGAAACTTTTCATGCTCTGGATCTCAGCTCTGTCAGGTCAACTGGTCAAACTTCTTATGAACTTTTAGTCAAAAACTATTCAATTATTATTATCATTATCTGTTTTTTTTAATAATACAAAATTATTTCTTTTAATTGCTTTACCCCTTTCAAATTATATTTTCTACTTCACTAGCTGTTAAAAGTTGGTCTACAACAATTTTTGTTTAAGTCACAGTTTTAGTTAACACTATTGTTTGAGTAAAATGGCTTTTGCTGCTTTTGAATTTTTGTATATCACAATTAAAATCAAAATGTTTATCTTATGAGTAACATTAAATGTAAAGGCTATGTAATAGCAATATATATATATATATATATATATATATATATATAGCGATTACATTTATTAGTCTTATATATATATATATATATATAAGACTAATAACCAGTCAACACTCAGACAATCCCAGTATTAATAACAATCAACAATCTCAAACTGTTGTTAAACCAACCTCCATTTAACAATAAAGGTGAAATCCCACTTTTATTTATGGTCCAATATATTTTTATAGACACTAAAGATTGCAACTTCACCATAAAGATTGAATTTATTGATATAAAGAAGTTTATATAAATCTCCTTAAACAGGTAAATATAACCTGTTCTGAATTCAAACTAATAAATATACAAATATAAGATTACAAACAGAAATTATTATACTATTAAGTAATCTTTGGGTGCAATTTGAAAATTATAATTGCAGTTTATAATGTTATATTTGACCATTAGTCCGTATTCAGAATCAGACTATTTTAACCTGCTTAAGCAGGGCTATTTAAATTTCTTTGTATAAATAATTTTAATCTCTGTGATGAAGTTGAAATGTTTAGTGTCTATATAAATATATTGGACCATAAATGAAGGTGGAATTCCACCTTTATTGTTAAAAGGAAGTTGCCTTGACAACCGTTTGAGATTGTTGATTGTTATCGATACTGAGATTGTTTAAGTGTTAACTAGGTTTTAATGATTATATACATATATAATTTAGAAATATTCCTGTGACACTATGATTATGAAGTCTTCCACAAGATGTTAAAAATAGTCAGAGATCAGTTTCTACCATTTGTAAGAGTGATGTAATGGAGGAGTGTCAGTCTGCTACTATAGGTGTGGAGATTTAGGTGTTTATATCTCTAGATCACCTAAAAGTTATTCACTAAATGCATGTATAGTGATAAAAATAGTCTAAATGTTTGCACTGAGGGATATTTGCAATATAGTGAACTTCAGCTAAGGGATGTGCTAAATTCTACACCCCTCTCCACAATAACTTGAATGCAAGTTAATATATAAATTGATTTCTTACACACTGAAAACCATGTTTACAGTTTTTTTCACATCTTAACCTATCTGTATTTCTTATCTATGAAAGTACTATTTCCTATCTATGTTTCTCATCTATGACAGTACTATTTATATAAAGTCTTTGCAATGTTCATAAATTATATTAAAAAGTTTTTATGATTACCATTGCAACAAAGCAAAATAAAAAAAGTGACAAAGTTAAAATGCTAAAAGCACTCTGTGAGATCAGTGCTAACTATCTTAAGCATAAGCATAACTAAGTTCAACAGCATTAAAATAAGTACAAGTTCTATTCATTCAGCATCAGTGAATTATTAATAATAAAATAAATCAACAATCAATCTGATGATGGGATTTGAAGTGGGTCTGCTGTAGACTAGCCAACTATTTAGCTTTTGCCAGTTTGGGCATTTATTTAAACATTAATTTGGATGTACCAATTTAAGTACTCATCCATTAGAATATATAATCATCATTAATACTCTGGCCACTTAGTACCTTTGATGGCCATCTATAAATTTAATTTCTGATAGACTAAACTAAAATAAAATGTAGTGCATGGACTTTGAAGAATAATTTTCATGCCAAAACCAGGACCTTTCATACTGGTACGCCCATGCCCCAAAATACATCATCTTCCATATATCAGACCAGTACAACAAATCTAACTCAGAGAACATAAGCTCTATTACTGTGTTGTGACCAAGAGATGATGTGAAACTTACAATATTCTAAACTTGAGAATTAAATCACTAAAATAATTTTAATAACAAAATACAAGTTTATTAACCAAAACAATAAAAAAAATGAAATTAAGGTCTCTAGAATAAGGTTATACACAGATTAACTTTCTGATTTTGATTAACATACAGTAATAAAAATAACTTATCACATTGTGATTTACATGATTAATATACAAAATTCAAGTTACTATTATGGTTTCCATATATGTTCTATTTGACAAGCATTGCTAAATATATGCACACATACATGTGTGTGTAATTTTAGAACATATTTGACTTATTACAAAATAAACATTTTTAGTTGTCATTTTCAAATTGCCACATAACATATTTAATATACATGTGTGTATTGAATTGCAGATATACACTAACATCTATATCATATATTTTAATTTGTTACAAAATTAATATATTATTTTTCATAATTGATTCAATATTGAAAGTATATATATATGAATCCTATTATTTACTTTTTTCATAACTGTTTACTTTTTTTTACTTTTTTTTTTTTAAAAAAAAAAAAGTCAATTTTGACAGGTGATTGTTGGTTGATTATCAATACATTTAAATATAAAATGTCTTTCTTTTTTTAGTCTAAAAGATTTTTGGAAATCTTTTTTTTTAAAAAAAAATATTCTTGACTCTTAATTATAATGTTCTTTTTTTAAAATTTAAAAATATAAATCAATTATTTGTCTTTAATAAACAATTTTAAACTAATATTTTATATAAATCTATCAGTTATTAAGTTATCATTTTTACTAAGGGAATTATTTAAAATTTCATTAATATATACAATACTATTCACCACCAGCTCTATATAAATTTATCTGTGCTTCTTAGCATATAGACACAGCAGCATACATATAACTATTTCTTCAGCAAACTTACTCTTGGTGAACTTGGTTTTCATGATTGTCATCATCAAGATAGATATATTCCAGGTAGTTGTTAGCACTGGGAAAGGTATAATCAGATATATTTGTCTGCAGTGAGCTTCCTTCTGTCTAGAATTGTTTCAGGCAAGCATGTGTCTTGGATTGGACTTCAGATAAGCTATCTGTTTGTCTTCAGTTGGTTGCACTAAGACTTCAGATCAGCAAACTATCTTGTCCACATCTGTACAGGTTAATTGACTCATTAGCCATGACTCTGGCTTCAGGTGAATCAAAATGCATCTGTAGAACTACTGAGCATCTGCTTCATTGCCTTCCTACATCTGATTGATAGTACTTTTCTGTATAGATCCACTAGCCATCTCTTCTGGTCAGCTCTCTGCTACAGCTTCCAAAACACTAGCCAACTTCACTAAAAACTAAAAAGCCAGACTATTCTAATCAACTCTTGATCAGAGTGGTTGGGTGAAGTGATAAAACACTGATTTTTAATTAAACTGGTTTCATCTGTCTAATCCTTTTCAAAGCAAGTTTGAAGTTTTATCAGTGATATAAAAAGAATTTTAAAAATAGTTAATAGAAATATATCCAAGCATTAATTAAAAGTTTTCAAAAATAAACCATACTTGTTTTTTAATTTCAAAATCAGAATTATAAATAATAAAAATATTAGACCTTTTTTCAAATGTTTTATTTTATAATAAATTCCTATTTTAAATTCATAATTATTTAATCTTTTATTTATTCCAGGAAAATGTAGAAAAGATCTACAAAATTTTTGTCTGTGTTTATTTCTACTTTTCCTTTCAACTTTATATATATATATTTGTGCACACATACTATATTATTATGTGCCATATAACAGAACTATCATTATATATATATATATATATATTACAACATTTAATGTGTGTTTACATAAAAATATGTTAATGTGTGGATTTTATAATTTATAATTATTTAATTAGAAAACTCTTGTTTGCACAATAGCCAATCAAGTTTAACTGCCCAAAGCAAAGAGTGAAAGTAAAACTGTCACTGCCAATGCAATAAAAATAAGCATATATATATAAATTATGGAAAGATAGTCATTTATTGTGAAAAGGTTAATATTATGGGGTGATAATGATATATATATATATTAATTTTAACTGTTAAATGCTACTGAAGATGACATAAATGCTGAAAGCTGTCTATTTTATTATTATTATTTATATTGGTATATTGAATATTGTAGAGTCTATTTCAGAGATGTTTATTTCTCTGTATAGCCCTATGTGATTTAGTGCAGGGCAGAATGTCAGACAAATCCTTTTTGAATTCCAATACTTTTTATAAAATCTTGAGCAATAAGTCCATTGATTATTTATTTTTCACTACATGATTTAGTGCTGCAGTAGAGGTTCAAACTGTGGAATCTAAGTTCCTCGGATCAATTCTAGTGATGAATCTCCTGATGCTTGAAGTTCTTATGATTTCTCTAGAAATAAAGCCATTCAACTATTTATTTACTTTAGGTATTAACAAAAGTATTTATTGAAAAAAAGTTAATGATGGAAATCTATTGTTCTTTCTTTTGAAAAGCCTATTATCAGAAAAAGAAATTTTTTTTCTGTAATGGATAATTGCATAGAAAATTTGTGAAAAACAAAAAAGAAGAAATATACTTCTGTCATTCTAATTATTAATTCATGTATTGTCTTGTGATAATTTGTAAAAAAAATAATTAATGTCCATATTGATTTATTGAAAACTAAATTAAAAGAAAATGTTATTGAATTATAGTTTTCATTAGTGTCAAAATTATAATAAAATTTATGATGAACAGTCAATTATTTTTTTTATTAATTGCAGAATGTTTGATGGTTGATTTCCCCATAATTATTGGGAGTTACTTCACATGTATGTGCTCATATGTATCAGTTATATAAGATAGTGTAGATGATTTAAGGGAACTTGAAAATCTGTGTTCAAATCTCCTCTAGCTTAAGTATTATATACTATACTTGTATTTAAATATTACATATTCAGCCTGTGTTCTGCCCATATCTTTTCTGTAATATTTAAATAGTCTTAACATACTACATATGAGGGGTCAGAGTGATTTACAATCAACATGGGTATGATGACAAAATTGCCAAACAAGGGCTTTGAACATGCCACCATCAGATTTTTAATTATATGGATGACTGAAAAGTTGGAGAGTGGAGAAAATTGAAGCCTGTCCATTAAAGTTTGAAGATTTGCTATCTTATCATAAACTGAGCACTGGTTATATATTTGTGTGGGAGATGATCATCTGGACCAACTGATGAGTGCAGGTTCAGTATGAAATATGCATACTGGAGATAATTTATCTTTTTCATATATATGTGGTCATGAGTATCGATTGTATAAGATGGAGTGGATGACTGAATGAAGCTTGAAAGTCTGGGTTCAAATTTCTTTTGATTCTATATATAATTTTTATTTCAATTATGGTGTGAAATGCATTTAAAAAATAATTTGAGGAAGAATAGCCCATTTTTCAACACATATTAACATACATATGCAAAGATATTATATCTATGTACGTTAATATTATCATTTTTAATCATTATTATTCCATTGCAGAATGAACATTTCTCCAAGTTTAATCCAGTTTTCTCCATTCCATATTCTCTCCTCTCCACATCAGACTAACAAACTTCCTTAGTTCATCCATGATCTCATATAAAGTATCTTTCTAGGTCTCATTTTTTTGGGGTCAGGTTTAAGACTTTACCTGTTCATTTATTTTCACCTGTTCTTGCAAAATATTCAGACCAGTTCTATTTCAGTCTTTTAATTCTGTTAATCATGTCATTGGTGCCTGTTATTCTTTTACCCAAGCATTACTCTTTTGATCCTCTCTAGACACTTCTAATAAATATATATCATTCTTAATGCATAGCAATTAAACAGATTGAATTCTTTTAAATTCATGTCTAAGGTTACAAAGCATGTAATTCCTAACTATTGTTAATTGCAAAATTTTATTAATTACATTTTATTTAAACAGGTAGAAATATATTTTTAGAGTATCTTTGCTTTTCAGGGTATCAAAGCGTAGTTTATTAATCTGCTGTACATATGATGTGGAGTTTAGACTTAGAATGCAATTTGGAGTGAGATATTTTTAATAAAAAATTTTCAATAATGTGACATTTTTTTAGGAGACCAAATGAGTAAGTAATTTAATATTGATTATGAAATAGTTATTTTGGTATTTTTACTGGAGCATAAAGTAAGCCCCAGGATAAACTGCATTAATCAGTTAATGTTGATGTATATCATATAATACTAAATCATCCATGCACTTTACTACTGTTTTTTTTCTTCAAAGTGCATGGATGATTTAGTATTATATGATAGACATTTGGCAATGCAATAAGAAAGATTAGTTAATGTTGATGTTTATTGAGTTTAAATATGCAATTTTTATTTTTACCATTGGTGAAAAAGAGAAACTTCATTTCTAGAACTGAGCTAACCATTTACCTTTACTTTTTAAAAGTAGCAGTATTTTTTAATTTAATTTTTATTTTATCTACTAATATCTATAGTTTTATATAATACAATGTGTATATTTTTTATTGGTATATATATATATTGTTATACACACATAATTGAATATTTATAAATACAGTATATATATATATATATATATATATATATATATATATATATAAAACCAAAACTGTCTAACACTATACTAGCAAAAAATAAAAATGCAAAACCATAAAACAATACAGTACTAGATTAAATTCAAAATTTTACCAAAATCCTTACACAACCATGGTTTCATCTACTACAAATAGACCTTCTCAAGTGAAAATCAACCTAAAGGAAAACATATATATATACAAACAAACAAACCTTCCCATAATTCATTTCAAACTCCACCTTCCCTTAATATCAAAAGAAGTCTTCATAAGATTGATAGCCTCAGAATCAAGGAGTTTTATCATCAAAGTCTAAGAATAAAGGAGACTTTGATGCTAAAACTCCTTGATTCTGAGGCTATCAATCTTATGAAGACTTCTTTTGATATTAAGGGAAGGTGGAGTTTGAAATGAATTATGGGAAGGTTTGTTTGTTTGTATATATATATGTTTTCCTTTAGGTTGATTTTAACTTGAGAAGGTCTATTTGTAGTAGATGAAACCATGGTTGTGTAAGGATTTTGGTAAAATTTTGAATTTAATCTAGTACTGTATTGTTTTATGGATTTGCATATATATATATATATGTGTGTGTGTGTGTGTGTAATAAATAAAGTTTGATATCTGTATTCGTTTCACAATATATGTAATATACAAATCAATATATATATCAAAATACAGTACAATTTATATAAATTATATTCTTTTAGAAGTACTTTTGACTATACACTTTGAAGTCTTTATCAACTATATAATGTTCAATAATCAAAACGAGACAACCCTTAACAATACCCATAGTTCAATTCAGATTTCCCACAATTCTGTTATCTTAACATTTGATGACTGGCGATTCATTAACATTTGACGATTTCTTGAAATCAACATAGCCTCTTTTATTTTACGTTTATTATGACAACGTAAAATAAATAATAAACGTAAAATAAAAGAGGCTATGTTGATTTCAAGAAATCGTCAAATGTTAATGAATCGCCAGTCATCAAATGTTAAGATAACAGAATTGTGGGAAATCTGAATTGAAAATGGGTATTGTTAAGGGTTGTCTCGTTTTGATTATTCAACGTTATATAGTTGATAAAGACTTCAAAGTGTATAGTCGAAAGTACTTCTAAAAGAATATAATTTATATAAATTGTACTGTATTTTGATATATATATATTGATTTGTATATTATATATATATATATATATATATATATATATATATATATTGTTATATACACATAATTGAATGTTTATAAATACAGTAATCAGATATATTTTAAATTTTTTACCCACTTAGGAGTGTTTTCGATTATCCTCATAGTCTTTGTCAACTAACATTTTGAAAGGCTCACCTACAAGGATAGTTAAGAGCACTCCTAAGTGGATAACAATTTTAAAATATATCTGGTTACTATATTTATAAATATTCAATTATATAATTGCGTATATTGCTTTGAATAATACAGTCATCGAATTATAATATTATTACATATACATTGTTATATATATATTGACAGAAGAGAGTGTGTCAATTTTCACACATGTAAAGAGCAATTTCTTCTAAAATATTACATATGTATATATGTGTGTTAAAATAAAGATTTTAATAGATAACACATATATACAAGTATTATCCAGTTTCATGCTGTTTTGTCTGGATCAAACCTGCTATCAACTGGATAAGGAATATTATTTTATAAATTGTTGTATAAGCATGGCAATAATTTATAAAATGACATTCCTTATTCAGTAGATAGCAGATACAATGTGTAAAAACTGATACATATTACTGTTTATTATGTATGAATGAACCTGAATAATACATTTTATATATTGTATCGGGTTCACTCTGCAGAAGATCTTACTTACACTGCAAATGTTTTGGCTGGTTACAAACTTCTTTATAATACATTTGTAATCCTATTTAATTATAAATGTTATGTGAACGAACTGGCATGTTTGAGCAAAGTGGAATATATTATTGATAGCTTTAACTATCAACAATACCCATGATCAGGTCATGGCCACCTTGGCTGCTAGATTCAAACCCTACTATCCAAACACTTTATTTGTTTTGGAGTAAACCCCAGGCACCAGCTAGTCTAAGACTAACATATTTGGACAGTAGGCTCATAATCCAGCACTCGAAACAATTCCCTTAACTAGCTCAGTCTATTTTTTTTTAATCATTAACAACTTATACAAAAGTAGTGGTGAAAGAATTGATAAAAGAGTTGATAAAAGAATTGGTAAAAAGATTTGACAAAAGAATGGTAAAAATAATTGTAAGAGAGATTGGTAAAAAGAATTGACCGACAAATAAAGTTTAAGTTTTAAGGACCATTTATTTTAATTAACATTTACTAATTTTAAACATTTTATAAATCTAATATAACACATGCACATTTTAAATTAACACACTATAATATATCTTATGAGAAAGCATAAATAATATTTGACGTTTATAAAATCATATAGCATCACAAACACACACATCAATAGTTTATCTTATGCATGCTTATAGAGTTCAAATTACTTGTCTCTGGAGGTTTTACAAATTAATGTGATGGCTACTATAGAAATAAGAATATGAAATATTATTACCTAGGATTTTGAATGTGGGTGTAGAACTTGGTTTTTTTTGGTTACTGCTTTAGGTGAGAATATTTCCAGCCAGCTGGGATGTTTCCTTGAGGAGTTTTAGTATTATTCACTTTTATTATTATTGGAGACAATTAGATGTTGACAGAGATTCTTCGAGCTGTTACGCAGACATTATTTAAGATCGGGTATATTGGCTGTTTTCATCGAACTTCAGGCTGGAGAGATGTATGTTTTCTGTGGGTTTTTAACACTGCATTTCTGATTGATACATAATAAACTGACATCTGATACAATTAACTCAACTGATTGTCCTCACTGACCATCCGATAAAAAAAAGGCTATTTATACCTGCGAAGTGTTTTTGTTTTGATATCCTCAGGCAATATCTGTTGTCAAAATTCCTTTGATAATCTCATGTTTTTGAAGATCATTTAATTAGTAGTAGCCATCACACATGTTGTTTTTATACTTTTAATTATTAGCCCATCGCTGTGTTTTTAAATATGTTTTTTAACTCTCATTTTAACATTTATTTTCATGTGTTTTTCTCAATATGATTTTAACCTGCACATATACACGCATTTATATTATATTTTATTAACAAGCTTACATTTACACACATGTATAATTTATTCTAATAAACTCGAATGAAAAGAGATTTATGTTTTAACTTTTAATTTATAAAAAAACTTCAACTTCTTTTATGAACTCTTAGTTTTTCCTACAGGAAAACTCCCCCTCCCCTCTTTTAATTTATTTTACATTTGCAAAAACAAACTACATTTTGTTTAATAAAGAAACTTGAGATTTTTATAACTTATTTTTTTAGATAAATTATTATGTACCAATTTCCAGTTGGTACATTACACCCCCCTCCAATTTAGAGTAAAATGAGTCATTTTTGATCATTTTATCTCTGACAATTTAAATTCTTGATTCTAAATATTTATTAATTTTCTAAGTTTCCCTTTTATATCTTTCACTTTAACATACTAAGGGCAATCTGTTTTGACTATCCTTTCCTTCTATCTATGCTGAATACATTGCTCACAATTATCTAAATCCTGGATAATGACCACCTGGACAAACTAATTTTGTGGCACAGGGATCTTTTGTAAATGAAGTGGAAGCAGATTCGCTGACTTATACCAACTTACATGTATATAAAATCAAAGCTTCATTTGCCAGGTTTCTACTGGACTTGGAAAAAGAAAGGGTCGCTGCGAGTGGCAGGATTTCTCTACTGTCCAACCGGACTTACAGTTTGGAAAATGAAGTGTGAGATATGTGAAATGTGGGGACTATCACCCAAAGAAGTAATATGCGGCTTATGCTGTTTATTCCAGTGTGCATTTTAAAAGAAGAATGATCCCTGATAAGTCCATTATGGGTGCTAAATTTTATCCAGTCAGCAGCTTTAACTTATCCTTAATTAAACTTATTTTTATACAACCCTAGTTTTCTTTTGCTATAGATAAATTCCTACCCATGTGTATATGGCAGCACAGTTATACACTTACCAATATTCTAAATATCAAGTAATTACTGGACTTGCTTACAGGGAATCTATAATAAATAAATCCCTTATTGTATGCATCATGAGGTGCAGCAGTGCCAAAAATAACTTAAAAGGATATCTGGATAAATACATTTCAGATATGCAACATGAGGTATCGTATTTACCAAATATTACCAGTGTATGTGCGCGCATATACACATGTATACTTATACACTCTTAATACACTTAGATTAACTTTATATTTTTATTATTAATCTTACATTATTTTTAAATACACATGAACATTACTTTAACATATTTATTTATATTATTCTGAACTATCACGGACATCAGTTTTCATATTTATTTATATTACGATATTATTTTTAAACCATAAATTTACCTTCTTATATTAATGTGTGTGTACTCAAAGAAAAAACTTTACTTTATTACGATTCATTGTTTATTATTATTTATTACAGATGTATTATGCTTATTTATTTAACTTGATTTTATCGATTTTATTTTAACTATTTGACCTACTTATTTATTTACGAACATTTTTCTTAATATGTGCGTGGAGAGAAAACAAAATCTTTTATTTTAAGAAGCCTCCGTTATTATTATTACTTAAACAAATCCTGATTTTAACTTTACTTTTAATTTATCATTATTCATTTATTTTTAATTTATTATTTTAGTTTTAAATAGAAGTTTCAGATTTAAATTTATCAAATCATTGATGTTAAAATAATCATATTCATGCTGATTGTCCATTTCCGGTCCTTTTTGTTTATTTCCTTTACTATTCCGCCCGTTTACTAACTTTTAAACTATGTCAGACAGTTCCTTTTTTTTTTCTACTAACTCACTAACATAAATTATACTCCATATTCTCACATCTCTCCCTCGATTAAAATTTATTGCTTTATCTCTTTCTTTTTCTGTTCTATTTTCAACTTTGTAAATCAGAAAACCTTTAAGCTTCACAGACCTCCGTATTTTTCCTAACCATGAATATTTTTTTCTATTCTTTCTCTTCATTTTAAATCTTTACTTTAACCTTTTTAAATTTTTGTAAAAACATTTCTACGCTATCTTCTACCTTGAACATATGTCTCTCTTCTATTTCTTGATCTACATTTGTTTCTACTTTCTCTGTAGCAGCACTATCTGATTCTAATTTAATTTCTATTTTCAAACTACTATATTTACCACTATCTGACTCTACTATCTCTTTCATGACCTCAACTTTCTTATTTTCTTTGACAAAATCTACTTCTATGATGTCTTGATTTATCTTTACCTTTCCTGTAATTTTATGTCTTATTTCTCTTACTTCTGCTCTGAGTTCCTTAATTTCTGTTTTAAGTTCTAGCTGACATTGTTCAAATTTCTGACATAATTCTTCTTTGAGATCTTGCATCACATTCATCATCATTTTCATCATCATTTGTGTCTCAGATACTTCTTCTTTCTCTTTTTATTGGGCTTTCTTCTGGCTCCATTTCTTTATTCATAGTTAAACTATTACTTTTTATTTTTTTAAAATTATCTTTTGCATTAACAAATCAAATATTATTATTGTTTATTTATTTTTATTACTAAGATGGAAACATACGCTGACTCCAACCCCCTTTGTCCTTTCTCTACCCGTTCCTAATGCTTTAGCTCCACCCAAAATATCAACTGTCTCTGATTTAACATAATGATTTATTTTAAATAACATCCCAATCAAATCTCTTTTCATTTGAAGAAAAAAAAGTTTTCGGTCAATTCTTTTTTTTTTTAATTTAAACCAGTTTAAATATGTAATTTAGCTTTTGTATTGAATTTTTATTTTCAAACAAAAAACAAAGTATTTAATTACTATTGTTTTTTGGGTTCAGCCCCAAGTTGGGTATAGCCATTTATGTACCGGGTTCACTCCACAGAAGATCTTACACTGCAAATGTTTTGACTGGTTACAAACTTTTTTATAATACATTTATAATCTTATTTAATTATAAATGTTACGTGAACGAACTGGCACGTTCGAGCAAAGTGGAAAATATTATTGATAGCTTTAACTGTCAACAATACCCACGATCAGATCGTGGCCCACCTCGGCTGCTAGATTCAAACCCCTACTATCCAAACACTTTATTTGTTTTGGAGTAAACCCCAAGTGACAGATAGTCTAAGATTAACATATTCGGACAGTAGGCTCATAATCCAGCATTCGAAACAATTCCCTTAACTAGCTCAGTCTATTTTTTTTAACATTAACAACTTATACAAAAGTAGTGGTGAAAGAATTGATAAAAGAGTTGATAAAAGAATTGGTAAAAAGATTTGACAAAAGAATGGTAAAAATAATTGTAAGAGAGATTGGTAAAAAGAACTGACTGACAAATAAAGTTTAAGTTTTAAGGACCATTTATTTTAATTAACATTTACTAATTTTAAACATTTTATAAATCTAATATAACACATGCACATTTTAAATTAACACACTATAATATATCTTATGAGAAAGCATAAATAATATTTGATGTTTATAAAATCATATAGTATTCACAAACACGCACCTTAATAGTTCATTTTATGCATGCTTATAGAGTTCAAATTACTTGTCTCTGGAGGTTTTACGAATTAATGCGATGGCTACTATAGAAATAAGAATATGAAATATTATTACCTATGATATTGAATGTGGGTGTAGAACTTGGTTTTCTTTGGTTACTGCTTTAGGTGAGAATATTTCCAGCCAGCTGAGATGTTTCCTTGAGGAGTTTCATTGTTATTCACTTTTATTATTATTGGAGACAATTAGATATTGATGGAGATTCTTCGAGCTGTTACGCAGACATTATTTAAGATCAGGTATATTGGCTGTTTTCATCGGACTTTAGACTGGAGAGACATATTTTCCTGTGGGTTTTTAACACTGCATTTCTGACTGATACATAATAAACTGACATCTGATACAATTAACTCAATTGATTGTCCTCACTGACCGTCCGATAAAAAAAATGGCTATTTATACCTGCAAAGTGTTTTTGTTTTGATATTTTCTGGCAATATCTGTTGTCGAAATTCCTTTGATAATCTCATGTTTTTAAAGATCGTTTAATTAGTAGTAGCCATCACACGTGTTGTTTTTATACTTTTAATTAGTAGCCCATCATTGTGTTTTTAAATATATGTTTTTTAACTCTCATTTTAACATTTATTTTTATGTGTTTTTCTCAACACGATTTTAACATGCACATATACACGCATTTATTTTATATTTTATTAACAAGCTTACATTTATGCACATGTATAATTTATTCTAATAAACTCGAATGAAAAGAGATTTATGTTTTAACTTTTATTTTATAATAAAACTCTTTAACTTCTTTTATGAACTCTTAGTTTTTTCTATAGAAAAACTCCTCCTCCCCTTTTTTAATTTATTTTACGTTTGTGAAAACAAGCTACATTTCATTTAATAAAGAAACTTGAGATTTTTATAACTTATTTTTTTAGATAAATTATTATGTACCAATTCACAGTTGGTACAATATTTATATACACACATACTTGAATTAATTTTATGAAAGTAGATCATCCCTCTACATATAGATCTGATACATTATTTTATTTAATGGGTGCTCCTGTGGGCCATAATCAGTGAGAATATGTTTAGCAAACCATGAGTTGTCATGTTGTAACTTATTCACCTGTTGATTATAGTTCAGTTATTCTAAAATATGTAAGGAATTTCATTTTTCTTGCTTCTCCAATGTTCATAAGGAGGATCTGTATCTAATTTCTTATTATTTTCATTTTTTTTCTATTTGTGAAAGTTGATGATAATAATATCTAATGTGAAAATATCATTTCAAATATATTAGGAAGAAAGCAATAATAAGGACTCTCATATTCTATACTGAAATATTTTATGAATGAGTGGAATTCTAATCTAATAATGATAGCTCCAATTATAAGCAAATGTGAGAATAGTTCTATTATACCCTCTTTAAAATCAATATAAATTTGTATGTATTCCTTTATAGATTTGAGTATCTATCTATCTATATATATATATAATAAAATATATTCTACCAGAGTATGTAGACATTTATCAACTATTGTGATAATAAATTTTTGTAGTATAAAACAATATTTGTTACTTTGCTTAGTCAGACTTTCAATACATTATATGTTTGTTAAAGCATGACCACAGTGAACATTAATCATGTTTTGACAAAAATATGCTGTATCGAAAGCCTGGCTTAGCAAATCTAACAAATATTGTTTTGTACCAAAGACTTGTTACTGTAATAGTTGACAATTGTCCACTTTCTCTGGTAGAATATATTTTATTATATATTATCTATGTTATATACATATAATATTGTTTATTTATATATATTGTATGGATAAATATGGGTGATCTATATATATATTCTATTTTTATAGGTAAGTTTATTGTAATCATTAGCAATTACTTCAAGACTGTATTGTAAGTATTGTTTTTAATTTAATTATTGACTTACTTGTATTGTCTATAACCTACAATAGAAAGTATGTAACTATTTTATCTTTGCTGTGAATAAGGTATGCAGAACTCTGTGAATCAGGGAACTGAAATATGAAAGAGTCCCTATTTTATATATTTGTAACATTAAAATTTTAACAGCATGAAATATGTAAATATATTGTCTTCCATGTAAATCAAAGTGGAGGCACATTTTATCTAATTGTTAATAAGACATGAATTTTTATTAATTGTTAGTCTTATTTATATGGTGATTAGAGGGATGTTCATTTTCAATATGTAGCCTTGAAGCAAATGTCACATCACACGATAAAAATCTCAACAAAAACAGCATGATAGTCTTAAAATTTCATAATGATAGAGTCACAAAAGTGTTAATACTCTAATTGGTACTTTTCACCAAAAATATCTTCTTTTATTAGCTTTTAGATCTTACATATAATAATTAACAAACATAAAATTAATTATATTTCAAATGTTCAACAATAATAACATAATTTTTGGTATTACTTTTTTCTCAAGGTGAAATTATTAAGTGACTATTTTCAATAATCATGGAAAAGACCAAATCATTAATTAAATATAAAGAAATGATGACTTATGGTCTAGTATAATTGAAATGCATATCGGGTCATATAAACATAATATTTCAATTATATTAGACTGTCTTTATGTATATCACAACACTCATGTTTAAATAAGTTTGTAAAATATTAGTAATCTGTTGTCATGGTAATGCTACTACAATTAGTTAATAAATGGTGTTGTCTTAATATCCTATTGCTGATTATGTTTTTTTTGTTTCTTTACGCATGAGCTTATAGTGATATGATTTACATCTGATAAACAGTTATTATCATTTGTAATTTATTATATATGTCTGTATATGAAATGGTCTATAAAATGTTTTGAACGTAACCCCAAAGTTCTAGTTATAAAATATTTTCAGATAATGTAACGTTTTTACAGACATATAGCTATACAATATATATTGTGAAATTATATAACAGGTATAATTAACCTTTTAATGGTTAGATCTTTCAGGATTAAATTCCTCAAAAGTGTGATTTATTTACTGAACAAAAATGCATCATATCTTGAAGCACCTTCGTGGTTCACCATTAGTCTCTGTTGTAGCAGAAGATATTGAGAATATCTAATTGCCCATTAGAAAAGTTTTAATGTATCTATGTGAAAACTATTATAATTTAGATAATAAAAATTATTTGGAAGATAAAAGTTAATAAAGATTTATTTTTGTAATTAGTTAAATAGTAATAATAATAATTATTTATTTATTTATTTTGATTATATCAAAGAAAGAAACATAATAAGCAAAACAAATGCTTTTCATAGTTTTACAAATATTATACAGATTTTATATAAAGCAGTTGACATAATCTTACAATAAAAAAATAAACAGCAATAAAATAATATATATGAATAATCAGCAAAGTATATAATAAAACAAAGAATAGAATACAAAATAAACTGAATACAAGTCAATATTATAAATTATGCACAAAATAACCATAAAATAAAATCAAAAATAATAAAAATAAAATATAAAAGGTAATAAATTATGCACATAATAACTACAAAATAAAAAAAAAACTAAGTAATTCCTCACTAATGCAATTTTGTAGACACAAAGAATATTTCTTCAATTCCTTTTTTAACAAATTCGTATGTTCTATGTTCAACATATAACTTGGAAATTTATTGAATATCAATGGAATATACACACTTCTCAGTCTATTCCCATATTTATTTCTGTACCTAATGAAATGTAAATTTATTCCTAAGGGAACCACTATAATTACATGTCATATTTTTTTTAATGAATTATTAAAATAATTTTTCTTTATAATTACTGTCTGTAACAGTTTATCAAAATCAAGCAAATCATTTATCTTCTAAATATGATGTATTCTGGATTAGCTGTAGAATCTTATTTTGAAACTTTTTTAATCTTTTCAAATTTGATGCACTCAAGAAACCATAAAGTGTGATACCATATCTCAATATAGATTCACACAATTCCTTATAAACAGTTTTCAATATGTTATACAGAAGGCAAAAAGACAATCTATAAAACATAAAGTAAAAATGTCTAAACATTTGTAAAATTTGATTAATATGGTGTGACCATGACATTTTGTTGTCAATAATAACACCAAGATATTTAATTTTTTCTATTTCTTTCATTTTCATACAACTTTATTCACACTGAAAACCAATACAAGTATTTGAGTGAGTGAAAACATCAAAACGGTCTCTTTTTAGATGAGGTGAAGATATCACCATCACTTTTGTTTTATTTTTATTAATAATTACTTTTTAATGGAACACCAATTTACAATATTATTATAATTAGTTTGAATATTTTTAAGATCAATTTCAAAATTGCAATTTATACTAAGTAAATAATATCATCTGCATACTGGTAAATTAACTTTTCATTACAAAGTTTACAAATATCATTTACGTAGATTAATGGACTCAAAATAGAACCCTGAGAAACCCTATATTCAACTAAATGCTTGTCACTCAAAACTCCATTAACTTTAGCTATATAATATCTATCTTTTAAGTCACTTTTCAATAAATCTAAAATTTTACCTCAAATTCCATATTTTTCAAGGCATAAAAAAGCAATTCATGATCAATAAGATCAAAAGCTTTTCTAAAATTCATAAATATGACAAAACCATATTTATTTATCATCCAAAGCAAGATTCACATCATCAATAAAGTCCTCCAAAAGAATAATAGTACTTTTATCTTCCAAAAATGCATAGTGTGATTTAGAGTAGTAGTATTCAAACATTTTAGCAGTATGACCCCACATGGGATATTGAGGTAACATGCCAACCCAAAATTTAAAAAATCAATAATCTAATTCTAATTGCTCAAAAACTAGGACTAGGTAATATTAAAAATTAGGAAGATATTAATTAATTTTTTATTTCATACAAAATAAACATAAGTGTCAATACAAGTACAATAAACTGAAAATCAACTCTGTATTTACCAAAATATTAGGTTGAAAAATCGACTAGTATTAATCATTTATAACTAGTTAAATTAAAATATGGGTATAACACATAGGAGCTTAAAAAAATTCAGTTTAAATAAACTACAAAATGAAAATATTTAATGAGATCGATGAGCCTGTTTCTTGCTTACAAGTAGCAATATTTCTGGCTCTATTTTGCTCGACTTGAGTCTTAAAGGTGGCTCTATTGCTAATTTGTTTCAGTATTTAGATTTTAGATAGAGAAATAGGGAAAATCCCATCTCGCACATATAAGATGAGGCAAATGGTAATAATACCTTTAGAGCTGTATCAGACAGTTCTGTATATTCATTTTGAACTTTAAGCCAAAAATTACTCAATTCAAGCTCTTTGAAAATAAATTTTAATTCTCCATCAAATGATAACTCAATTAGTTTTTCGCTTAATTGAAATGATAAATTTTTGGGTAATACACACTGAAAGGAATTTCAAATCCACTCAGAGACAGAAAAATCTTCCAGAAAATAAGTATTAAATTGATATTTAAGATCTGTCAAGTGAGTTGTTATATTTTTAATAACTGATTGAATAACTTTTAGTTTGTTTTCTATGACAAAACTTTCTAAAGTCGGAAATGCTGCAAAATTTATCTCCTTGCAGTAGGAACACCACAAATCTATTTTCTTTGTAAAAACTTTGATTTTATCATTGACCATAATATATATTTAATTGTTTACCTTGAAGACTTAAATTCAACTAGTTCAATTTGAGAAAAATATCATTAAGTAAGCTAACCTCCATAGTCATTCTTCATCAGTTACAAAGTGTAAATTTTTTTATCGTTATTATTGTCATATAAAAACACAAACACCTCATCTCTAAGTTCAAATAGTCTCATTAAGACCCTATCTCTCGAAAGCCAACACAGCCCTGTATGTAAAAGAAGCTGCTGATGTTCACTGCCCATTTCTCTGCATATATGCAAAAAAATTCTTGAGTTCAGAGGATGTGCCTTTATAACATTATTTTAACTCCAGTATTTAAGACAAACTTTAAGTTCAGTGGCATATTTTTTGATACAAGCACTTCTCTATGAATCATACAGTGAACCTATGTTACATTAGAGACTTCTTTAATTCGGGATAGAAGTCCACTGTGTTTTCCAGCCATGGCACAAGCTCCATCACTGCACACCCCCACACAATTTTCCCAAGAAATATTGTTTCCTGTGATGTAAGAATTTACCACTTTAAATATATTTTCTCCCATATTCCTTTGTAGTTTCTTGCAAAAAAGAAAGGTTTCTTCAACTTTTATTTTTGTATTCATATTTTGTAAAACAAATTAGTTGTACAGCATTTTGGAAATCAGTGGATTCATCCAACTGAAGACTGAAAAATTTCCTTTTTTAAATTGTGATTATAAGTTCCTTTCCACATTATCTGCCATTTCAACTATTCTGCGACCAATTGTTATATCAGAAAGTGGTATTTGATATATCTGCTGCTTTTTCTTCTCACCAAACATAATGCCTACTGTATCTTGAGTTGCTGGAACAATTAACTCTTCAGCACTTGTGTACAGCTTGTCAGATTTAGCTATATGAAAGCTTACTCGGTAAGAAGCCTCCAATGCTAGAAGTATATATATAAAGTTTTGCTTACATGTCAAATGCCCTATTTTTTTTCTGAAAAAATTTAATAGTTTTATCTTTGGATTCTGGGTGTTTGGTGTGTAGGTGCCTCTGCAGTTTATTTGGTTTTAGTGACTCATTTGACAGTACTGCCAGGCACATAAGGCATCTAGCCCTTGGTTTATCATCTTCAGTGCATACAAAATCATATTTTATAAACTCATTGTGAAACTTACAAACTCCTTTCTTTGTTTTTACTTTTTTATATCTCGACTCTATAGAAGCAGAAGCTTCGAAATGTATTTGGTCGGTGTCGGAAATTAAAACAGCCAAAATCGAAGTGTTCTTTTCATTATTTGTTTCTTCATTGTCTGTTTTTTCAATCACTCTACCAGTTTTTATCCACTTATCCATGAGGATTCATAAAACGTATAACTTTAAAAACAGTCCATTTATCACAAATACTAAGTTAAAAAAGAAATTTTACACTAAAATAATAATTAAACTCACAAATGTGCCACAGTGATGAAGTAAATTGAATATGCGCTGTCATCACTTGTTTGCCAAGTCATGTGATTTTCCAAAAGTGATGTATTTGTAATCAATTAAATTGATTTACAATTTTTTCATCCACCTTGCAATCCTAAGGTAATTTTTTGCTACCCCATTTGGGGTCACGGCCTATAGATTAAATAACACTGATTTAGAGAATAAAATTATTTTAGATAAATAATTTTTGATAGTATCATACAAATATTTTTCTAATATTTTTGCAATAGATGGAAGAATAGCCATAGGTCTGTAGTTATTAAAATCATTTTTAGCTCCATTTTTGTAAATGGGTGTAATCACAGCAATTTTTATTTTTGCAGCCTCTTTAGCCTTCCACAACAATTTTTTGCATTCAAAAGATAGATACTCATTAATATAAATGTGTTGTTGTTTTTGGGACTCATCTAAATTACTAAACAAATCATTATTTACCAACAAACTTCTTCTGTCTCTAAACCAATTTTGGACAAAGAATATGTTTTTAAACTTACCTTATAAAATAGGTGGTTTACTTGTTATATTTCTGCTATTTATAACTGAAGCCAACAAAATTTGATCACTATTAAAATTGTCAATATTAAATTTATTAGCCACATCAGAAATAATTCCCATAACATCTTCTCTCTCTTGTTTATATAAACTATGAATTTCAACCATCCTTGCATTTATTTCCTGCTCCATTTTAAACTTTTCCTTTGAAACACATCCAAATCAGATTTAATATCCTTATTTTGCAATCTTAAGCTCTGAACTTCAGATTTAAGATCCTTGTTTTGCTTCTCACAACAATTCATTTTACTTATAATGCCATCATATTTAATTGATATGAAATTCAAAGATACTTTCAATGTTTTCACTTCTTTTTTAAATCAGACATTATATCCGTTTTTCCATTAACCTCAGTTAATATTAATTTTAAATTATTTATTTCTCTTCTGAGATTTGAAATATCCATTTCCTCAACCACAGAATGTTTTGCTTTTCTACAATTTAAACAAGTCCACTTTTTTATTATTATTAAAACTCACATTTCTATATATAGAAGACTTCAAATCACAGCTGTGAAAATAAAAACTAAACTTACAAATCCCACAAGTAGAAAAATCTCCTCCCAAATCCAGATTGCATCCTTTGCAAAAAGACATCATGTAATAATAACAGGCAAGTCTAAATTTTAATAATAATAATAATAATAGTAATAATAGTAATAGCAATAGCAATACAATAACAACAACAACAACAACAACAACAACAACAACAATAATAATAATAATAATAATAATAATAATAATAATGATAAGAAATAATAATAATAATAATAATAATAATAATAATAATAATAATAATAATAATAATAATAATAATAATAATAATAATAATAATAATAATAATAATAATAATAATAATAATAATAATAATAATAATAATAATAATAATAATAATAATAATAATAATAATAATAATAATAATAATAATAATAATAATAATAATAATAATAATAATAATAATAATAATAATAATAATAATAATAATAATAATAATAATAATAATAAAGTTGATAGAAACCATTAATAATTTTTATTTGGTAATTCTTTAAACTAGAGATTGTCCACTTAATGAATAATATTTCTGTAATGTAATTTTCACCACACTACTCTCACACAAGGTAGGGACTGATTTCTGTCCATTTTTAACATGTTGTGAAATGGTATAATCATAAATATATACTCAAAGACATATGAAAAGGCTGTATGATTCCCAAGATGCATTCTTTGTGCTGAAGCAGCATTCAAAATGTGGATAGAAACCTGTCCCTACAGAGAGTAGTGTAATGAAAATTACACTACAGATTTATATTGTTCATTAAGTGGTTAATTTTTAGTCTAATGAATGACTATTAAAAATTATTAATATTACTTTAATTAAGTTGATTGTGTAAAAGTTGGGGGGTCAGTAAGCTTGATGCATCAATTAAACTGTACTGATTGCCTATCTACATATACTGAACAATAATACAGTGTTAGAGATTGCGATCTGGGCCAAGTGATGAGAGCTGGTTCAGCACAAAATGTGAATGTTGGGGATCATACATCTCTTTCACATGTCATTGGTCATATGTGTATGATTACATCCCTAATACATGGTATTAAAAGTGGATAGAAACAAGTATCTGTGTGAGAGTGATGCAGTGAAAATTATACTACAGAAATGTTATTCATTAAGTGGATAGAAACCAGTTTCTATCTTATGTGAAAATGAGGTAATTGGTGTATTGAACTGTTAATATGAATATGATGATTCAAGTATTTAATATATCTAAATCAACTAAAGAATCAAAGTTGCTGGGAATATGCATCATAGTGAGAGAGGATGGTTTGATTTTTGAGCACTGATTGATGGTTGCAATATGGAGAAATTGCGACAAGGGATGTACTGATGGATATATATATGATTGTGATAAAAGTGGATGGCCTATAAAGGTATAATGAAAAAATATCAAACTGGAACACCCTATAACCTAATTGATGAACAAAGCTTGTTTATAAAATGCATGTATAGTCAGAGGGTGTGTTTTGACTTTCTGAACTGCTGAATGAATGTAATATGGTTGGTTGATATGAGGGGTGCACTTATAATCAAAAATTGATAATATGTATCTATAATTCAGTCATTAGTCCTCTTTCCTTTTATAAAGCAATTAAAAATGGATAGAAACCAGTTCCTATTTTGTATGAAAGTGATGTAATGGAAAAATAAGCTGTCAGGCATGGAGATTTTTGGTATTTCATGACTATAGTTCATTTCATGAGTGAAGATCGTCTATGAAGTAAATGTGTTGCAACAAAAGGAAACTGATTTTTTTATCCTTGTGGGACACTGCACTATAATGATGTTGAGATGAAGGTTGAACTGATCAAAATTTGGAAAAAACTTCCAACATGTTTTAAAATATATTTTAAAATTATTACTAATGGTTGAACTGCTAAAAATTTTTTTAAAAAAAAAAGCTCCATGTCCACATATTTTGCAACTATTATTAATTCTAATGTAACATTTTTCGATAAATCATTGCTCATCTCTGAGAGTCTTGAAGTAATTTTGACTTTTAGTTACTTCCAGAAAGCCAATCAAATTATATTTGTCCATAGTATATATTTTAAAATTATTATCAATTCTGATTTGGTAAATTATTTTCTTGCCTCAGAGGGTCTGACAAGTTTGAGTCCTAACTATTTGCACAAAGCCAATCAAATTAGATTTTAAATATACAGTGCTGACAGTAAATTTCTGGCATTCTATCTCACAACAATCACAGTATATTTTAAATTCTTTACACAGTTTTAAAAACTAAGTGAATATGATCTACACATTTTTAACAGAATAAATGCCTTAATTTTAACTATATTAGAAATTATTACAACTAAAGCTAAAAGTGCTGAACATTCTATATTTATAGCTATAATATGATCATCTGCAGATAAAATAACTAACTGATATTAATGATTTATTAGATTAAAAATTATCTTACCATTTTCAGCCATAGGCACACTTTAAATTTTACTTAAAGATTAATATATCAATAAATTATTAAATGCAGTCACGTCAGACACTTAATTCAACTCCATTACACTTTTCTTTTATATGTAATATCTTAAATATACTAAATACCCATTAATAAAGTAAATGATTTCCAAGGTGTATTTTATGCTGAATTAATATTCTCCATTTGACTCAAATTACAAGCTCATACACATCTTTATTAAAAAACATGTAGAGGCTGCCACCTAGGCCAACTGAAGAGTGCTGATTTGAAATAAAATGCATACTTTTTGGGGGGAGAGAGAGAGAGAGCATTTGTCCTTTTCTGATATCTTTATTCATGTGATTAAAGTGTATCTGTGAAATGGAGAGTTATAATTAAATTTCTAACATTCCACGTAGAAAAATTATGAGTTCATTTATTTATCCTGTGGATTATGTTTAATAGTAATAAATATTCTAATTTATAAAATGATTAGTAATAATTATTGAGGTATTTATGCAGGAAGTATGATTCCATGATTATGAATGCAGGTTTGTTACTTTTGATTGACATATTATTAGATAATATCATTATCATTGTTCTAATCTTTTTACCTTTTTAACCATTTTTAAAAGTATTCACCTTTTCTCGCTATTCCCTAACTGCTGAATTTTATCGACATTATTATACTTGTTTTCCTAGTCTCCCCTCCCATCTCTTGTTGCTACAATAGACCCATTTGATCTTTTGTGCCCTTTGTTATGACCTTCAAAAATGATGCTAAATATTCTTGTTCTATTGTATATTCTTTATATATACCCCCCCCCCCTTTTTTTTTTTTTTTAAAAGTCGCTGCTATGATATTCTTGTGAGATTTTCTTTCATAATATATATATGGATAGATTGCATATTTGATCATTAAATAATTAAAATTCAATTCTCAAGAAATGGATCATTTTAAAATGTTTTGTTTGTTATAACTTAATTGAGAGAAATACATACGGGCTTATTTAATAAAAACTACTAATAAACGATAATTTACAAAATATGACTTTAGCATATATAGAGAGAGTTAATCAATATTTAAAACTTAAATCTAAGATGATATAGATTTTTGTTTTTGGTTCTGGAATAAAAGCGTGCACAAATGTTGTAAGTGAAATTCGGCGTGAAGTTGATTAATGGCTTTCACAGAAGTAGGATTCAGCTGTATTATCCCAAAGAGATAACACGTAGAGCAGAAATAAATAAGAAAAAAATCATGGATTATTTTGAATTTCATGAACGCAGTTAAATAAATGAAATATTAATACTGTAATTCAGCTTGATTTAGTCGATCTTGGTGAAGGCGATATGTGCTGGATATTATGAATGTCTAATTACTAATCTAACCATTTACATTCTTGATGTTTAAACAGGTCATCACCATCGTTTTCAACTACTATCAACCTAGTGCAGATGATGGTATTCACACATCATAACATCAAATTTCTTTATTTCTTTCATTCATCAATTATCTGGTTACTTTTTAAGTCTTGTACAATCTCTTGGGATTCAATCTAAAACAACAGCAAATTTTTTTATTTCTTTCATTCATCAATTGTCTGATCACTTTTTAGATCTTGTATAATCTCTTGGATTCAATCTAATCTTTTGGATTTCAATCTAAAACACAATAGAAAATTTCTTTATTTCTTCTATTCATCAAATATCTGGTGACTTCTTAGGTCTTGTACAATCTCTTGGGATTCAATCTAAAACAACAGCAAATTTCTTTTATTCATCAAATATCTGGTCACATTTTAGGTCTTGTACAATTTCTTTGGATTCAATCTAAAATACAACAGCAAATTTTTTTATTTCTTTTATTCATCAAATATCTGGTTACTTTTTAGGTCATGCAATCTCTTGGGATTCAATCTAAAACACAACAGTAAATTTATTTATTTCTTTCATTCATCAAATATCTGGTCACTTTTTAGGTTTTGTACAATTTTTTGGGATTCATTCTAAAACACAACAGCAAATTTCTTTATTTTTTTCATTCATCAAATATCTGGTCACTTTGTAGACCTTGTACAATATCTTGGGATTCAATCTAAAACACAACAGCAAATTTCTTTATTTCTTTCATTCATCAAATATCTGGTCACTTTTTAGGTCTTGTATAATCTCTTGGGATTCCTTCTAAAATTTTAACTGTTCATCCTTCATATTGTCTAGCAATACATTCAATCCAACACTTTGTCAATCTCTTAATTCTTTTAATCACATCAGTGATATCTGTTTATTCTTTCCCCCATGTATTTCATTTTTGATCTCTTCTTGTTACTCCAAACATACATTTTCCATATTTTGTTGATGGGCTGAAGTCTTTATATTGCTTATTCATTAAGTGTTCTAGTTTTAGCTTTATAAAGAAATGGTGAAACACATCTTTTAAAACTCTTTTCAAATGCATAGACATATTTTCTTTTTAATATTGTTATTTTAACCAAAATATTTGATATTCTATTATTATTTTCATCCATTATGCCTTCACCTGCATTAATAATCTAATCAAGCTATGGGTCATTATTAATATCTTATAATTCATGATTATTCTTTATTTTTTTCTGACAAAATTTACTGGATATTAATTTTATCAAATATATGAATATTTATTTTGATATGCATTATATTTTTTCTAATAATATAAATATAGATTGTATTATTTATTATAATTTATCTTATGGTTTTGAAATAGAAAATAAATTAAATAATACAGTGAGTCTATAGACTGTGTTGTATCAAAGCATATGATTTCAGTTATGTGCTAGCCAAAAAAAAAAAAAATAAACAAACAAACAAAATGTAAATAAATAAACCAAAAAAAAATAATATTCAGAAATTTAATATATTTTATGATACTCAAGCAGCCATTTTCTATTTCTGAGTTCCATACATGATCACATTATAAATTTTTAATTATGTTGGCAGCAGTTCCATCTTGAAGTTCTGTAAACAACCATGTTCAGTAATAAAAAATGTTTGGCTTGTATCTAGTTTTTATTATCTTTTCTGAATTTGAGGTGCAGTATTTTACATAATACAATATGTTCTAAGCATAATGCTAAAAGTTTTACAAAATGTTAGAAGATACTTTAAGTTAATGTTGACTTATAAACGCCAAAACAATTAGAGAAATTGTAACATTTTGATAAAAAAAAAAAGTCTATTATATTACTATAAGAGAAAAAAGTTATTGATAAAAATGAATATCCCCAGAATGTATTTAATTGCAATGAAACTCAGACATTTTTTTAATGGCTTTATTTAAAAACAAAAATATGGTACAGCAAAGTTTATAATTAACTAATAAGGTAAAAGGCGATTTCTGAAAGGCTGCATTTGATCCAAGGATTTAGGTGCAGTGCTTTTAGATTCCACAATTCTAGAAACCAGTCTGGAGATATTGGATGAGTATGCACTAAATAAGATTTTATGCACAAACCTTCCTGCATCTTTTGGTTACTCTGACTTGCAATGAGTGGTGCTATTCTGTGGAAAGTTTTGTCTTTGTGTAAACAGCTTGTGTAAACATAAAGAATGGTGATCATGTGATGTTTAATTATTTAATACAATTCCTGCCCAATAGGATTATGGTGACTATGGTTATTAAAGAAACAAAGACACCAAAAAGTATGGATGTTGAACTGAGTTCAGATGTATAGGATTATACAAGCTAATGAGCTTGAATTGAAAACATTATTGTGTTTTCATTTTGGCTACAAATATTTATAGTTAACTAATAAAGTAAAAGGTGGCTGTTGGAGGGCTGCATTAGATCCTAAGATCTAGATGCAGTGCTCTCAGATCCAATACTCCTCACTGATGAAAGTCACAAGCTAGAAACTAGTCTGAGGGGAGATATTGGATGAGTAGGCTGCCTACTTGATAATAATTTTATGCACAAACCTTCCTGTATCCATTGATTATTCTGGCTTGCATTGGGTGGCACTATGGTATGGAGAGTTTTGCTTCTGTAAATGAAAAATATATTTAAATCTGTCCCTTTGATTTATTATTAATAATTATGTTATTTTAAAAATTTTGTTTGTATTATAATTTTAATTTTTATATGCATATTATACATATAAAAAGTCTTATATATATGCATGTTGAAAAGTACTAGTTAAATAAACAAGATGTATTCTATTCCAAACAAAGTTTGTCAACAAAATGTGACCCCATATGTACAATGTAAGTAAGGGAGGTTTGGAACAAAATATAAGGTATATCATAGGATCACTATAGAGAAAATCTTAAAAATATTAACTATAACCTTAATGTTTTTTTTATGTTGGACTTAATGAAAGTAACCATTATATTCAAAATACATCTAAATATACAAGAGTTGAATAAAACAATAATAATATTTATGCTATTTCTATTGATGTAATGGAGAACTATCATTTATTCTATGTAGAATGGAATTATACACATTTTAACAGTGTTTAGAACAATATTAACCCACTGGTTTAGGGATGAAAAGTTTTCTGTGAGATATCAAGCTGCCCAATTTTCATTATTTAAGAATATTCCACAATACAAAAGTCATTGGTGAATGTGTAATTTCAGCTTATGTTTTCAAGTCATTATTTGACAAGTGGATTTTACAAATTAGTACAGAGTTATCTAAAAATCTGAAATTATTGTCTAGAAATGATTTTTATGTCATAAGACAAACTATCCACCTAAAATGCTAAAATAAACTGAAACTGTGATGTATTACCCAGCATAGTAGTCAGACCATGATGATTGATGACTTCAGTATTGAGATTTCCAAAATAATAATTGACAGCTGAAATAATGTAGCTTAATAATTTTTACCTATATTCATCAAATATATTCTTGTTTCGCATTTGACAATGAGCACATTGGGATTTATCTGTTCATATGATATATTTGTGATCATTCATTAATTATTTCTAATGATCATAACATCTTGGCAATAAAGTCATCAAATTTAATTAAAAAATCAGTGGATTTTGAAATAGCAATGCATTTAAACTGATATTCTTCTTGGTAACTTTATGCAAAGTTATTTTATTAGATACTTGAGCATATATTTATATGACTACTATAAACATTTGCTCTGACATTTTTTTATGTTTTGTTGCTATTATCTTTCATGGTAATCAGACTATCTTCACAAACATTGTTTTCCAACAACAGCTTATTATAACAGATTTTGGTTTTATACTTTTTAGTGCATAAAATTGTTTTTCTGGATATTGTTAGTTTTGGAGTCTTAAACAGATCTGCAGTTTTGTAATGTTGAATTATCCAACAAACAGAATTCTTTTATACTTAGATAAGTTCAACATGTCTCATGATACTAATGACTAGTTTTGGTTACATAATTTGTGCAATCTTCTTAAGGTATTATTATGGAAGAAAAACTTATATGATATGTATTTTGCTTTATATTACATGATATCATACCTATAGTGGTAACATGATAGATGTTCACATTACTTAATCCATTTCATATTCATTTTAAAATCTTACTATACAAAAGTGCACTGATTATTTGTAACTAACTAACAAATCTTAATTCTTTACACAATTTATCATAAAATCAGAGCAGCTTTTTATTCCAGAACCATCTATTGTAAAATTGAGTAATTCATGATTATTAGATGATATTGCATTTAAATCCCTATTCCCAGACTAGTTTTTGTCTTTTGCTATTATGAATGAGACCTGGGATTAAGAAATGGAAGTAGTCAAGCATCCAGAAAATATCTTTAATATCATAATACTAGTCATACCAAAAGCCTAAAATTTAAAAAGGTGATTTTTTAAATCATATTTGTAGCTTTTAGATATTATTTTGAGTGTTGTTATCCAAAACTTTGTGATGTTGGTCTTTCATTTGTGGTTATATTTTGATCTATTTCTATCATATAATTAGAAAAAATCAACTTTATATTCTTCCAAAATATTTATTTGTCCAGGCACGATTTGCTAATTTAGACACGTCTGTCTTTGCCTCTCTTATGATTATTTTGTGTTATTTTTTATTAATGGGTCAGCTTGTTTAACCAACATATACTATTCCACATTCACATGGTATTTTTATAGATGTGAAAATTGATTCATTAGACATATGATTTAAATTGTGGTAGATTATTTTATTAAAGATTTCAAGTCATAAACAAAGATGTCACACACATTTCCAAAAACATAAAACAAGCATTCAATTGTAATCAAAGGATAAAAGAGAAATCATAAGTTTTCTTAGGAAACAATCTTTTTGTACAATATATGACATAACTAAAAATATATCTGTTAATAAATAACTCAGATTATATATAATGTTGAACAGAAAGAAACTGAAACTCCCAATTACTTATATAATGCTTGTAATTTTTTTATTATTTATCAGTCCATTTTTCACTTTTAGTTCAACCCTATCACAAACATCTATCAATCTAGAAATCAGCATAATTTTTCACACTATAGCTACATTAGAAACACACCTTTTTTCAAGTAATCCTTATACCTATATATACACATTATTTTTAGAGATACTTAAACAAAACGTTATATATATAAACATATCTCCAAACTTTGATTATATTAGTACATTACTAAAGTATATGATCAAAGATATGTGAAAAGGATAAATGATCCCCAAGATGCACATTTCATGCAGAACCAGCACTTATTAGGCAGCCCAGATCACAATCTCGCACACATATCTTAATCATTTGCTCAATATATAGATAGGCAGATAGATAGATAGATAGATAGAGAGATAGACAGATATATAGACAGACATATAAGACAGACAGATAGATAGATAGATAGATAGATAGATGGATGGATGGTGGATGGATAGATAAATAGATAGATCGATAGATCGATAGATAGATAGATAGATCGATCGATCACTAGTTTAATGGTCAGGTTTCAAATTTTATGCTATACAATTTTGATAGAAACCACTTGATGAAAATATATTAATAACTGTTATCAATCAATTATTAAGGTAGACATTATTTTTTAAATTTACAGTATTATAGAGATATTAACATCTCATTTTCTTACCGATGTTGACAATTTTAATAACTTTCACACTTTCAAGGAAGGTGGGATTTATATCCACTTTCAAGACATTGTAAGGGCATGTACAATCATTGCACTATTAATCACTGATTATATATATTATAGAATACATGATTAACATCAGCATTTTAATATTCAAGGGATCAGTTCAGAGCTTTAGTTTATCCAACCTCTAAATATGAAATGAAAAAAATATATCATATATTTTTAATTGAATTTCCTATGCTCTTCTGAATAATAAATCATTCAATGACTACATTCTTTCTGAGTTCCCAGCATGCTTTGCTGCAATGGCAGACTCTGGAGCTCAAGGTCCAGGGATTGCAGCTCAGCTCTGTCACTTGTGATGCATGAACTTCCTATAAACTCTTGAGTAATAAACCATTCAATTACTATATTCTGAGTTCCCAGCATGCTTTGTTTCAGGTAGAGGGGCAGACTGTGGAACTCAAGGTCCATGGATCATAGACCAGCTCTGTCACTTCTGATGTTTGAACTTATGAACTCCTGAATAATAAGTCATTCAATTATTATATTCTAGTGAGTTCCCAGCATGCTTTGGTGCAATGATAGAATAGTAGACTGTGGAGTTGAAGCAATGTATCACAGCACAGCTATGTCACTCCAATCATAGTGGGAGAAACAATTATTTTATTTATTTTTAGTTCACAGTTAATAAAAGTATTTAATATAAATTTTTTTTTTAGCTCTCTTATTTCTCTATGCTTTCTTTTGTTTATTATTTTTATTTGTTTCACATGCTTTTCAACTTATTATTTTTAGTTTGTAATGTCTCTAGAATAGGTAAACCAACTTTTAATGTTATTTTTAAATCTATTCTGAATTAATATATAATCAAATGTTTTTGTTACTTGGACTTTTTTAATATGTATTCTTTTTTGTTATGCTTTAAATATTCATTATTAATGTCTTTATTCTTATAAAAATTTATCAACTTTTCACTTCTTTCACATCTTTTTTTTTTATGGTTTTAAATATCTTTATCACCACATTTTTTGATCAGCATGCATACATATACTATCATTATATCTACTGGAACTGTTTCCAGTCCTATCAACAACCTTTAAGCATGTTAATTGGATTCCACTTCCAATTTGCATTGAATACTATAGGAAATATGGATTATTTTTTAATTCAGCCAAGATCCAGGAGATTCTCGACTTTCATAAATTCTACTTTCATACAATTCACTATTTCATATGAAGGCAATAGAAAAATACCCAACATGTTACAGAAATTTTTATCAAGAAAAGAAAAAGAAGAGTACAATTCAACTATCTCTTAATAAATTTATAAAGAAAACACCAGATACTAATTGATAAAGTATTATTTATGTATATGCCAATACACCTCATTAAAAAATAAATATTTTAAAAACACTTTTTGATGATTTTTTAAAAAATATTGCTTTATTTGCTTACATACCAACTTTTATACATATTTCAGAACAAATTAGATATGAAAGTCAAGGACCACCTATATAAATAAAGATTTCCTTATTTAGAATGGATGTAGAAAGCTTTAATATTGAAGTTTTGTATTTTAACAAAATTATCCATAATGAAGAATGTTAAATGTGATGACCTCGCCAGAAATTTACTTTGGAAATATATAGTTACACCTTTATTTCTAGCTCAGCTTCGACATACCTTACACTTTGATAAAATTATTATGGCAAAAAAGTTTAAAAATAATCCGTCTATGATATACTATCTTAATGAAACAATTACTGCTAACTTCTCTGATACTGATTTTATATGTTGTTTGTGAGTTTACAAAGATGAAATAAAGAAGGATTTATATTGGGTCTATTGAAAAGATTCATAACCTTTAAGCTTAAAACTATTAGCCATGTCCATTTTTGCTACTCATGAAAACTGACATCTCTTACTTGTTAATATTTTCAATATCATTGGCACTATTATGAAAATAATTCAAGCTTTAATACTGTTAGCAACTGCTTTCCTATTTGTAATTAATAATTATGAATTACAATCAATTATATATTATTAAAAATGAGTTTGATAACATCATTATATCAGTTATCTTTTTATTGAATCCATTTAAGTCTTAGCCATCATCCACTTTGTTAATATGTTATAATGAATTGCAAGTTTAAACAAATATGACAATGGCAAAAATTCCCATAAGCCACCATAGTGTGAATATACATAATGTATGGAAACCACTAATCAACTTTGCTCTCAGGAAAAAGTGGAGAAATCAGGAGGAACATCATAGATACGTATATGAAATTACTACAGACTGATCCCTTTGGTAGGTTGGCTCAGTTGGTTAGAGTGTTACCTTAAAATTCAAAACTCAAGAATCTAAAGACCCAGGTTCGAATCCCATTCTAGTACTGTCACTAGTCAGGCCAGCAACACCTGAACAAAGGAGACTAATACCTTTTGAAACATTGTGCATATACTAACCTGTTTGATGTGCTGTTACTAACAGATGAATGTATTTGGAATATTTAAATAAAGTTAAATTTTTTAAAGACATTCTATACATATATTAGTTAATGGAAATAGTCCAGTAAAACATCACCATCACAAACCTTCAGGAACACCCAAACTCTGATGTTTGAGAAAGTTAAGGTTATCAAGTGTTATTACTTGTCATTCTTAACAATTTTTTTTTCTAGTTTTGCATTAACACATATTTTACATCTTGCTAAACAATAGTTATTTTCTAGATGGGAAAGTATTTTTGCTTATTTAAGTCATAATATCAAATGAACGTATTAAAAGCTGTTGTTAATGTGATGTGAAGAAAAAGGGCCATGGATAGGAGAATCTGGATTAAACTTTGAAAAAACATCACCTTGCAGAGGATTGATTTAAGAAAAAGACACATGCCTGTATTGCTCAGCACAAGAATTAATCCTAGGACTTTCTGATCTCAAATCATAGACACTCTACCTACTTTGCCAAACCATGCAGGGCAGATCAAGGATCAATTCTGGCACTAGCAGATCTGGTGGTCGAACTTCTTATTCTTGAGCAATAAAAGCACATTTTGTTTGCCTTGCATGGTTTGGTACAGTAGTTAGAGTGTCAACTTGGGATCAGCAGGTCCCAGGATCATTTCTGGCACTAGCAGATCTGCAGCTCAAACTTTTTATTAAAAACTCCTGAGCAGTAAAGTCATATGTTTTTATTTTAGAGGATTCGTAATGCTTGAAAGTGATGATAATGACATAAATTCAGTTTATAATGAATGTAATCTAAGAAAGTGAAAGTTATATATTGTTAATTACTTATATTATATATATAATATTCTCTGTGTTTAAACTTCTTGTACAAAATTAAATTTAACATTTTTATAATTCGTGGGAAAATGTTTGCTTTTATTATTATTATTATTATTATTCTAAAGGAAGATATTTTAGTGGAATTGCAGTTCAACTCCTTCTTTTATGTGGCTTATGATATATTTTTCTACATTAGCATCCATCTTATAAAAATTCAGCGATATCACTCATGTTTCACTATGATCTTCTTTAGTCTTTAGCAGTAATGGTTTTTCGTTCTTAAGTTAGGAGCTTTGAAGATTTCTTAGGGAATCTGTTATTTACAATGCAAATTTTTTTTTATCTTTTTTTTTCTTTATGGTTTATCTTTCCTAATCGGACTATTTTATTAAGGCTACAAACTGAAAGTTTTACTGTTTATTTCACAGTGGAAGAGAATTCTAACATAATATATTTAAATAAAACTTATGTCTAAAGGCTATTTTTTATACTTTTATCACATCAGACAAGTGTTAACTGAAGCAAACATGACAAATAAGCCTTCTTTGGTTGCAAGATAACTTTCAAACTTTAAATATATATATATGTTGAGCTATTTGCAATTACACATTTAAACTTTAAATAAAATAAAAAAACAGACTCTGTTATGAACATTATTTATATTGTTAAACAAAAAACAGACAGCACAGGTTATATACTCCTATTTACTATCAACATTGACTTATACGAAAACATTTATTATGTTTATTAAGAAAACATTTATTATGACCACCATTTTAACATCTCTCTTCGCAATTATGGTCTCACGTGTTACTTTTGTTTACTTTTTATTGTGGGGCGTATTGACGAAAATTAAAATATTTATAACTTATTTGATAACAAAAGTTCACAAATTGTGGACATGGAATATAAAATAGACCATTTTATAAATTCTATTTTAATCTGTTTTCTGATAATTTTATATTTTAATAAACAATAGATATGGTTCAAACACTGCATTTTCTGATTCAGTTTGTCAGCTAATTTGTAGCATTTAATATTGGATTTAATATTATTATTTTTCTATTTATGTATCTGTCTAGTAATGTTTTTTTATACTCTATAATTAAGCACAGTAGTTTCGAGAAATATTACAAATATTCGCATACTTTTTCAATACCTTGTTCAATGGATTTCACTTAGCAGAGCATTTTCAAAATGTCTTTGATATTTTAAACACTGTAGTTCTTGATAATTTTATGACCTTAATACGCATAATTTGTTTATTATTAGATATTTAAGTAGAGGGGATTTGAATACAGACCTTCAAGCTCTCTTCTACTATTCACTTCATCTTATACGACCAATACACTTAACCATATAAATGTGAAAAAATAAATGATCTCCAATATATGTATTTCATGCTGAACCTGCACTTATCATATCGTCCAGATCATCATCTCTCAAGCATATATACAATCAGTGCTCAGTTTATATTAAGATAGCAAATCTTCAAACTTTAATAGACAGGTTTCAATCTTCTCCACCCTACAATTCTTCAGCTATCCGTATTATTGAAAATCTGATGATGAAAGGTTCAAAGCCCTTGTTAATGCCATGATTATTGTGGGGTCAGGGTGACTTAAATTTAACATCAATATAATAACAATATTAGCATCAACAAGGGCTTTAAGCATTCCATCATCAGATTTTCAACAATATGGATGACTGAAGAGTTAGAGAGTGGAGAAGATTGAAGCCTGTCAATTAAAGTTTAAAGATTTGTTATCTTAATATAAAATGAACACTGATTGTATACATGTTTGGTAGATGATGCTCTGGACCAACTGATGAGTGCTGGTTCAGCATGAAAATATATATTGGAGATCATTTATCTTTTTTTCTGTATGTGGTCATTATATCAGTTGTATAAGATGGGATTGGATAGGTGAAGAGAACTTGAAGTGTCTGTATTTAAATTTTTTCTAATTACATCTAAAAGTTCAGTATATACAATATATTATTAGTACACGCCTTATTTCAATTCCATCCTAGTGCAATTATCCATTAGTATAAAAAAATCAGATCATTGTCTCTCAGATTCATTATCTCTCACTTTACATACACTACTTGAACACTTTTTACTTAGCAATGCCATAAGCTTTAGAATCAATAGATGTCAGGTGGTAGTGCTTATTAGATTCTTATCCAGTGTTGTTCCATACAAATATCCCTAAACTAGTTTGTAGCTTATGAGTTTCATTGGTGAGGAGTTTTTTGGATTTTTTGAACAGTATTTTTGCACTAATTTATGGTTATTTAAATAAAATGGCAATGTATAAGGGTTTTTAAAGCAGTATCATCTGGCTTCTCTTGATTACTAAAGTTTACACTAGATGGCATAAAAGTATTGAGAATATAAGAATTTGTTAATGAATAATAATGAGTAAGCTAAAGTCATAAGATAATCTTTACTTGCCACATAAGTTAAAAGTATCAAACATCTGAATATCCATAATCATGTTGGCAGCCATTACATCATTTTTATATGTGATAAAGATTGGTTTCCATGTGGAAGAGTGAATAATTATTGCACTGCAGAGATGTTTTCAAATTTTCTGGTTATTAACAAAAGCATGATGACTAGGTGTTTGATATCTCTAACTCAGCTGAGTTTGTTCACAAAATGCATGCATGGTGAGAAAGAGTGATATGAGTTCTTTCTGCATGCACTGGTAATGTTTGTGATATGGCAGAGTTGAGTAAAGGGAAGCACTAATAAAAAAATTTTAAAACTTGAAATAAAATTTCAAACATGTTTATAGAAAAGATTTTCATGGTAATCTTTAATATCAAATTCACTTTGATTCTAAATGCTAAACAGAGAAGGTTTCTACTGGCATTTTGTAAGGGCAGTTTTCAGTTTTCTATTCCGGCTTGAAAATTGTGTCATGGTAGCATAGAAAAAGTAATGTATATATATATACTGTAACAGTATGGAATGAGAAGGGATAAACATTGGGAGCATATGGGAAAATGGCAGACCATAATCATCCCCACTGATAACAAAATAAATGAATAAGTATGAGAAATCAGTAAAGAATAAAACTAACAATAAATTCTCCAGGATTAAACAATCAAATCATTAATCATCATTACTCAATAAAGAACAATCAACCTTGTGACTGGATTTAAAAGAGGTACATTATAAACAGGCTACTATTGTAATCACTGCCAAGCTTAAAACAGAGTATAACATAATTATTTGGATGCATGTATTTAATTGCTAATCCATCATCCAAAACAATAAAAAATTAAGCTGGGATACAGAAATTATGCTGCTGATCATCAATGCTCTGTCTACATACAATCATTAATGTACAGGCCACTATAAACTAAGTTTCTAATAAGAAAAACAAAATATAAAAATGTAGTTCATGGACATTAAAGATGATAATATTTGCACCATCCAGGGTTATTCTCTGGATGTCCAAACACCAACATAAAAGTTACATTCATATAGCTAACTAGTGTGATATAATTTAACTCAGAAAGCAAGAACTCTAAGAATTGTTACTGTGAACAAACATAAATAAATCAATCTAGCAGCTTATTCCAAATAATTGTAAATGATTCATAGGTTTATACTAGCTTTCCTGGGATAATTTTTAAAATCCCTAGAATAATATACTGTATTGAAATGAAGTCACATACATTGCCAATTCATGGAACAGATAGTTGAAGAAATAAAGATAACACTAAAATACTTTAAACAATTATTTAGTAAACTAACAGATTAATTTAAAAAATAAAAATGAAATTATATGATAATATGATACTTTAAACTTATATATTTTATAGAAAAAATATATAATTTCATGAAAAATATAATTACCCAATTGATTTTTATTATTAAATTAATTAACTTTTAATTTATTAAGTTGTTTTTTATTAAATAACACAAGGTGGGAAATAATTTTTCATAATCAGAGATAAAAATCTTTAACTTAGCTTAATTAACCCTTCATTAAGTTTTAGAGAAAAAATCAAATGAACAAAAAAAAAATGCATAAAAATGTTAAATGTAAATTAATAATAATTAAATTACTTCAACATCCTTTTTTATAATTCTAAAGAGAAAAATCCAAGTGGACTTAAAAAACATGTATCATAAAAAATATTAAATTGGTAAGAAATATTCAAAATTATCAAATATTTATATTGAAAAATAAGTTTTTAATCATAAATGAAAGTACAATGTGTGCATACAAGAAAATAATTAATCATGGTTTGAAATTTTTTTGGAGTCTTTCTTTGCATTTATAATTTCTAGTTTTTCATTCTTCTTGAAGAATTTTCCACAATGTACATAGTTAATTTGTTCTTTTTATGTAGGCAGTATTTTTAGGTTAACAAACAGCAAAATTTTTTCCATTTTCTTTCTAATAAAATTTCCAGAACAGAATAATATATAGGGACACTTATGTTGTTGGTTGTAGACAAGATTTTGTTACTTCAGAGGCATTTTTCTTCTTTACATTTTATTTCAGTGAAGCATGTTACAGGAAGGTAGATGATGTCTAGCTTTTAGCTGAACTTAGTACATGGTTTTCATTTAAAAAAAAACAATTTTAAACAGTTGTGTTTCTGCATCTGCTTTTTTATTTAGCAGCTTAATTAGAACTTTTTCCTCTGGTCAGGAATTTTTTCTTCTACTATTTTCTTCAAAGAACTGGCTGGCTCTTACCAGACATTTAGATCTTCTGATTGATTTGTACCCCTAATTTAGGTACAACTTTGTCTTCAAATCAATTACAATCCTGTGTCATTCATGACAATATTAAAGCACTGATCAATTAGGTCTATTTTGATTAAAACAATTGTTCAACTGTTTCCTTCTCTTTTTTTAATTACAAATAAAAAAATTTTTATGATTGTTTCCACTTTTAATTAAAAAAATATATTGTCATAGTTTTGAAATTACTTGTTAATTAAATTTTTTTATACCAAAAAAGAAACAAGATAATCTGTTAATTACACTGTTTGATAATCACTGTTTGTTATTTCAAAAAAGTGACAAAGAGAATAATACTTTTAAACAATTAAAATAAAAATTTAACAAAAATGTTAAAATCTTATTTTTTTTTTTAATTTAAAGTTAAAGTTAAAATTTATGAATGCATAGGAAAGAGAAAACTTTATCCACTTAGTATTTTTATTAATATTATAATTAAAATCTAAAATGATAGGTAAATTAATGAAGAGATAGGGAACAAAAAAACTTTATTTTATATCTTTTTTACAATCATTTATCACAAATTAAAATATTCCCATTATTTTTTAAAATTTAATATTTGAATTTTTTATATTATGTGATATATAATATATTTAAATTAATTGAATGCTCTTATTATTATTAACACGTATGTGGGAAAATTATATATTACTTTTTCATAAATCATTTTAAATTAAAGGAGCATGCTGTCAATTATCTATTTATTTTTTATACAGCAATGTTGCTACCTGGCTATAATATAAACATAAGCAGTTCTTCTATGTAGTAGTTTTCTAGTATTGATGTTTCAGCTGCATCTTATTGGTCATTCACTTGGTAATATGGGCAGCCCTATAATTTCATTCTTCATTCAATATAGGTATATAGACAGATGTCGAATAAAGAATACAAAATACCACTTGTATTAGCACAATATTTTTAATATCATGGTAAATGGAAATGGAAACACATATTAACATAACTTGTTTTAAATTTTCTTCTGCATATAGAATATTAAGAAGCTGGTAAGGAGTAGCTATCTGGAAGTTTACATCACTTTTCTAAGCTTGTGAAAGAAGCTTCATACCTGTAATGAGTTAAAATAGGGTGAATGATAGATATCTGATTAACTACAACATCAATGGAGAAAATTGATGAATAGTTTAATATTGATAGACTCAAGAATTATGATTTGCCATCACTAAAGATGGGCATATAATACAAGTTAGTAATGTCTATTTTTGACAATTAATACTGGTAGAGGGATTGACTGTTACAAAAGATTGAACCCACAAAATTGTTAAATTATAAACCACATGTAATCTTTAATGCTAAGGTGTTGCATTATGAAATGTAAAATATCAATCATATGTAACTTCATAAATTTCTGAAGTTGCTATTGTTGTTATTTTGAGATATGCATATCTGTTCCTAGAACTTATTGAAGGAATATTTTCAATTGCACATAACTTCTTTTTCTAATCACAGATTGAATGGAGCTTAAAGTTAATGTAATACTAATGTCAGTAAAATATATTACTAGCATGATGTCATGTTTGTATAACTACATATGCAAATTGATTTGGGTCCAAACATTATGTTATTATTATTATTTATATTTTTGATATTTCAGTCTAGTAACTTGGTAGAATAATGGAGTTAAATAGCCCACTAAATGTGTATGTGGAAAAATCCTAAATCTTTTCACTGGCAAAGATTGTTAGAAAGAAACTGATTTGGGTATGTGGATATAATAGTACTACCATCAATTGCTCATTTATTATTTAGGTTTCCAATAGATGGTTTTGGAATAGAGAAATACAGTGAATAATTGCTCCTAAAAACAAATTTTTCAATTTTCTATCTATATGTATGTCCATATATATATATATATATATGGCTTTGTATAAACAAATTTTTCAATTTTCTATCTATATGTATGTCCATATATATATATATATATATGGCTTTGTAGTATTAAATAAATATTTTTTACCATCAAGTTTTGGGTTTAAAAGTGTCCCTAAAGAGTCACCAATATCTGTTTTTTAAAGACTTATGTAATTTAGACATTGTGTGTGTGTGTGTGTTAGTTTGTTCATGTCAAACATTGTAAACAATTTTTAACATCACATAATCACCATTCTTTATGCTTACACTTGCTGTTTTTCACAGAGGGAAAACTCAATACAGTAGCACCACTCAGTGCAAGCCAGAGTAATCAATGGATGCTGGAAGGTTAGTGCATCAAACCCCTATCTAGTGCCTACTCATCCAATATCCTCAGACTCATGTCTAGCTTGTGGCTTTCATCAGTGAAGAGCCTTGGATTTGAGATTTAGCTAAAGATGTAAAAGATGACTGCTGGAGGGTTGCATTAGATCCTAAAATCTAGGTGTAGTACTATAAGATCCAAAGCTCCTCACTGACAAAAGCCACAAGCTAGAAACTAGTCTCAGGATATTACATGAGTAGGCACTATATAGGGATTTTAGGCACAAACTGTCCTGCATCCATTGATTACTCTGGCTTGTACTGAATGGCACTACTGTATGGACAATTTTTAACAAACTTCTGTCAAATGAATTTTTTCACAATTTTCTACACATGTTAGGTATTGTTGACACTGCAAATATCAGTGATGTTCAGACAACTGTCCAGTATAACTGTATTGCTGGTTTGAATTTCAAAATGCATGATATCAGTTTGGTAAGTTTTCAGTGATCCACATTAGATTACAGTATATATATATATGTACTTTAAAAACACACCTCTTGAATATTCATCAGAAAGTGTTTATCATTTATTAAAATAGAAAGAAAATAAATGAAGGATGAAATTAATTTTTTTTGATTGTATAACTAAAACTTGTTTTTCTAAACATCACCTTCACAGACAAAAAAAAAATCAATCATTTTTAATGAATGTGAATTTTATTTCAAAAGATAAAAATAAGGTAACATTGTTTACATTCTTAGTTTGTAAATTTGAATACGAATAGTTACAAAATGTTTGTTACAAAATATCCTAGTACCAAAAAGCAATATATATATATATATAAATTGCTCTTACTTAATTTGAGGAGTAATGCTTTTCATTAATCACAATTTGCCTTGGCATATTTAATTTGAAATAAAAGCAAGAAGTATCCATAGATTAATTAATTGAATTACAAGAGGTATAATAACTACTTTTTTTTATTGCATTGCCAAATGTATACCATATAATACTAAATCATCTGTGCACTTTACTACTGTTACACAAGGCTTTATTTACCACCCTCTTTTATAGTTTACAGTTTCAATTGCCTAGCAATCTTCTTCAGAACTTTTATATCTCTTAACTTCAACTCAACTTAAGAAATATAAAAGTTCTGAAGAAAATTGCTGGACAATTGAAACTGAGACTATAAAAGAGGGTGATAAGTAAAGCATTGTGTAACAGTAGTAAAGTGCATGGATGATTTAGTATTATATGGTAATTGAATTACAATTTTTGAGACTTATTAAATTAATTAATTTATAGTCACTCCTACTTTTATATTTAGTTAAATATGCCAATTCAGATTGTGATCAAAAATAAAAATAGCACTAGGTGCTCATTAACATTTATTTTTTTAATTAATGCTACTATAATGGTTACTACAACTTACTTCAGGATTGATTGTAACTGCATGTTCACATCAGAACCTTCTTTAAGAATGTAAGCAACCATCAAATAACAGAGTGTAGTTGACAAACAGCACACCAGAGCCTTCTTTAAGAACATAAGCATCCATCAAATACCAGAGTGTAGTTGACAAACAGCACATCGGAGCCTTCTTTAAGAATGTAAGCAAACCTCGAATACCAGAGTGTAATTGACAAACAGCACATCGGAGCCTTTTTTAAAAACATAAGCAACTATCGAATACCAGAGTGTAGTTGACAAACAGCACATCGGAGTCTTCTTTAAGGATGTAAGCAACCATCAAATACCAGAGTGCAGTTGACAAACAGCACATCGGGGCCTTCTTTAAGAATGTAAGCAATCATTGAATACCAGAGTGTAGTTGACAAACAGCACATCGGTGCCTTTTTTAAGAACATAAGCAACCATTGAATACCGAGTGTAGTTGACAAACAACCATTGGAATGGCTTTTAGTTACTGATCTTCATCAGCAGAATCATGCTCGTTACACCATAACCACAAAATAGTCATATTTTAGTCATGTTACACTATTTGGGTTTTAATTCAAAACCTTAGGTGTTAAATTCAGACTGTATTAGCTTGTTACAAGTTTCTTTTTGTAGTGGTGGTATATACTGTATTATATAATTTATGACAAGGGGATGTTTAGCATATAATTTTTTTATTTTCACTGGAATAATTTTTTCTGCAATTTTTTTCACAAATATTTTGTTTATAAATATTTTCTGCATCAAATCTTAAATAAATTATTTATTAGCAATGGAAAAAAACTGAAGATGTTTTAAAAAATACTGTATTGATTCTGGATTTTAAAAAAAAATGTATTGAAAAGAACTTATAGCAGATATCACATTAAAAAAAAACAAAGGAATTTCATATATAATTCAGAAAGTAAGTAAATCATATAACATCATTATTACTACTAAATTATTCCTAACTCTCTTTCTCTCTCTTGGGCGTTTAAATGGACAAATTATTTTTCGTTTAACATTTTCTGTTTTAAATCAGTTAGTACTTTTTTTTCCATTATTTTAAAGAAAAAGATTAAACTAACAAACAAAGGGTAAAATTATTAATATTTAAGTCTGTTTTTTTAAAAGAAAATATTGAGAAGCATATAATTATTTGCAAAAATAAACATATCTCTTTTTTATTATTAATTTTTAAAATACAAATTACTTTTTTTTTTCAAAATGGCTGATTGTATTATAAATACATCTTTGTTTGTGAAGGTTGGTAGGTAATTACCTTCAACATGATTGTTTTCTTTGATCAATTATTGAATTGAATTGAAACTCCTATTATGCACACGTATCATCTTAGATTTTTTTTAAAAAAGACGTCTTAATATGAAGTTTATTATACTGAATGATGAATAGTAATTGTTAATAATGACTTTTTTGAAGAATTTGTTGAATAATTGAGTAAACTATCATTGTTGGTGGCCGAGTAGTCAGCACAGCTGCCGTACAAGCAGTTGTTCCGGGTTCGCGGATTCGCTTCCCGGCCAATGCTTTGACACATGAAAAAAAAAACTATCATTGTTAATAACTTTCTTATTACTTTACTATAGAGAAGAAATTCTCCATCTGGGACACCTATTCCTGGGGTGTGTGGGTACGGGAAGCTTGGTCAGAGGGTACAGTGCATAGCAGGTAAATAAATATATTATGCTATTAATATATTCCAAAAATAGTTATGTTATCAACATTTCTGGGCTATTTCATGTTGTAAGGTTGCATAGACTTTTTTCTTACTTCAGAGTCTGATAACTCAAAATGCTCCATTAAAATTTAAGATAACTTGTGAAGTTACCAAATCAGCATCCTTTTGAAACCCATATCCATGCATTTGCACCTCATCCACATGCATGCAGGTGACATTCTGCATGGTACACTCTCCAACTTATAACTTACTAAAAGCCAAAGGGTATAAGGATCAAAAAGTTTGGGAACCCCTCCTGCAGAGTTTATTGCCAGAAGATTATGTGGAGTGATAAACCATGATTATTACCATGTCACTTCTTTCATATTGTATGGGTTTAATGCTGAGGCAAGGGGGCAGAATGAGAGCAATAGGTTTCTGGATCAGCATCACTTTTGGCAGCAAATATCACATGACTTTTTGAACAGCTAGACATTTATATTATTATTTTTATTTTTGATCACTATCTCACCTATCCTTTATTTTGTAGTCGATATACCATCATGTTAGTGATGAAACTGCGCATTGGCTATGTTTATGCTACTTACATCACTGTCTTTAATTTTCTGTTGTTGTTTTTTTTGCCTTTTGTTTTGGGGTTTGGTTGAGCTATATTCTTCCCCAAATTTCTTTTATGCAATGAATGAATTTTTTATTTTTTATAATTCCCCACTATATATTCTAAAATTAAATTCTAATATCGAACTGATATTTAAAAAAAAAAGCGAAGCGATTATAAAGGAATAATGAGATAATTTGCTGAATTAATATACCCAACAAGAGAAATCGAATGTTTATATAACTATGCTACTAGGTAGATGACGCCCTTTCTTCAAGACAGATCACGGATAAATAAAAGATTGTTTTCTTTGTAAATGGAAATGTTATAAACAATCACCAGTTTTTAACATTCTCAGAATTGCTTTTCATCTACACAAAGTCTGAGAATGTAATAAAATTTTTGTTAGTCCGTATTTATTTGTTTTAACAATAATATTTTTACAAAAAGAGATTATTACGCTGATTGTCAAACTATTGAGAGGAACTGTTTAAACAAACAAAATGTAAGTATTTAAACAACCATCCAAAATTGTTATCCTTCCTCTGTCTCTAAACATATCTTTTATACGTATATGCATTTATGAACACAATATAGAGAGAATAAAAGTATGTGCTCACATATTATTTCCTAATAAAATGTAATGCATACCGCTAGTTGAAAATTGATAGAAAACACTAAAATCATCCACCACGATGTTAAGATATTACAGTAATGCTCCCTGTGAATAAATAATTCCGATTTTATATTTATTCACCGTGGGTATTGCTGACAGCATACATGAGTATAGTGGCTGAAAGATTCCTAACTCTGAAATAGGAGAAGCCACAGTGCATCGCGTCATGCTATAGTATATATCGCCACTGGAGATAGCCAAATTATAACGGAATGGAACAATAGCATATATGAATGCCTAGTTAAGGATATATAGAGTTTCAGGAAAAAAAGGGATGAACATAATGGTTATAGGGGATATGAATGGACATATTAAAGAAATTGATGATGTAGATAACAAGAATGGACAGCTTTTGAAGAATTTTTGTCAGAGGGTGAATTTTAAAATTGGAAATTTGTTAAACATTTATGAGGGCCAACACACATGGTCTAGAAATAATATATTTCACATGATAGATTATGTATTAGTAAAGAAAGAGGGAATGAATAAGTACAGAAAATTTAAGTGTTTGATAATGGAGAGAAAGTATGTAATAGTGATCATAATTTCTTTATAATAGAAATGGTTAGTAATGTTACGGAAAATAGCAATAAAAGTAGAAAGGATGAGGAAATATGTCAATGGAGAATGAATGTAAGGATAAGTTGAATATAAGGTAAAAGTAAAAGAAATCATGGAAGAGTTTGTCAGGGATGAATATAAGGACTGATGTGATGAAATAGAAAAAATAGCAAATAGGATTTTAGGTGAGAATATTCCGAATAATAAAAATAATAGAAAAGTGAGAATTAGTGAAAATGTAAAAGAGAGAAAAAAGCATGAAGAGAATACAAATGTGCTATTAAAAACAAAGAAAGTGAAAAAGATATTAATATTAAATAGGAAAATCAGCTAAAATAGGTAATTATATATAGAGAGTGAAATTAAATAGTAAATTATTGGAAAATATTAATAAAAGTGTAAGAGATGAGAGTAAAATAATTTGGAAATATATTAAAAGAAGGAATGTAAGAGAGAGAGAAATAGTATTACAAAATGATGAGGAAAAAGAGTATAGCTCTAGAGAAGAATTAGAGACAGTCTTAAATAAGTGTATAATGGATATAGAAAAAATGCTAGATGTAAAGGACATAGTAATAACAAACACGAAAACACATAATGGAAATATTAGCTTACAGAAAATGAAGTGAATGAGGCAGGGAAGAAATTGAAAAGTGGAAAGGCAAAAGGTTTAGATGGATGAGCAGCAGATGATGATGATTTTTGCAATAAAACAAAACTGATTTTAATAAAATGGCACAGAAGACAGAATTTTCAGATAGCTGGAATAATACAAGAGTAAGGCTATTATTTAAAAGGAAGGGTAAAAAACCCTAGAACATTAAACAATTATAGACTGATGAACCAAACATAAGGACTCTAGCACACATCTTTCTAAAGAATGGCACTTGTAGCTTCCATTTTTCATCATCAGCATATAAACCTACTCCTAAAAATTCAATTTTATGGTAATTGATTCTATAACATTCAAAATAACTGTAAATCCAGATCTCAACTTTCTTTAATCATTTAATGCTATGATTATGATACTTTTCAGTATTGAAAGCTCTTAGCTTTAAAATACATTTCCTTTTTATAAATAAAACCTGTTCTGCTGCTAAATGTTTCAATGTTTTTTTTAATTATAAAGCAGTTAGTGCAGAAAAGCAGGGCATAAAATTCTTTAGGATTAAAAAATGTGTGTTTTGTATTTTCTTAGAAAAAAGCTTATATATATATAGGTGGAACCAAAAGCATGATTAATGGTTTTGCAATATTTTTAATTTTAATTTTGTTTAATTTTATAATAATTTCTAGCATATTTTTAGGATTGTACCTTATATATAAAATCCATAATTTCTTGTTGCTGATTGGTGAATGAATGTTTGTCCAGTGATGGCATAACCACTATATTTATGCAAAGGAAGTAATTCCACCATTAAATAAGAAACACTGGGAAAATAATCAGTACAATGCTCTTAACTACATGGTTATAGTATATATTTTGTGGCAAAGGTTCTCATCCAACAGCAGGAACAGCCACAAACACTGATTTGTAATTTGACATTAAAGTGCTACATGCTTTCCCTGTCTGTCAATCCCCTAATATAATTTAGATGAGCAATATACTTATCAATGTTAACAAACTTTTATAAAGTAGCAAGGTTTAATAAAAAGTGATATTTATATTAAATCATTAAAAAATTGTTAAAGCAACCAATTAAATAAAAAAATATTACAAATATTATATTTAATAAAAAAATACAATAAATGGTAATTATTAATAAAACATAAAAACCTTATGATTACTTTAGTCGTAACTGACTATTGAAAAAAACAAACAATTTTTTTATTCAGAAAGCACTCCAATAAATATGAAATATAACAGATATATTAAAAAATGTAAATTTTAATTTAGTTTTATTAAAATTCAGAAATTTATTTATATAATATTTAAATGTTTTGTTTAATTTACATTAAATCTAAAAAAAATTGTTAAAGCAATCAATTATTACAAAAACAATTCCACAGTAATGATGATCTCTGTCATTAAAAAATGCTCAGAAAAAACATGCTTTTATTACAGAGATATAGTATTTAAATCATGACAAAAATGTAATTATAGTACATAAATTTATGTTTGAAATGTGATATTTAGTGAGGGGAAAAATAGATACTACAGTAACATATTTACATTTAGTTTTGGTTACTGTATTATTACATTTATATGAAGAAGTAATAAAAATGCTCACCTTTCAGGGTGGCTATATTTCTCACATTTAATATTGTACTGCTATTGGACAGTGATAGATGGCTGTAATTTTATTTTAAAAAATTAAGATAAAAATAATTCATAAGCAAGAGTTCTTTAAAGAAATAATTAAAAGTTTAAACAAAAATACTGCGGGATTATTTTATCAAGAAATGATTAAAGTAAAAAAAAAAACTCATTTGAAGGAATTCATTATAAAAGTTTTTAAGAGAGAGAGAAATATAATTCAGAAAATTTAAAGAGTAATTAGAGGGGGGAGAAAATTTAATTTGGCAAAAACTAAACTTTAGAATTAATTAACAAAGTGGTATTTAGAAAGTTAGTTTTATTAAAAGAAAATGCAGTTAGCCTGGGGGTAATTGAACTGAGAAAATTTAAAACTATTAAAGAAAAAAATAAATCTTAAAAAAAATAAAAAAAATCTCTCTTTCCATTTATTTAAAATAAAATAAATTTATGTGTGCGTAAATAATGTTGCTTTTAAATATAAAGAAAATAATAAAATGTGTGCATGTTAAAAGTTAAATATAAAAATATAAAAGGAAAGTTCATAATTGAAGTTAAAAAATTCCCTCAAAGATTGCATATACTGATAAGCTACATAGGAATGGGATTAGAACTGGCTACTAATTAACTAATTAAAATCCATAAACAACAGGACTAATTAAAAATGCATCTTATCCAAAATTTGATCTACAAAAGCAGTGGATTTAAAAAAAAAATTAACTAAAACATAACAACAAGATCATCACATAAATAGGGCCAAAAATTTCATCAGTCAGTCATTCACTTGTCTAGAGTCAATAACCTATTAGACTTATTTTTTAAATAAATACAATGCAGTGCTAAGCAGTTTTCAGAGCATGTGATGCAGTCCAATCTTCATCTACAAGAACACCAGCAGTCTGCCTGTCTAATAGTTTGTAACTTCCAAAAAGTGTCTAACTGCCTTGAGTAAGAAGTAGCCTGGAACCACAAGCATCAGGACCACATCTGAAGCCTAAAATCCAACCGGGTGGTAAAACACTTGCAGCAGCAAAGAACAAGAAGTCACAACATTTAAAATCCTATAGGTAATAACATTTTCTTATTCCAATTCCTGATGTTAATCAAAGTAACCCTTGCAATGTTTGAGTATTTTCAGAGCCAGCATAAAATGAACTACAAATAGCTTATGATAAAATATGAGTATGTTTTAATGCTTTGTACTTATTTTAATGCTTTATGTTTATATTATATTACTATTGTTTGTTTAATTAAGAATGTGTGAGGTTATCATATATAAAATCATTGTTTATTTAATTAAAAATTTATAAAATTAGTTTACAAATTATATTAAACATTTTACTTAAAATAAAGTATTTGTCTGTCAACCACTGTCAGTCAATTCTTTAATTATACCACTAAGAACAACTTAGCAGAGAAGTTATATAAGCAGTTTATTATTATATTTGTTTCCATTGAGCTAGTTGGGATTTTTTAGGCACTGAATTAGTTGCCATTATTCAGGGCATGTTAACTACTCCTTGTAGTTAATTCGTGCCTGAAGTTTTCTTCAAAACAAAAAAGTGCTCTGAATGATGGGTTGAAGCAAGCAGTCAAGAAGATCTGTGGCTTGGAAATGTGTTTGTGGTGATATATCTTATATAGCTTTGGCCTGATCATAGGTACTCTCTGGGTATTATGCTTCTCTCCTAAGGGACTGGTGTGGTGCAATATTTGATTGCAGTTGGTGGTCAAATTTATTTATAATAATTTTTTAATATTGCCATTTTGCTATATAAAAGAAGTCAACAATTTATCTTACAAAATGTTTATAATGTTTTTCACAATTTGTTTTTCTATTAAACAGTAAAAATGTTATTCTATGCATATATATTTTTTTATCAGTGACCCCACCTGATTCAATATATAATATTAAAATATTTTGTTTAATTTACATTTAATCTTAAAAAGTTTTGGTTAATGTATAATTGAAGTAGAAACAACAGCCTTCTGGCTGACTACATTCCTCATGTTTAATATGTAATATTAAAATCTTTAGTATACATGAAATTTAAAAAAAAAAATTGTTAAAGCAACCAATTAAAAAAAATTAAAACATGAGGCTGCAAAAACATTGAAAGTATACTTGGTACTGTATGGGTCGAAACCATCTTCTCACACAACAAGATTCAAAATCCATGCAAAAGTACCTCGAATCCGTTCATGCTCGACAAACACAGGTCTGGAGCAATCCTGAATTCTAACCTATTTACCTATTATTTGAGTCTCTGACCCCATGAACGAACAATTCTGATGATACAGCATAATTATTTTAATTCCAAGCCCAGATCACAGTGGTAGAGCATAAGATCCGACTGATGATGATGATCAAGATAAGAGTAACCCAAGAATTACATTTATTACAGTTATTTTATTAATTAAAAGAAAATAATAATTCAGAAACCAGGATTTACATGAAATATATATTTAATAAAATATTAAGAAAACACATATATATGTTACAAAATGTTTCATGCGTGGGGTGATGTTGGCTATTTACAAAACTTGGAATTTGTTTTTATAAAATCCCCTTTACATTAATTATTTAATGGATATAATTTTATGGAGTGTGTTATAGCTTGTGCAGGATTAATATGCTAATTTAAAGATGTTTACAGATATAATGCGGTGGATGTGACAGGTTTGGATGATTAATGTTATAAAGGGTACTTTGCGATTTAGCAGTAAATGATTTTTGTGAACAGGCAAGAAGATACAAATTTAATCATCTATCAACAATATGAAAGTCATTATATCTGTTTTACTGGTGTGTTTGGAAAAGTCATCTTTGGAACATATACCTAAGGAACAAACAATGCACCACATTTACGAGAATAAGTAAGTTACACAATCATTAATACAAATTGATTTATGTCTGGGAATTGATAACGATTTTAAACGAAAGCAGTTTAAATCAACAACCTGAATAATTAATATGATTGCGTATTTTACAAAGTGAGTCATTATGTTCAACACATCATTGCAACTTACTAAGGTTAGATAGGCAGTGAGCAAACTAATGAGAAGAGTAGCAGCACTAGCATACAATAAAGAAATCCAGCTATCATGGCGGTTTTGGACATTTTATCATTTTAAAAGAATATTTGAAACTAACTTAGGTTGGTACATCCACACATTCTGGCAGAACATTACCAAATTAGAGAGGTTGGGTTTGAATGCCAGGAGCCAACTGTACAGACTTCTGTAGCACAATCAAAACCTCACACCTCACGTTCCGCAAAAAGTAGCATATACTTCTGATTATGAATGATTCAGTGAAAGGTAAGTAGGCAGCTTCAGACTTCCGAAGTCCCTACATGACAACAAAATGGAAAAGATAAAATACCATAATAAAAGAAAATGTATGCCAGTAATGTTATTAGATATAACATAATCAATATCTATATTTCAAATCATGGAAATAGTCTAACCTCTGCGCAATGATGTTTTAACAAATCATGAGTCATTTAACAAATTATAATGAATAATAACTTTTACTTATAACATTAAACTAGCAAAATTTATATTTAATTCCGATTCCCATATAAGTATAAACTGCTAGGATTAGCCCTCCAGGCAACAGCAAGAAAGGATGGTCCTAATTATAAAGTTAGCAATTTTTTAAAAATGAAATTTTAAAGACAAATTCAAAGCAATAAATTTAGCAGGATTCATCCACAGTAAAAGATTTTAGTTAAAATCCAAGAATAACAGATTTAAAATAAAACCAAACTAGCAAGCGATTTCTATTTAAAATAAACAAAACTTTATTGATAGATTTTAAGCCCCCACTTTTATCCAAATTAAACAATTATTCCCTTTTTTTCAGACTGGCGGGTTTGGGTAGTATTGGCATATTAAAGAAAATAAATTATATATATATAAACCAAAATAAGTTAAATATTTAATGGAGCCACACAAAGCTATATAACATAATTAAACGTGAAAGGGCATAGTTAGATTTACATTATACTAGTAAGGGATTACATAGAAAGAGAGTTTAAGAGCATACTTAACAGAAACTTATAAATTAATATGTGAATTAAAGTATAGAGGTTTAACTACATCTTATTAGAAATTACAAAAGGGATTTAAATTAAAAGCAGCTCTACATGGAATGAGGTTATCTCAAGAAAACAGCATAGCAAGTAGGCACAGTATGGCAGTCAACAGTCAGGTCAGCACTCAGATGGTCATCTTGTGTGGCCGGTCAGATTGATGGAACATGGCAGCAACAGGCAGACAGTCTTTTGAGAGATCTGGAGAAAAGTACTTCTTCTACTCAAAGATCGTGTCACAAAACTTGTCCTGACTTCTTAGAGTTGAATTATTCTGGAAAATTACTGATAATAATATTGAATACTGACTACTGAATTTTGAATACTGAATAAAGAATCTTTTTGTTTTGTAGGCCATTATATACCTTTATAATCCCCCCCCTCCCAAGAATGCGGTTTCACTTGCCCACAACTATCTCTGTAATCTCTTGATTTGAATTTAAAAAATTTTTTAACAGATAAAGCTCAAAATACTATTTTAGATATTTGTACATTTACTAAAAAAAACTAACAAAAGATTCCTCATAATCTTAATTAAATTTTATAATTTTAATTAGTGAAAATAATCTGAATACAGATAAAGATCATTTCAGCTTATTAACGATTTCAAAAGTATTTCAAGCCTTCCCCATTTTTCTTTTTGTTTTTTTTTTTAAATTCCAACATTTTAATTAAAATACATATATAAAAAAAATATCGTTAAAATTATATAAAGAAAATGTCTAATTTTCAGCAATAATATTGCTAAGATTATTGCTTATATATATCCATACCACGCACACTATTGTTTTATTTACTAAATATTTTTAATTTTATGACTTTCTTGGATTATTACACATACAGTGTGTGCGTGAATGGCATATATACATAGTGAGGTTGAAATTGTGGGCCCCACAGGAAGTTACTATGGCTGGCAAAGCATGAAGCTCGATGGGACCATATATTGACTGCTTCAGTACAATAAATGTTACTAAATTTTATATTTAATCTATGTTTTAGTATTATTTACATTAATTTATATATATTGTACCTGTCGGTTTTGTATGTTCACATAACAAGACCTAGCATCTAGGCAAAAGTACCTCAAATCCAATCGTGCACAAGATACATAAGTCAGGAACACTCATGAATTCTGCCCTATTTGCTATTTCCCAGATCTATCAACTTATGAGCAACAATCCCGAGGATATCGATCTAATTTCATTTTTCACCGCCGGCATCGCTCATCGGAGACACAAAAAAGACTCTATGCTAAATTTAATGATAGACTAACTTAAAATGAACTCTAATTTAGAATCAATGAAGGCTCGTGACCTTGCATGTTAATTATGTATTTTAGTGGAGATCATCTAATCATCATGAGCACAACTTACGAACTAATATTAATTTAAATAAAAGAAAGCACAATGATTCAGAAATGTATGATATATATTTGAGATTTATTATATTGATAAAACATAAATGAATGTGTCTGATTATTTGTCAGACTTTAAGAAATAAGATTATCTTTGATTTATATATCAAAAATCAGATTTTACAATACCTTTGATTACATTTGCAGCGATGCCAATAATAGATACCATAAAGAATTAGCGCTCTTAGAAACATACTATTGAAATACTATTCCACCCCCAAAGAAAACAAAAAATAGCATTTAACCGATTTGAAAGAGAATAATTGTTTATTAAGGAAATACTACATTTGTATAAAATATAACCATTAATTTGATTTATAAAGTTACAGACATGTGGGATGGCTAATGAATATTTATATTAATAATAATAAAATAAATTCATCGTAATGACGCACATTTTAATAATGGACATAGATGTCTGTTTAGTAAAATCATAACATTACGACTTATGGACATTCATGGGTTTACTAGAAATATAACAACAGGCGGTACGTGCATGGTGGCATATTGGATGTGATCCATTAATGGATCTGAACATGTGCTTCATGGAATTCATTGGAAGAGAATACCGATATAACTCTGCAAATGTTAGCAGGCTCGGTTTATATACAAAGTTGTCGGCTGTGCATTATTGGACTGGTTTTTCCAGAGTGATCCTCATATAACACACACACATATAAACAAATATGTCCCCAGGATGGTTTTACAGCCTGGTTCATGGACTTTGAGAATGATGACGGGGCTCGACTTTGCGAGACCTCCGTAAAAGAAAGCACATATATATATAATATAGAAACGAAATCGCCCATATGCACGCAACACTTGGGATAATGAAAGGTATAGCTTTAAAGACTATATTAAACATTTAATACCCATAAATTATAGAATACCCTGCGTAATGGTATGACCTACTCGCTGAACAGGCATGGATGATAAATTTAACTAAATATAGAAATTTAAGACATAAAGATTCCTCCTCCCTTTTACTTTAAGTTATTCAGAACTCCCCACACATTTACTGAATACACATCTCAGTTAATAAAAGCTATTATGAAAGTAAATAAGTTGATACATAGATAATTGGGGTGGTTAGTTGGGATAGAATATAGATTTATATATATATAAAGTAATTTAAGAACAGCACATTATTATTATTATTTAAAAAGAAAAAGAACATTTTATGAAACAGATGTTAATCTGTTTTCTATAGCAATTTTTATAACTTAATGACTTTGCTTTTCCAAAACTGCAAACACCTGCATAAGCTGAATAAAACTTATTTTTAATTAACCTACGTTCTTAATTACCCCATAAACAATGGGTAGGAAAAACAGAAATAAAATATATGTTAGCGATTTTGGAAATATTATTGACATTTTAAAAACATAAATACATAAAACAAAATGAAATAGAATTATTTGCCGCATGGAAATAAAAAGAAAACATGTTAAGTAGAGGCTTAATGATAGAATAAGTTATATAGAGTTATATTACAGAGAGTTACATAATATAAAAATTTAAAACATAATATCAGAAGAGAGCGTCAGGATGATAGTTATTATAAAGAAGGCTGAGTTTGATAATCAAGAGCAGCTAGAGTTCTTTACCTTGATATATGGAGTAGCAGTCCTTGATACAAGTAATGTTCATCAGCATTAATGCAGTAGATCTAGGGTTTGAATACAACATGACAAGTAGCATTCATTTATTTAATCGGCAGATATTTTAGAGTACATAAGTACGGGATATGGACTTTGTTATGGGAAAAGCATATTGGAATGGAGGAGAAGGTGAAATTTCCCCTACTCACGGCACATTGGATAAAATTTCAGACTGACTTGGATTTGGTTTAGCATCATAAAATTTATGGTTGTCTCCTCTTTGTTGGATTCAAATCCAGCAGTATTTATACTCGTTTTTTTTTGGTGATGTAGCATAGCAACTACTTCTGGACCTGAGGCAATTTGTGCACTTTAGCCAACTAAAATCTGCTGACCAGATCTCCTTTGTCTTGTAAGACTTTTGAAACAATGCAATACTGTTATCAGTTTCTCAAATGATTGTTTTAAAATAGTCTTATGATTTTAAAACAAGTTGGTATGGACGAAATCTCCACGAATGGATTTATTTTACTATTACAAAATTGTATCTTTTACTTTTAACTAATGGGCCTTTCCGGGTAATTGTTTTCAAGAAACTTTTTAAAAGAATTGCATCATTTCTGACTGCTAAATTAAATATAAAAAAATAATAAGTTTCATATATGATCTTTAAATACATACTATATATAATATAATTTTTATGATTTCTAAGCAATCTCCTATCCTGAAAATATATATATTTATCCATTACGCACGCATACACATGAAAATAATATTAATTATTTATTTCTTAAATAGTTTTAGGTTAAGATATATAAATATCTACATGATTTATGTTAAAATAATAAAGCAAAAAAATATATATGTACTAATAAGTATTTATACATGCGTAAGGATGGGTTTAAACATCGTTAGGTGGTAAGAGATTGGACGTGGGCTGTGAAGCAGGATCTGAGCATCAGATCATCTGCTTCAATATGTATAATTTTATTGTCATTTATGAATAAAGCTCATTGATTTACATTTGTTAAATATGGTTTGGCAACTGTGTAGTTATAGCTAAGTGTAATCTCATTTTTTAAAAATCTATCATATACACCATTTTATAATAGAATCTACACTGTTTATCATCCCTTCTCTGAACATCTTTAGATAATGAAAATAAACATTCTTTTTTCTTATCATTACTTTTTTTACTAAAAATTCTTGAATCTACTCTGAACAACATCAATAGGGTCTTTATGCTGACATTTGATCACCATTGTACTAAAATCAAGGGAACTTCAAATTTGGAAGCAGAAAATAATTATAACTACTCTTGCATTATTATTTGCTATTATCAAGTTGATATTGATTCTGCCAGACATAAGAATAACATCAACTATTTGGTTTTCAAGTTCTCACATAATCATTCCGTATTAGAATGATGAATATGGTCTACACCACTGCTGATCCCTCTTATTCTTTCACCTAGAAGTTATAATTTTTCTATTGATTTATGTCATTATATGATGTGTCTATATTGATAAGACATTTTAACCTGATCATTTGACCCAAATAAAAGTCAGTTCAAGTTTAATCTAATGACATATCCACATTTTAACTTCTTTTGCTGCTCATGATATTATCAAAAGTCTTCAGCAGTGCCATGGATTGGAAACATCAATTTTGTCTATCTTTTTTTTTTCAATAGTCCTATTTCATATTTATAAGAAGTTACCAGAAACATCATAACTTATGGCTCCATGCTATTTATATGATTAAGTCATTCCTACCCAAGAGTTCACATGGTTATTTGTTTTTGCTATTCAGTTCGAAGTTCTATATCAGTACCATTGTTTGAAAATTTCAATACTTTTCCCATCTTTTTTTTACAGTGCATCTATTCTGTATTTATAGAAGGCCATAAGAAATACCAAAGCTTAAATGATTCTGTAAGCAAAATGCAAAATTTTATATGATAAAAGTTATCATCATCTATCTATTTGATGGTAACATTGAAAATAATTATTAATTAATAATGGATATTTCACTCATGAAATTAAGAGTCATTTCAAAATTTGTGTGATCTCTTTATTATTTTTTTTCCAGAAAGAACGATGTCTTAACATTTTTTTAAATATTACAATTTAATGTATATGTGTCAAAGTACTAACATTCATATCTTTGCATCATTCATTTCAAATATATACTTTCAGTATTGTTAATTATTTCATAAACTAAAGATTATCATATAACTTTTGCCATGTTTAATTAAAGATTAATATATCTTTTTTTTTTCAAATACAAGTATTATATTAACTTCAGCTCCCCTTTTCCATGTATATCATTTTTTTTAAAATGTTCCATTCCTTTGTACATTTATGATTCCTAAAACTACATTTCATGCTGAATAAGGTGTCTTCAGTTAATTCAGGTAACAATCTTTTATATTTCCTTATTATTTGTATTTGTTCTGAATTTACCAATACCTAATAATTATAATTTGATTTACAAGAGTCAAACTTTCAGCACTTTTAACTTTGACACAAACCACTCTTGATGAATATATTAACGATTATTAATAATCATTTATTAATCTAGAGATTACAATATTATCCATAGACTAGATACAGTATATGCTTTTGAATTTATTGTCTGAACTATAATTTGATTTCCAAGTGTTAAACTTTTCGCAATATATTAATTATTATTAGTAAATATTTATTAATCTAGAGATTATTATATCATTCATATCCCAGATATAAACTTCTAAATTATTGTTTTTACTATACTTTGATTTCCAAGTGTCAAACTTTCAGGAGTTATGACTCTGACGTCATTTACTTCAGATAAATATATTAATAATTAATTCTAATCATATATTAGGATAAAGATTATCGTATCACTTCTAAAGCAGAATATTTATTGTTTTTTTTTTAAAATACAATTTCAATGATAATAATAAATTCTTAAAGTTTAAGAAGTAGGAAATATTGCAAAAAAAAAATGAAATTTCTTTGCTTATTTTATTTACGGGTTTAGACTTTTTTTTTTTTCCAAATTGACAATCTATCTTAATCACAAATAAATCGATAAAAATAAATGAATCCGCTTTGATAAAATTGAAGAGAGGAAAGAAAAATCTCTTTTGTACTCTTGTTTTGATCTATGTATCTCACTTTCAATTCATATTCTTTTAATCTTACTAAATTATTGATTTATGGCAATCTTTCTGTGCTTTATTTTGTGAAGCTTTTGAAATTCTCCGCCAAGTTTTTCTACCTCCTTTCAATACAACAGATAGATATTAATTATGTTTGGCTGATGGCAATTAAATCACAATCTAAAATTATAGACCATTTTATTAAAGTTGATCTTTTATTTAAAAAGCAAAAAAATATCATATTTTAATATTTAATTATCTTATCTATTCATTTTATAATAAATTATCATAATAAAATAAATCTAGACTTATATCTGTATTATTTTTCCTATTGGCTTCCTTTCGTACTATCTTATTGATTTTATCCGTTTTTATAATTAAAACACTTTCACTTCTTTGATGGTGTACTGCGAATTTCAAAATTGAGGAGGGGAGGTGGACAGTTGGTAGTCTCCTTCACCTGATGGTGTTTTTTTTTTTTATCTGCTAAGAGAGAGAGAGTTTCTCATGTATTTTTTTTTTGACAATAATTAATGATAGCGATGAAACTCTCTTTCCTCACAATAGCACCTGCTCTCCGTCATTGTATTTTTCGAATCCGCATTTGTCACGATACCTTAACTGTTTGTTTCAAGTTTGGATTATTATTATTTTTGCCTCCAAAATGCTGGTCTTGGATCCTGTTAACGTAAGTTATTAAAATATACTTTTTATTGTATTTATTACCCCGTCTTCCTTTTAAAATTGCAATTTTATTTATTTTATGTAAGTTAGAGAAAATCTTTAAAAAAAAGTCTTTTCCGTAACTGTAGAAAAGATTAGAAATTAAATAAACATATATACATCATTTTTGTTATATAGTGTTTGTTCAAACCATATTGAATACTTTATATATATTTAAATAATTTTTATAATCTAAATTTATACCAAATGGCTTTCTGATATTTTTAACAGATGTTAGAAGATTAAATTTTTTTAAATCTGATTTAGAAAAGATAAGTCTTAATGAATAGTGTTAAATAGGAATGCACAGAAGTAATTAAGAGAACTTTAATTAATTATAGAAATCCATATTTTATTTCTTATTTAATTATAAAAATCAACATTTTATATGTATTCCTACATTCATCCTCATTAACAACCACACACAATGGAGCAAGAGATCCCAACTCCAAGAAAGAAAGAAAAAAAGATAAAATAATAACTCTACATTAGAAATAAGTTTTGCATTGACTATACAAACCAATTTGTAAATCATACATATAACCATCCACATACAGAACAGGATGGACTATTGTTTTATTTATGTTGATAATGTCATACAACATCTGCAGAATACCTTTTTTCCTGAAATACCAAAAATTGTGTCTAATTATAGCTCTTTAATATATTCTATTTTCTGCCATATCTTCCTTATGAAAACAATCAACACTGCACTTCTGTAGAATGTCTGAAATAATCTTTAAAATGTAAATGGGGTCACATAAAACTGATGCTTAAATTTGTTATAAAATATTTATTTAGGAAGTCTTGTATTCATATATTTTCCAATTCAGTGAAGATATAATTTTACAGTAGTGGATGCTATGCAGTTGCATTCATCCAGTTGAAGATTTTGTTAATTTGTCTTATGATCTTGTCATTACATTTTTAAAATGTTATCCAGCATCCAATAAGTAAATTTTTTCTAATGCTTTTATGTTATGTCATTAGATATTCAAGTCTCATTTTTATGCAATAAATTAGGCAAAACAAAAGGACTATATGCAGATAATTTAGTTGCAGTATATCATGAAGAAACATTCTATTTCTAACTTATTAAAAGCAGTAACCCATTGGAACCCCTGCTGCACCTTAACATCTGATTCCATCTTTCTTTTTAAAAAGCGGCTGAGATATTTAAATTGGTTTATATTCTCAAGTTGACACTCATAATCTCATTCTACATCTCTTCACAAAGGAATTGTAAAGTGGAAGATGATACTTACGATACTAGTTATGTAATGGTGAAGGTTTTACAGTTTTCCCTCATAAATTTTATGTTCCATTTAATAATAACTAAATACTATTAACTGATCAATAAATGTAGTTAGTCTGTATGGTTGACCATGAATTAGCTTAATTATGCTGCTTTATCTTAGTTTTAGTACCACTTCCTATTTTGATCTATAATTTTTTCCAAGTTTTCTAAGCAAATAATGAAATTCACAAACTTACTTTTGAGCAGAGAATTTCTTAATTGGATCTATTTCACAAAGAATAATAGGTTATTAAGTATTTGCACTATTACTCTACCCCCTTGTAGGTAAACAGCCAGATCACTCTGTCTAATCAAGAACAAAGCTAAATGTTATACAAAAAGCTGAAGAATTCACCTTAAAATTCATGATTATAGCCATCTTAACTACCCAAAACTTCTGTTTGTCATATATATATATATATATATATATATATATATATATATATATGACATTCATATATATATATATATATATATATATATGAAGTTTGACAATTAAGTCCACAAATTTGCCAACATGGTTTCAGAACCTTGGTATATTAGTGACTCACAGCTGTGTTCAAGTTGATATGTGATAGTGTCTTATGGAGTGTTTTTGGATGCCATTATGAAACAGTGGAACTTGAATTAGAGTGACAAATGAACAATAAATTTCTTGTTAAACTTGGCAAGAGTGAAAGTGAAATCAGGGACATGTTAGTATATGTTTATGGAGATAATTTCATGAAGAGTGTATTGATGTATAAATGGATTAAATTTAAGATTCTATGGGGACAGAAGGTATCATTGATGAAGAGAGATCAGAGCATCCAGCAAAAATTTGTCAAATTTTGCATCAAGATTATTAGTTGATTGTGAGAAGTGTAATAGGTCAAATAAACATCGCTAAAGAAAAGGTTAGGCAAATGTTATCTGAAAATATCAAGAGACAGGTGTGTGCAAAAATGCATACTCACATGCCACTGTCTGTGAGAAAGTGATCTGGACTCAATGACTTTTTTATACTTGAAAATAAAGGAATTATTGAAAGATATTTTGATGACATTCAGAACACCAAGAGTAATACAATAAGTTTTCTGATGGATGTTACAAAAAAGCAATCCAAAATTGCATTGAAGAGTAGAATAGGCATTGCCATAAGTGCACAGTTTCCTAAGATAGTGCTTTGAAGGTAACCATAGTAATATTTAGCAATGATATATATAGCATTTGATTCTAGGATGAGACTTTGTATATATATATATTTGATTCTAGGATGAGACTTTGTATATATATATATATATATATATATATATATACAATTTTAGAAAGAACTCTATTTTAATAGAAAGAAGTCTTATTAATTTCTCTGTGGCATTAAATAATTCCTTAATATCCACTTCATACATGCTTATCATTGCAGTAGTTATTATCATGTGATTATTCGATGAGGAGGTTACTGATCTTTATCACTGGATTTACAATCAAGAAATAGCATGATTTTTCTTCTCAGTTGCTCAATAGTTCTTAACTGAATTATCTGTTGAGTTTTTTTGAAGACAAGACAAATGTGTGGAACAGTGATCATCGGTTTTTATATTTACAATCATGATAGACAAAATTATAAAGTATGGAACTCATTTCTAGGAGGCTGTAAAATCATCAGCCAAGGCAGCTTTTGGTGACCAGAAGTAGGGAGTATTAAGAATCTTTTGATTGTGGTCCCAAGTTGCTATAATTATTTGGCTATTTATAACTATAGATTAAACACATTTGCATGAATTAATTGAGATATCATTGAATACACTTTTAAAAATATGTAAAAATCTGAAATGTTATTTTCAGATTTCTTTATATATACTTAATTGTAGATGCATTACATTATTTTTGTATATATATATAGTGGAATAAAAAATAATTGAAATGGGTATAATAAGACTGAGAATGACATGACAGGAGAACACTGCACTTACGGGAGCTACTGATGACTTGAGGTTAATCACATTACCACTGATATATAGCAGTATAAATTTTGTACCAGAGGTGATGAAACATGATAGACATCAGTCTCTCTATTTGTGCCCCTGGCAGGGCAGCAAATGGTGATAGATGCTTATCTATAATTGAAAAATATGTAAATACTTAAGTTAATGAATTTGTGTGAGATACTTTCATTGGCAATATTATGAAAGAAAACAAAGAATATTTAGGTAAATACAAAAGCTGGTCAAAAATACTTAAGTGATTTAAATATGGGAAAAAAAGTTGTACCACATGCATATGAAATATATTTTCTAGCTATTTTTATACAAAATTGATACATTAAAAATTAAAGTATAAATAAAAAACAAAATTGAATAATTTTAATTAATCTAACAACAGTAATTGAGAAGTGGATCTATAGCTATTCTTCTCTGGAGATGTTACAAGATTTGTTATTTAGATACTCAACAATTTGTTTCTATAAAACTATTATTTAAGTCAATTACAGCTTTTTTAGCTTACAGCTTTTTCTTTTCAACATGGTCATGAAAAAATTTATAAATAAGTGTAATATGGTTTATTTGAATTCAGAATTTAACATGTTTTATTACTTGAATCCATGAATTATCTATCAATAATACCATCTAATAAACAAAGAAAAGTTATAGCAGAATGTTGTTACAATTTACCAAAAAGAGAAAAGCTATGGGAATTAAAATATTAAAAGTCATGTATTAAAGAAGTAAAGAAATAAAACGTTAGATTTATGTGGGAAAGTTATTATTGATTTTGTATAATAACTCAAGTCACAAACTATGGTTATTGATTTCTAGAAGAAAGGAATTCATTTATATATGCTAAGATAAAAACAATTGTCTAAATACTAGAAGATTTTTCTTTCAAAATTGTGAAGGATTTAAATATAATTTTTTGTTATAGTTAAAATTAAACAAAAATAATTAAAACTCCTGCAAAAGTGTATTGGTTAAAATTTATATTTGTTGAATTGTGAAGAAAAAAAAATTAGTCTATTTTTAATAGACTGCATAAGTATTTCAGATATTAATGTATGCAATTAAGCATCATCGAAATTAATCTATAAATTCAAATTTAAGTATTATAAATAAATTTTGTTTTTTTATAAAATAAAAAATATATATTTTTTATTTTAATAATTATGTAAAGATAATTTTGCATTTTAAGGGTTCAAATTTCAATTTTATAAAAATAAAAATGTTGGTCAAAGATGGGGAAAAATAATTACTTTTTACATTTAATTTGTTAATTAAATGAGTCATTAACCTGAATCTGGTCAAAAACAAATATGTCATCTCAGATTAGATAAGAGGTCAAGTTGTTGTTTACAGAAAGTACTATACTATAGTATGAGAGGAAAGAATTAATATGTAATAGTGTTCGTTTTCTTTGGTTCTCTTCAATTTCAGTTGGAAGTGAATTGGCTAAAGATAAAATTTCAGCCATTCGACACCAGTGTTTGAAAACATTATAAATAAAATCTCCAATAGCTAGCAGTTGTTTTTTAAGAAAAAGAAGTTGGCCTTAAATTATTGTGGAAAGCAGATAAAACCAGCACTAGGAAACTGGGATTAAACTATAAAGTATTTACTAATCACCAATATCAATTTAGTTATTAGCTCTATTTGGAAATATAGACACTGAGGAAAAACGGATGAAGAACGGTTGGTCTTATCATTTCCTACTATCATACTTCAAGATAAAATGTATCCTTGGTTTGATAGTCCATTTACCAGACAAAATGCTGTAGAAAAACGCAAATCAACCAACAGATTAAAATAAAAATGATTTCGTGAAGAAAATTAAACTTCAAAAGTGTAGAATTCGACAGTGCTAGTGACGCGGGAAGAAAGTTGTGGAAACCCAAGATTTTATAAAACTTTCTAACTGGAATAAATAACAAAGAAGATAGTTAAAGTACTGTGAAAATTGTATATTAGAATTAAATATTGCTTACTAAAATAAGCTAAAAAAAGTAAAAATATAAGAGATAATACTAGTTTTGCACCATCGAAAATTAAAATGGACTAAATTTCTATTAAATATTTTGAGTTAGCATCTATTAATAAAAGATTAATGAATTTGTAAACTTTTTCATAATTATTGTTATTATTTTTGGTCTTTTCCTGTCTTTTGAAAATTTTATAAAATTTGCATTTTTTAAATGTAATTTTCAATATTTTTTTATTGATATTTTTTTTATTATGAAATGTTAAAGTATTATATATATTAAGAAGATATCTCATATAATAAAATGTTTGCACAGTATGTGTATATATATTTGAAGAAGTTGAGAGAAGATTAAGAAAAGTATTAAATTTAGAAATATATGCACAAACACATAATGTAGGCATTGATTTATTACAAATATGAGGGGGTGACCAAAAACAAAACATAGAATTTTTAATAAGAAATTGGGTATTTATTTTTAAGTGTAACAAATTGTTCATTTGATGCAATGCACCAGTCTAAATGGGTTTTCCAGTTTTCGAAGCAATCATGAAACTCATGCAAAGTGCTGCATTTTAGTGCTTTCTTTTTTTTCCACCTCTTGCAAGTCTGCAATACATTTTTTTAGACATTTTTCCACTTCAGGGGAATAAAAAGTTGCATGGAGTGAGATCAGGTGAATATGGGAGATGGATATGTTGACAAATGTTGTTTTTGGGTAAAAATTCTCACTCAAGGCTTTGTGTTATGACATATTGTTGTGGTGAAACTACCACTTCTTACACTGCCACATATCAAAATGTTTTCATTTCACCACATAACAGAAATATTTTGGAACTTTTAGGTAAAATTGCTGACTATTATGAATGAATTCTGAATGAACCATGCCATTTGCATAAACAAGATCAGCATCTTTTTGACATTGGACTTCACTCATCATATTGTTTTGGGACATGAAGAATCAAACTCTTTCATTAAATCACTTGCAAATTTGTGTTTTACTCAGAGAATCATGCTTTTAAGCTGTTTCAAGAATTACAACAGCTTTCCCTGCCATTTTTTAATAGCCGTAAACAGAATTGCATTTTGTTCCAACTTTTCAGCCATCACAAAAATTGACAAATAAGCAAGACTCACTTAACATAAAATATTACATGATCCACAACTTTACATGATCTTTCCAATTGGCAGACTGATGTAGGGAGTCTCTCCAAGTGGCATTTAGGAAATCATCCTCCAGAGCATTATTCTGAGATTTTTTGAATACCACCCCATATCCACATATAAAGATTATAAATATTGAATTGGAAATATGATAAATTATTACTTTAAAATTAAAAAAGTGTAGCAGTTGTCTCTATTGTTTTATTAATTTTTTAACCTGGTGGCATAATTTACAGTTTACTCATACATGTGATTAGCATGTGGTTACGTGCTATCTAGTGTACAGAAAAGAATTCAAAGTGTTCTTGTGTTGAACCATGAACAACTTAGCAGACAATTAGTATTTAAAAAGTAATAAAGATAGATAAGTCAGGCTTCTTAATTTAGAAGTTATGCTGGAAATATAGAAGCATTCTTATACTTAAAATAAATCAAGCTGATTTGTACCAGTCAATATTATCTTTCTGATCAGGCTAGATAAATGAATAAAAGTGATTTTTTGTTAGGGAGATTTAACCACATTTCCAGCATTACCTGTGTACATACTTTAGGTAATCAAATTATGGACTATGGATGATTGTTGAAGATGCTGGTTGTGATCCAATTAGTGATCAATATTATGCTGCATGTATAAAATTTTTGTTAGTGAGAATTTAACATTGATGTGTTAGCTTAGCAGTTTTGTTTGTCTGATGTATAATGATTGCCCAATGTGTGATTAATGTTCAGATGATTAATTCATCATCTGTATTGCTCTACTTGTTGTCCTGTCATAGTACCATCCAATACACATATATAATATTCATGTCATTTAGTTATAAATTTAGTGTCATACATTTTATATAATTTTAACATTATAATGTAAAAAATGATATAACTTAAATTATTTTTGTACCAGTTTGATACTTTTTTTTAGTTCAGACATAAATCTAACTTTCTGTGGTTTCATTAGATTAACTTCATTTTCAAAATTATTTTGACTGTCTTTATGTTGTAATTTCGATTTTAAAAATTAATTTGCAACTGCCCTGTATTATTTAGTGCACTGGCAGAATATCAAACACTGTAGCTAAAGTTCCATGGATCATGTCTCTGCTTGCTCTGTTACTTCATAATAAACTGTCAACCAATAAGCCATTCAGTGTTATATTTATTTAATTCACAATTGCTCAAAATTTTTTTGGTTAATTTAATTTAAACAGTAGTGTTAAACAGTGTGGTTTAGAGTCACTGACTTGTAAAGCCAAAGAATCATAGTTTCTCTGATATTTCAATAACACATGATTATTTAAACAATTTATAATTTGATTAATTTTTCCTGATGCAATTCACCACAGTGGTGAAATGATAGATGAGTGAGATAAAGATCCCTATATCGAAGCTTAGCCTGCCGTTTTTGAGGCTTGAATGATTTCTTGAACAACTAAATAGATAATTATGTATCAGGAATTGCCAAAATATGTATTCATTTTTAAGAGATTTTATCTATATATTATTTTTGAAGTTGAATTAAGTTATGGAAGCAATGTGTTGCCATTTACTCTAAAGATGGCATTAATCAAATGAATGCTAGCAGCTTCGTGTGACAGCTAGGACAATCCTAAAAATGGTGTAAAGTGGAGAACAAATCATTTTGAAGTGGTATTTGAAATTAGAGAACATTATGGAAACATGATGTTAGTGGAGGTGTGAGTATGCAACAGAAATTGAAATGGCATGTATAGCAATACAAGTGGAATCTTGGGTCGAATTGCTCAAGCAGTAATTCACCCGAATCACAAGTATATGGATGCTAACGGTAACTAGTGTGAACCCATTTTGCATTTGCAGAAGTAAAACACGACTTGTATTCATTTTTTATTAGTATATATATTGAGTATTATAATTTTAATAGTTTTTCATTAAAGTATGTATATATTTTTGACACTCTCTGCACTCATATATATATAATAGTATAACACTTTATGACATTTAACATAATTATTATTTTTTACTCTAAGTCAATAGAGTAACTTTTAGTTCTTGAGTTTGCTTCCCCTACATCTTAAGAAAGTGAGCTAAAGAGAAAAAGCGTTCTTGGTATGTGTTCAGAAAACATTAGATGCCATTGGTGGGAGAGAGCTGTTGGTTGATATTAATTAAAAACATCAAGGGAAAATAGTTTCGCTCTCTTTCTTTTATTTATCCACCAAGAAATTTTAAATTATCATCAAAATGAACATATTTCCATCTGACATCATTGAGATAACATTTACAAAAAATATTTTACAAAAAGAGTATATTTAACTAATATTTGTAATTTAATTTATTTTTTTTTTAATTTAAAAGATATTAATAAATTCTTTTTGTTAGGTAAAAAATATTATGTAATAAAAAATATTTTTTATATTTAAATTGATGAAAAAGAATTTCCTTGTAATTTTTGCTATTAAAATTTTGAATTAAAAAATACCACGAATTTCAATTTTTTATTTAGAAATAAAATTTATCTATGTATTTAAGAATCAGGTCTTAAGATTATATACAATATAAAGATGCACAATACTTTGAATGAACTGCGCGTGTGTGTATGTATACAAATATTAGTAAGAAATCCTTCTATAGAATTCATCGTAGGATAAAAGAATTTTCCACTTTATTTTAGTACTTTTTTTGTCAACATTATTCATGTTATTTTTTAAATCCATCAGCCATCTTCTATGCAAAGATTTTCCAGATATTTTAAAATCTTATTGTTTTCTGTTTAGGATTTCAGATTTTCTCCCTTTGTTGTCTTTTTAAAAAGCATTTCTAACCAGCTCTGTTTTAGCTGCATAATTTTTTTATTCATATAAATTCTGGTATTCCTTCTTACATTTATCTCTCTTTTTTTTTTTTTTTGATTCCTCGCTTGCCAATTCTAATTGTTCACATCTTTGCATTGTGACCTGTAAACTGTATATTGCTTGTATATTAAAATTGTAAATCTCAAATGGTTAAGTAAGCACTGATAGAGTACATTCACTAATTTTTTTGATGTAAAGTAAAACAATCATAAATAACTGATATGGCACAAACAACCTGTCCTCAGTAGCTGCTCATAACTAAAATTTGTGGGATTGTGGGTTCAGAAAACTTTTAGCCATTGTTTTAACATTGAATAAAAAATACTACTTTACACATGCATAACAGAGTCAGCACTGCATGAGTGACAGTGATCTCTACCTAGCATGCAGCTTCTTATCTTGGATGTGTGCACATCTATATGACAACCAAATACCATGTTGCTGGAATTGTGAAATGAACAGTTCCATGCAAGGATTTTTGTAATTATTTCATGAATTAGAGGACGGCTACTGATATTAAACTTAAGGGTTATATAATGTACAAGCATAAAGAAAGAATAAAATAAAAAAACACATATTCATTATATTGAATGTTATAGGAGTACTGCAGGGCCTAGACCTATATGCAAACTTTGCCTTCCAGTCCTACACTCATTATAAATAAAAATACATTAGTGAGGGTTTTTGTAAATTTCCCTTGAATATTTTGTGTCCATGCTAAAAAACTGTTAGATATCCATTCGACATTTACAGTAGACAGATGTACTTAGTTACTATAACATAAAACTTGTATATTTCCAAGCAGATAGATGTATATATCCATTTAAGGTAGTTATTTTTACTGATGATCTTAAATCCATGTTGGTGGTTTACTATATGCTTCATATTGATTACTTATGCAATTGATTGGAGATGAAATTTTCCTAATAATTCCACCTTATATGATGTTATAAATAAAATATTATATGCTTCATAAATATAATATAGCTTTATCATAGAATTAAACTTAGACAAATTCCTTTTTAGAAAGAATTTGGTATTAAAAGGACACATGTTTATATGTTTAAAGAGCAATGTTTTTAATATATGTGTTTTATCAGTTTTTATTTATGAATCGGAAACTTAGATCTTAACAAAAAAGTGGTACAAAGATTTCCAAACATTCTATGAAATATGAAGACATGTTTGTTAAGAATAACAAGAAGAGATGGAAATGAACTAGAGAAGAGTTACCTAAATCATACTACTTAAGAAATTTTTTGATTTATTTATTGATTGGGGTGTCTTTCAATAGTAATTGATGTTTTTGTTTAAAGATAAATGTCTTATGTAATTTTTATCTGCATATTTAAAAGTTTTTTCTTTAAGAAATGTAGTTAAAGCCAATTTTTAAAATCTTGCAATTGCTCTAAATCCTACTAGTCTATTTCCAAAATCATACTTAGTAGAATTGTTCATTTTTAAGCAGTTTTACAAAAAAAAAGCTTTCTGTTTTAACTTTGCCTTTCAAGATGCATTTTAAATGTTGACTTATGTTAACTTATGACATTTGTAACATTAATTGAATCCATACTTTTTATTCTGGTATGCTTCTATTGCCTTTTCCATACCCTCATGATCCACATCCATGTTTTCTTTTTTCCATGCTATGAAAAATAAAATGATTTTTATAAAAAAAAAAAAAAATAGTTTTTAGTAGATAAAATTACCAGTACAATTTTAGAAACTGTATTGTGGTTTGATTTAAGAAACTTTAAAAACTTTTTAAAGGCAATATAAACCTCTAAAATAATTTCAAAATATTCATAAAATGTTGCAGATAAATAATATATTAAAGCTAGTGTTAAAAAATGTAATAATGTACTGTGAAATTTTGTTATTCAAATAATATCAGTTAAATACATACATTCAAAATTTACATCAAACTTGTTTTTTTTCCTATAGGTTATAATTGTCACAAATCAGCAAGTCACAATAAAACCTTTGCCATTTAATTCATGTACTTATCATTAGATGCCATTTATATTAATTAGATGTTTAAAAAATCAATAAATATGATTTGTGCATCTGTTGTGCCTTAGGCAACTCTCTCCTACATGGATGAAAGAATAAGCTATTATTGAAAGAATATAAAGAGTAATAAAAAAACCTGTAAAAAAAAGATTTTTTAAAAAAATAATGCTTTTATGAAAACAGCTGACTAAAAGGTAGAAAAATAACAAAGTAATCTGATTAAAAAACATATTGTATCATTTTATAAAAGCACTTGAGGCCATTTTGATTTTTATAGTCTCAAATGCTTTTATGAAATGACTAATTTTTTGAGTCAGATTACTTGGTTATTTTTTCTCCTTTTAGTTGGCTGTTACCATAAAAGCGTTATTTTTACAAAATCGTTTTTTTTATTCATTATTTTTTTTTACTTCTTAATTATATTTCCATATTTTAAAAAAATGGTTAAACTACAAAAAAAATCTGACAAAAAGCATAATTTAATATCACATAATCATCATTCTTTATGTTTACACAAACTGTTTAACACAGAGGCAAACCTTTCCATACAGTAATGCCACTCAGTGCAAACCAGAGTAATAAATGAATGCAGGAAGGTTTGTGCATAAAATCCCTATCTAGTACATACTCATCCAAGACTAGGCACTAGATGGGGATTTTATGCACAAACCTTCATGCATTCATTTATTACTCTGGCTTGTACTGAGTGGTGCTACTGTATGGAGAGTTTTGCCTCTGTATTATAACTTAATAATAAGTGAAAATAAGAAAATACATCCTCACTCTAACAAATGAATTCTAAATTTTAGTATCATGTGATTGTCCACTGTTTAAAAATATTTATGTATTGGCTTTTTAATTAAGCGAAAATTAAATCAATATTAACATTTTATTCTATAAATGTAATATTTCTGTTGGCTCAGTTGTTGGGGAGTTTTCTTTGGCAATATAAGGATGTGAGTTCAAGTTAAAATGAGATTGGATTTTTTTTTCATTGTTAAAAATTCAAAAAGGGTCATGTTAATATAAAATCATTTGAAATAGAGTGGGGCTGGAAGAGTTGAAGCTTTAAATTGGATCCTGAGAGATTGTAAAAGATCTAGAAAGAAACCATATATGGGATGGATGAATAAAATAAAGTTTGTTGGTAATATGTGGAAAAAAGAAACTATTGGTGTAAGGTGAAGAAGAGAGGCTATAGGTCAGAGACACTGATTAAAACATAGGTAGGTTTTTTATTCTGCAGTAGATCAATAATGGTTGAAATGATGATGATGAATATATTGTAAACAATAATACTGGCAACATTTAATATTTATTGTAAAATAAAATTAAAAAATAATGAATTTAAACATTTAAAAATTATTAATCTTGAATTTATTTATATATTATTAATTTTGCCACATAAGTTTTACAATAGGAGTTTCGTTAATAAGATCATTTAAAATCTTGACAAAATTTCAATTAAAGTGATACGCTAATCCTAAGCCATTCATGTTTTGTGATAAATGTTTTCAAATGTTTATTTATAAGTAATATTGATAAATTATAATCTAAAAGTCAAACATACATTAATAACTAACTGCTATGGGAAATTTTTACACAAGCGCATATATGCACATACACGCACTCAAACATATTTATAGGCCTCACATATACGTATGTTTATAGGTTCACTAATTTTTTATTTAATTTTTTTTTTATATATAATAACAGACAATTGTGAAAATTAAACTTGAAATAATTTATCAAGACATTGCACTATAAAGTAAATTAATATTTTAAAAAAATATATAATAATTGTCTGTAGTTACTCAGAATGTGTCTGTCAGTTTCTTCTAAAATGTCTTGCATAGAATTTTTTTTTCCAATAAAAATAAATATTTTAAAAATTACTTTTTATTAAAAAATGGTATTTAAAAAAATCTATATAAGCTATAATCTGGTGGTTTCCGCCATCTTAATCAGAAATATTATTTTTTCCCCATGACATCAAATACATATGTAGTACAAACGGTTTTTTTTTCTGCATTTAAGAAAATGATGAAGCATATTAAATTGATTTTCTGTCCCTTTTAAAGAGCAAGCGGCAGGCGAAATATTTTTATTATTAATATCATCCATTATATTCACTTATTTAATCAGGCTATTTATGATAATAACTTCTTGTAATTTGTTATTATCAATATTAAAGTTAATCACTATCAATATACTTTTACCACTTCTAATATCAACGTTCCTATTTTCCTCAATTTTGATTTGTCAAATCCATAACAAATAAAACACTCAAACTAGCAAAATTAAGTAATCTTTATTTAATATTAATATCATTTTTGTTCTTTATTATTTTTTACATTGCTATTTTACAACCTACTAGACGGTTTTGATTGCCCCAGCAATTTTCTTCAGAACTATAACAAACACAATACAAATACATAAATACAAATATATATGAACATATAATTTTACATTATATATATATATTATTCATGTATTTATATTGTGTTTGTTATAGTTCTGAAGAAGGTTGATGGGTCAATCTAAAGCATCTAGTGAGTTGTAAAAAAGCATTGTAAAAAGTAATAAAGAACATAAATTATATTAATATTACATGGATTTGGCAGTGGAATAAGAAAGATAAAGTAATCTTCATTTAGCAGCAAATTATTTTATTCTCATCACAGAAGAAATAGCATTGTATAAACTAGTGTATATAATGTTTTATTCGTTTTAGTTTTCTTTCTGTTTACTCCCTTTGTTTTTCAAAAATTGCTGATTAAAATTTTTGAGAGAATGCATAATTCTGCAATACATTCTTTGAAATATCATCTAATCATAGCTGTTGTACTTTGATAAATATTCTTTAGAATTCAATAACTTCCCTGGTGTATATAATCATATTTCAACATTTTAATCCTATTAAAGATTTTCAGAGTCCTATGAATTTTTGTAATATACTGTACCTATATTGATATAGGCACATATAATTTTATCTAAAATTATATTATTAAAATAATCGTTCATAAAAGAAAAACATAAAATTAAACGTTGAAGAGTTTATTGCAGTTTGTTTTAGAAAAGGATAAGAATCAAATAGTTTTCTAGTGTTAGTTTTGAAATAAAAAAGCTACAATTAATTAATCAGAAGGGGAGAGGGGTGTTTCGTTAGAGAAATTAAACTAAGGGTTATAAAAGGAAGTAAAGAGTTTTTATTAATATTCATAAAAATATAATTTAAAAAGTTAAAACATACAAATCTCTTTTCATTCAAGTTTAATTAAAGAAAAAATAATGTTAAAACTAAATAGTAAATTGTATTAAAAATATATGTGCGTATATATGTGCGATTTGTAAATAAATAAAATGTATGCGAAATAAAAGAAGAGTATCATTAAAAACACGGCAATGGCTATTAACCCTTTTCCCACCTCCTACGAGGCTCCTCGTAGACATCTGATGTCACTCTAACTCTGCCAGTTCTTATGCTAAAAAATTCATTTGATAGGTTTTGAATAGGTTTTTAAAAGTTCTGTAAGATGGTGCCCTCTTCCGATTTATTTTACAAGTAAAAAATAAAAAAAAACGCATTTAAACCTAAACAAAGAAAGAACATTACTTGTGATTGGTTCTTAGCATGCTCTCAGCCGAAAAAGACATTCTGATTGGCTGGAAAGAACAAAGAAACCGCCTGATCAAAGAAAATAAAGAAAAATGCTGAGATTTTCATTTCGAATGCAATTTTAAGTATTAAAAAAATATAATTTCAGAAATTAAACTAGTTTTTTAAAAAAAAAACTAAAAAAACAAAATTATTTTCGAAAAATATTGAAGATTTTAGTAAAAATATTAAAGAAATATTTAAAAGAAATATTTACTTTTCTATAACGTAAAAGTCGACCTTTTTGTTTATATTATAGCTTTTATGTTGCCGAAATTGAATATTTTAGAATAAATAAATAGCAATTTATTTTTGAAAGAACTTTCGTTCTCTTCATAACCTGAAAAATTAGTAATATACTTTTTATAAACGTATCTGAGTTGAATTTAATATTATAGGCGAATATGTTTTAACAATAGGCTTTGTCTTCAGTTTGTGAGTTGGCCAATTAAAAGATTTGATTTTTACCTCATACAACCAATAATATAATTAGCGGTTAAAAGGTTAATAAAATAAAACAACATGTTTTATTGCATGGCTATTACTAATTAAGCAATCTTCCAAAACATGTTTATCAAATGATTATCACTGGAATTTGACAACAGATCTTTGCCGGAGATATTAGAAAGACAACAAGGCGCAGGTATAAATAGACCTTTTTTTATCGGACAGTAGTCAGTTCACAAATTTATTGAGTGAGTGCAGTTCAGAAATTAATTGAGTCAGTTAACAAACAAAATGCAGTGTTGAGAAGATTTTGGGAATTCATGCCTCTCCACAGCCTAAAAAGTCCGATGAAAACAGCAAGATCTGCCCGTGAAATAAGGTCAACGTAACAACTTAGAAAATCTCCGTCAATATCTAATTGTCTCCAATAGTAATAATCGTGAAAATCAGGAAACTCATCAAGGAAAAGTCCCAGCCAGCTGGTAAACATTCATAATGGAAATATCCTCACCAAAAGCAGCCACCAAAGAGACCAAAATTCTACATCTACATTTAAAAGCCTAGGTAAAAACATTTGCTTATTTCGTTTATACTGTAATAGCCATTGCATTGCATTAATTCGTACGAATCTTTCAAGAGTCTAATTATATGAACTCTATATCATACATAAATGAACTATTGATATGTGTGATTAAATTTCAAATGCTATGTAATTTTTTATTATTATTATGTGTGTACATGAGTTAATATGTGTGTGATCATTATATCAATATTTATTAGTTAAATTAGAGTGTTCTGTTATTAAATCTATAGGATTATTTAAACCATTTAGAAATGTTAATTTAAAATATGCGTGTGTTTTATTAGAATTATAAAATGTTTAAATTTAGTAAATAAGTGTTAGTTAATAAATTATCTTTAAAATTAAACTTTATTTGTCGGTCAATTCTTTTTACCAATCTCCTTTTATAAATTCCTTTTACAATTCCTTTATCAAGTCTTTTAACCACTAATTAGATATAATCTGTTAGTGACTACAAACAACTGAGCTAGTCATGGATTTAGGCATTGAGTTAGTGGCCACTGTTCAAAGTGCGTTGTCTATTTTTTTAGTATTCTTTTAGAATAAGCAGCTGGCGCCCGTGGTTATACACAAACAAAAAAGTGCTTTGGACGTGGTGTTCAACTCAACAGCCGAGAAGAAGCTATGTCCTGGAAATGTAATGTTAGTTATATACTTTATAGCTATCGTTTGGGCATACATACTCTCCAAGTATGTTCTTCTCTGCCTAAGAGACTGGTGTTTCAAATGCACATATTCGAAAATGGTTCAATACAAATCCAAATCAAAATAGAAACACATACTTACTTTTCTTTTCTATAACTGCTTTTAATATTTGAGTGTAGTCTCCAGTGTTTAAAATCAAGAATTCAAAGTTCTATGTACATAATTTATATTCTATTTTAATGACATATAGACATGCACTGTGGCATACTCTAGGTATGGACTCTGACAAAAATGCAAAGATGTTTAAAACTAAAGAAATTAAAAAATAACATGCTTTGACTTTTACAAGTTATTATTACTTCCTCATTTGCATGATATAGATTACAAATAATATTTTTATATTGCATGTTAATTCAAAATATTATTTAATTAATAGAAAAAACAACAGAATATTTATTGGACTGGAAACAGATGCTAATGTAAATAACTTATTGCAGATGCCAGGTCTGTACTTAATTTAAGTTTATGAAAGTATTTTTATATAAAAGGGCCAAAATATTAATTTAATTTTTTTACAAATTGAAGTTTAAAATACTACAACACAGGAAAAACTTAATAATGAAGAAAACAGACACAAACAACACCAAGTACTATGACTTTTTGTTAAAACTGGCTTTCTTGTTGTTAAGTTTTTATAATTTAAAATCTTTTTTCTCACAAATATGAAGTAATTAAAATTTTTAAAGCTCAGTAATACAAGCTTAAATATTGGTAAGAGTACAAAATTAAAAATATCCCCTCCCCCCTGAGAATAAGAATTCAAGAAATAAAAACAATATTTAGTGAGTTTTAGTGTTTTGAAGCTAATGTTTTTATCAATTTTTTTTATATAAATTCTATGTTTATAGATTTTTTATAATTTTGAATTACATTTAATTCTTCTAATGCTTTAATCAGTTTCTTATAGAATACTGTGACTGCACTCCTTATTTATGGATTTAAATCACTTTTTTTGGTCTTCTTTATTATTATTTAGTGACATTTTGTGTTAAAAACATGAATTAACATAAATATTGATTTATTAGTTACAAAAAATTTGAAGGTGGCAGTAATCTACAAAGAAAGGATTAAAAGAACCCAATAAAGCAAGAGATCACTGATTGATTTTTTGAATATGAATGTTAAGAATCACTTGTTCCATTTTTTTGTAACAATAGATTATTATTATCATTATAATTATTAACCCTTTTGTACTGTGCTAGCATTCTGACAGATTTCTTTGTTCTCATTTACTTTAAGCTTTCAATTTTCACTTTAATATTGAACCATTATTATTTATCGGAATATAATAAATTTGACCTCATTTAAAATATATTTTTGTTTAGAAATTAAATAAAATTTAAAAAATCACATTTGATTTTCAGAATTCTTTTAAAAATTAGATTTTAGTCAAAACAAAGTGCTGTTTCATCATCATATTTTCAGTAGAGCAGATTCAATTTGCAAAATGAATGAAATCTTCTATGTTTGATGTTTGTTTTAAAAATCTAAATGAATTATTTTTAATACTAGTAAATCTATCAATTTATGCTATAAAGTTAAAAACTTTTTCATAATTTTTACAATATCGCTAAATGTTATAACAGACTGTTGAGTATCATAATTTCTAGACAATTGTATTTTTCATGACTGTAATCTCTGTGGTAAAAATATTCAGAAGAATATATTCTTTTATATTTAAAAATAAAACATTTCTGTAAAAAATATGTAATAATATATATTTTTGATTTCCAATAATTATTACCCAATTACTATACAAAAATAATCATAAATTTTTCAAAAAAATCAAGTTTTTAGACTATTGTAATATTTTCTTGAAGTAATCTCACAAAGTTTGAGATTGCCAAACACATAATAAACCCCCATCATCATATACTTTGAAGACTCACTTGTTTGATTATCCTGACATTTTTTGATTTTTTTTAAAATTAAAATATTAGAAAAAAAAATATCTGTGAATTTTAAAGCTCTAAAACAAACGATTCACAAAGTTTCTCAGCAGAGGGTGAAAAATACAAATATAATTTCTTGACTTCTGACCTGGGAAAGTTTCATAATTAAAAATGCAATGGTTAAAAATAAATAGTTTATGTTTTTATTTAAATGTTTTTGAAATTTGTTTGAACTGGAAGCAGCGATTATTACAGTTGTAACATTCCATCAAACAGTAATTGTTCTGAATTTTTGTGATAACTTAATAAATATAAATGCAATTTTCAATTTTACAAAAAATATTTCATACATCTGTTAGGACTTTATAATAATTTGTTCAGTTTAAAAATTGAAATTCATTCAACAAATATTTTATGAATTCTTTTTTAATATAACATTATGACAAGGAAGCAAATGTACACATTTTAATATATATTTTTATATATTTGGAAAGATTAAATATGATTTTTTTAAAAAAAAAGTCCATTTGTAAACTTAAATCTATAACAAATCAAATCTAATTTATTGTTTCATAATATTAAATAAATATTTTAATGTTAAAATTAAAATGTCAAACTATTAATTCAAATTCTTATTTGTGGTAAGAAGATAAATATTGAAAAGTGAGAATGTTAAAAGATGCTTTTATTTAATTTGAAGTCTAATGCAATAAAAAGTAATGTATATATTTTTGAACCACAATTTTGGTTATGATACGTAACTTTAAATAAAATTAAGAGATATCCTTAAATTTCTTAATTCAAGTAATATAGTTTGTGATCAAGATAAACACTCTGTTATAGCTTGAAGTAATTAATTTATGAGTGCCTCACATATTTACTTAAAGCTACATATAACTACCAAAACTGTGATTTAAGCAAAAAATGTATTTTGCTTTTTATTACATTAGTCCTCGAATTAAATAAAAACATTTTTTTAAAAAAATAATTTTATATAATATAACTTTTTTTTTTCAAACAACGTGAACTCAAATGTGGATGATGAATCAAAGAATATTGGAAGACTATTATATATTATAAAATATTCATGTGGTATAGTGCTTAGGAGTTTATAAGGAATTGAGGCCCTTGATGTGATAGAGCTGGGACATGACCATGGATCTTGAACTTTGGATACTGGCATTCTTTCACTGCACCAAATCTTGTAGTATAAATTGGTTTGACTAACAATTTAATTCTGTCATCACATAAGCATTACGATATATTAAAATTGGTTTAGATACAATAAATCAACTTACTGAAACATACTTCATTTCTGACACAAATGACTTGCAAACAATCACAGCTAATACAATGATGACAATTAGGAACATAATTATGAGGCCCAAACCCAGAAGCACCAGCATTTTGGGTGAAAAAATCTGTCATTCGAAAGAACTGAAACCAAAGTACATTATGTTATTATCATTTTTCTACAATAAAAATTAAATGTATTAATTTAAGTTAATTATGATTATACATTAAATACAAAATGACTTGTTTTAAGATTGTTATAATTTGATTTATAGGTGTCAAACTTTTTACAATCCCAATTTTGACATCATCCATTTTAGATAAACACATTGATGATTATTATTAATCGATTATTAAATTACACATTATTTGTTGATTAAAATCTTCTACACGGCTGTATTTATATAAAAGACTAACAGTAGACAATAGTAGTTAACTTTATATTAATAATCTAAAATAAAAGTCAATAATAATTTTATAAAAAATTCAAGTGATGGAGATGATAATAAATTTATGATTATGACTATTGTTCTTTGTTATTACTCCAGCTGTGGTCATTTTTGTTCATTGCTAGGGGAAGTTATATTTGTTTTCAAACAAAATAAAAATATTTGCATTATAACATCACATAATCATCATTTTATATGCTCATACAAGCTGTTAACATTATAGAAAACTCTCCATACTGTAGTGCCACTCAATTCAAGCCTTATTAATCAATAGATGCAAGACGGGTTGTACATAAAATTTCTATCTAGTGCCTACTAGAAACTTGTCTGGGGATATTGCATGAATAGACATTAGATAGGGATTTTATGCATAAACCTTCTTGCATCCATTGATTATTAAGGGGTGCACTGGGGAGTTTTCTATTGTTTTAAAATCTAAAACATTAACTTTGAAGTATATTCTTATTTTTCTTCTTTTACTTTCTTTGCATTTCTTCATATATTCATGTATATTGCTTACAATAACTCTCCTCATATATACTTTTATGCAAATTTTTTTTAATGATTCCTTTATTTTCCTGACAGTTTTGACTGCCCTGCAGTCTTCATCTGAGTGATCTCAATCAAACTATCAGGAAATTATTTTAAAAGGTAGAGGAGATTGAGACCACTCTGATGAAGACTGCAGGGCAGTCGAAACTTTCAGGAATATAAAGGAATCATTAAAAAAATTGCATTAAGCTGTATATGAGGGTAGTTATTGTAAGCAATATATGTGAACATTAACTTTGCAAAGAAACAAGAAAAAGTTGACAATAGGTCAACAAATAGCCTTTTGTTGGTAAGAGACAAAAATGTTTTGCAGATAATAGGATTGGTTTAATACAAATATTATTTTAATAATTTCTTTGTAAAAGCTATCAATATTGAAATAAAAGTACAATGCAAACATCACATAATTAATAAGAAATAAATATTAATAATTTTATAGTAAAAATAATGAATAAATGGACTAATTAGACAATACATTTCTTTATAATCTAATATAAGAAAATGGTAAATATGCCAACTAACATTTGATCTTTTTTCATATAATCATGTTACTTATTCATAGTTCAATTTTCACAAAAATAATAACATATATGAAAAATAATTTAAACTAAATCTGAATTTTTTATAACCAGTAAAAGATAACTTTTAATCTTTTTTTAAATTCACTTTTTTGCCATTAAATGATATGGGAAAAATGACAACCATGCCATTTAGTGTAAATCAGGAATTTGCCGTGTTGTATTAATTTCTGGTTAAAGATTAATTCCTGTATATGACTTCATTTAGAAAATCTAAAATCAATCAATTATCAAAGGTCATTTTGTATTAATACAGATCAAATCAATTAAATAGATCTAAACTTTAGTTATTTAAAGTAGAATATGATTGTTTTAACTCTGGAGGAAAAGAACAACAAATATGAAGAAAAAACAAAAACATTTGTAATAACTATAGAAAGGAACCAATTTTCTGACAACAAACAGATCTACACACATGCTGATTTTTAATCTATTTCTTATATATACTGTAATATAGTTTTGAGTTTTCTACAATCTATTTTTTTTAATCTGTAGTGTTTTACCCATACAATATAACTGTTTGTTGTATTCTATCCTCAAACAATTACAACATAATTATGACTGTTTATTACATTCTATTTTCAATCTTTTTTTCATTGCATAGTTGTAGTTGTTCATTGTGTTCTCTTCTTCACCATTTCTTTCACTGCATGATTATGTCTGTTTATTTTATTCTAAAGTCAGACATTCCTTCCACTATATAATTGTAATTGTTCATTGAATTATTTTCTGTCAACTCTTCCACATTATGATTGTATTTATTTATTTATTGCATTTTATTCTTCATTAATAGAACTTCATTGTGTAATTGTGGCTTTTTCATTATATCTGCATCCTATTCTTAGCCAATCCTTCCTCTGTGTAATTGCAGTTGATTATTGTCTTCTATCCTCAGCCAATTCTTCTGCTGTGCAACTGTACCTGTTTATTTAATTCTATCTTCAATCTATCCAGTACCACTTCATTGCAATTGCTTATTGAATTTTATTTTCCAATTTTTTCATAGTGCATTGCATTTTATTGTTAGCCAATACTTCCATGTTGTGATTGTACCTGTTCATTGCATTTTATTATCAGCTAATTCTTCTATGTAATTATGCATGATCAATGGCATTATGTTATCATCTAGTTGGGTGCTATGCTCAGGAAACAATAGTCTCTGCAGTTGGTGAATAGTAGATGGACTTTCAGATATGAAGATCATCTATGAATAACATCTAAAATTGCCAAACCATAAGCTCATGCTTCCTGTAAGCTAAAGTTTTGATTTATCAAAAGCTAGATATTGTTTACAATATAAACTGTCTTTTTAGTCTCTTTATTCATCCTTCATTTATTTAAGTTACTGTAGGGCTTAGTCATCATGAAACTCTCATGCCATCAGTATCTGCTTATACTTACTGTGACATGGAGATTATATGTTTGTGCAACTATTTTCTGTCTTTAATTACATGCACAACATTTTTAACTCCATTTTCTTTCATTTTATTTAACTCAAGCCCTCAAGAATTAAGAAAGTATTAATTGGGGAAAGGCTCAGTAGGTGGACAGTTCTTAGTTATGATCTTTATTCAAGACAGTAGTATTGTTAAAACATTAATTGGAACTGAGTTTGAGTCAGGAGTACTAGGTGACAAAGTTTGTACATTTACATAACTCACTTTAGGGATCTTCCTGTCTACCACCCAAGTGGAAAAAGCTTAAATGATGTGGTCTAACAATGATAGACTCACAATCTGATTAGATTGTTATACCTAATGGATTACTTCTTACTATGGATAGCAATACTAATAATATCATCAATAGTAGTGTTAAAGCAAGAGAAAGTAGTTTTACTAAAATATTTATTATAACTGTAACTTTCCCTAAACATACATGCATGAAATGTGGACTTCTTCAAGATCAGAAAAGAAGGTTGTACTGGTAGATAAGGAACTGTCAAGATTTAAGCACACTATAGCTGCTTTTAGTGAAACATATCTTCCAAGGTGAATAAATTTAATAAAACAGGTGAATAGAGACAATTATTTTTAGAAGGACAGATCATTTATTGAAAGGAGAATGTATGATATTGGATTTGCTTTAATGTCTAATGTATTTTTTATTCTTCAAAGCAGAAGGCAATTAATCATTTGTATTGTTATATTAAATCAGTGTTGTTTTTATTGTATATAAAAATCTTAATGTTCTCATTTCAAGATATTTAAGATTGGCCTATATAATTGAATTTAGGTACAAAGATAAGATGGTCACTCTTATTTTTCAAAGTGTCTATCTTGTGCTTTGGATTGAGAGCTTCCTCACATTCAACAAAAAATGTTGATTTAATATAACAGTACAGCACATGTGTAAAGGATTGATTACCTTCTGTTTGGAATTACAATTTGAAACTGTACTAGTAAATATATTTTCTATTCTTGTAATTCCTTATTGTATCAATGTGAAGTTAACAGTGTTAAAACTTGCCTTCACATTTGCAGTAATTATATCCATTTTATTAGTGCTTATACTTCAACTTTGCATTAAGAAAATTCAGTGAAAGAAAACTTTTATTTCTGCTTTATAAATATTTAAAATACAGGAACTCTTCACATATCTGAAGCCTAATTGTATGTATAGGGGGATTTGAACTCAGACTTTCAAGCACCCTTCAACTATCCATACTATCTCATACTAATGATACACATGACCACATACATGTAGAAAAGATAAATAATCACCAATATACATATTTCATGCTAAACTAGCACTCATCACTTGGTCCAGAACATCATCTCCCACACACATATATAATCAGTGCTTAGTTTATATTAAGATAGCAAATCTTTATATTTTAATGGACAGGTTTCAGTCCACTCCAACCCCAATTCTTCAGCCATCCATACCATTGAAAATCTGATGATTGAAAATCTGCTTTATAATATTATTGCAGCAATTCCTTTGTTTGGTTGTTGTGTATTTGGGCTCATGTCACTGCTTGTTGGCATTGTTGCTTGCAAAAATAATGAAATATAACATTACTGGGCTGATAATGTTTTGCTTTCTGTTCTCCAACAATTTTTCAAAGTATTTGTTAATAATTTACCAACTAACATTATTTTCTAAATTACATTTTTTAATTACATTATACATTTCAGCACATAGCACTGGCATATGCAGAGGCAGAGAGGGGGTCCATTGGTTTTGTCAATCCAAAGGATTGATCAATACATGCACTAGTCTGAGCAAACAAATCTTTCAACATGTAGTGCTGGAATATGCGGGGGGGGGGGATTAATAGGTTTGATGATCCAAAGGATTGACCAATACATGCGCTACTCTGAGCAAATATTACTCTCACAGCTGTTTTTTCACAAATGTGCCTTTTTGCATGGCTTATATGAAATGGTTATGGGAACATACCCTTTTGCAATTGTTTTCACCTTCAAAGATGTATAGGGAAATGTGGTGATGGGCTTACAATTATTAGTATGTAATAGTATGTCAGGTAAGTTGTAAGATCGTTACTTCGAATGCACATTAAAACACTTATGGCCAGTTGAATTCCATACACCCTCACATTGTACAGTAGCAATCTGTGAAGTGTATGCTATTTTCATAGTGATGCAAAGCAGATCAGTGGGCTATAATATTTGTGTGCAATGCCATCTAGCTTTGATAATGGCTAATATGAACAGAACTGTTCTATAGGCTGTAAGTTGTGTCTTGTAAATGGCATATTTCTGTGCTTTTGCAGAGAAACAATGGCATCAAGTGACCACATTGGCCAAAGTACACAACTACCAAATGAACAAATTTTTCTTGTATAATTATGGTACAAATAGACTTTGCTCAAATATTCATCATACTGCTGCTAATGCTATTAAATTTAAATGATCTATTGCTATTGAATTTTTAAACAATACACGAATTGATTATCACAAACTTAAGATAGAAAACCATTAGAAAGAATTTGAATGCATTCACACTTACAAGAATGGCATTTGAAAGAAGACTGAATTAGCAAATGTAATTCTATTAAATGCCATTGTTTTGTGTGAGCATTGTTATCTGTTTTTGTTATTTTTTGGTTGGGCGAATTAAATATTTATTGAAATATTTTGTCTTTGAAACAAATTAAGTATGTTGTCCATTTTTTGTACTCTTATTATAAAAATACATAATTTTATAAAGTAAAATAGAAATTCTTATCTTATTTATTTTATGAATAAGATATTTTATGTTATATTTTAATGTCATCATAGCAATCATTAGTTGATATGAGTCATTGGAGGAGTGCATTTGAGATAGATCCTAACAAAAGGTTAATATCATTATCATTTACCTGCTGACTCTTAGATAGAAGTTACATTACCATTTGTCATGTATTTTAAAATTAAATAATTTTACAAATAGAATTTAAGGATATTAAACTATTACAGTTCACGGTGAATGAAAATACCACCTCATCTCAGATCAAATTAAGTGGCGATTGATTTATATGTCATATTTAGGCTATTAGTAATCAGTTATAAAATAGTGTCATATATGAATACCTTAATATTCTCCATTACGTTTGAGTTATTGATACCACATCTACAGAAACTATCACTTCCATTTATGCCCAGACAGGTGTACGCTTAAAGCTCTTTCCTAATCACTCCTGTTATTGGCTAACTGTACAGGAATCTAAATCTCCTAATTCATTCTGTTACAATATATATATATATAAATAGAGAATGTTCAATATTTCTTACGTCTTTCATTATTTTAATCTCAAAATGATAGATAGATTTTCATTTGAAAAATTATTATATAAGTGTTAAATCTGTAGATTTATTGTTATGTTTCATATATTGTGTATTTTTTCTTTTTTAATTGATTACACAATTATCTTTTTCAACAATATAGAAAAAAGTTCACATCATGAAACTGCAAAAATAATCTTTTTAGCAAATATTTGCTTTAAAATACATACATTTTTTTCTTTCTTTATTGAGCGACATAAATTGATTTAATCTGAAATGATTGGTTAAAAAAAAAAAAAAGAGAAAAATATATATACAACTTCCACAAACTTGCAAAGAAAACAAAAACCTTCAGTAAGCAAATAAAATAAAAGTTAATAAAAGTTCCAACTATTTTTTTTTACCTAATTTTTCAGGCGCTTTGACATCAGTCTAGATGCCCCCCCCCCCCCCAAAAAAAAAATAAAATAAATAAAATAAAAATAAAAACCTATTTTGTAATGGTTACTCGATTAGTCTGCAAAAACACTTGGTTCTAATATGCAGTGGAATTGCAGAATTCTTTTCCAGATCATTCAAAGTTTTTGAAACATGTTTGGAATTATTTTAGATATAGTGCTCATAGTCACCCCAAATATGTTTCTAATGTTGGTCAGTTAGTAAGATTCAGATGATCTTAGCTGATTGATAAAGGAATTTCCAGGCAATCAAATGGGAGCTACTGTTCTGATTTAAATGAAGCATAGTAATAATACATTATCAATAACATCTCATGACCTTCTCCTATGCTACTTCTATGCTTCCAAGAGCAGTTATCTTCCCACTATTTAAGAACCATCTACTGTAATCTTGAGTAATTAATGAACACCAGATTATTTTGCACTAAGAAGTAAAAGCTGGCTGCTACTCACATAAGTGCAGTAGAACAAGCTTTGAATTTTAGTACACTAACAAATACAAAAGTCAATAACTGGTTTTAAAGTGGTGATTTTATGGCACTAAATTATCTGTCATAGGATAGAAGGTCACACTCTTACAGTCATTTGACATTTTGAAATAAAGGTTATAATAATTGGAATTTCATTGTCATATTGTTAAGACACAATCATATTTTTATGCATAAAGTTTTAGCGAGTTTTTCTGGCATCTTAGATGAACCAAACATATCATTTCTACATCTTCAAAGAAGCAGTAGTAGATTGGCTTCCAAATACAATCAATCAGTGAATCTTGTATATCTTTAGAACAGTGTTTGAATAACATTACATTAATGTAATGTAGCACTTTGCACATTCCCCTTTTCAAAATCATTCAGTGTCCAACCAACTTGCCTGCTCACTTCCTATATGTCCCTGAATATATGCTTAAGTGAACAATTTTTTGGTCTTTGACTTTTTTTTTACAAAAAATTGTATATTGTCATCTATAAGCATACAAGTATTATCATAACAGAATATCATCTGTTGTTTTGGCTTTTAGAGAATCTTGTTGACATAAACCAGCATAAAAGATAGGAATTTGATTAACGTTTTATATTGAAGAGTTCAATGTCTCATAAGAAGTGTAAGACTGTATTAAATTATATATACTTTTCAATCAATTAAGGATTATAATCAAAAGTTAGAGTATTCACTTTTTCGAAATGGCTTCCATATGAGACGGTATGTTGTCATGGTGATAGATAAGAGAATTGAAAGCTAAAGTTAATCACAATTTACATGGAAGAAATAAATACATTATCATAATCTTTGTGCATCTTATAAAAAATCACTTCTTTTTTTTACATATAATTTTTTAATCATTGTTATTACTTTATTTTACATTAGCATTGTTTTAAGAATGAAATGGATGAGAATTTGATAGTTTTAAGGATACAGTGGATATGGAATTCATGTTTTGTTTTGGGAGAGGCAGCACTGTTTCTGAAGTGTTTGAAATGATTCAAACTGTGTGTGGATGTGAAGCCATGTTTTGCAAGAATAGTTTCAAGTAGCTTTCCAGATTTTATAATGGCAGGGAGAGCAACTGGAAATAACCCATGAAGTTATGCTATATATTATCATATTTTATATTTTAACTTGTTATTCAGACATGGTAATGGCTTAACATTTTTGTAGTGGATCGCTAAACCATGTTGCTACATAGCACATGTTGATTCAGTGAACATGCTGCAGGAAATTTGCAGAGAACCAGTCACCTATCATTCTGAGTGTGGTGGTGACTGTATCATCATCATCATTTGTGCTTGCTCATATGTAAATGTAGAAATTCTAAACTTGGAAATAGAGGAAGAGAAAATTAAAGAAATTGTTAAAGAAAATTGTTGCACTTTATTATATAAATCAGTCTATGACATTTTAATCCATCAAAGCACACACACACACATCATTTAATTTGTTTATGAAATATCTTGAAATAATGGCTTTTAATTCTCATCTGTTTCTGAAAGATTTCAAGATTTTGCCTAATTGAAACTCTCTTGTGTTTATTTTCATTACATATCCTTTACATGAAATTGTTTGGAGCATTTTTATGAACATCTTTACACCATGAATAGATTTTTGCCTATCTCATGAAAACCATTTTCAAGTTCATTGTAGAATACTGTTGATACAACAGTTAACATTCCCTTTTCTGATCCTATGAATCAGTGCCCTTACAAATATAAATTCTTCATTCTCTCCAATGAAATGAAAAACAGAGTGACTTGTTATGACCTTTTCACCATAATTTCAAAATATTAATGAGCATCTTTAACTGAAAATATTCAACAGCAATAGGGAATCTAATTTTTTAGAATAACAACCTTTTTACAAATAGCAATTAATTTTTGTTAATTTACTGCTTGCCCTGGGTTTTAATTTAAAAAATCTTATACAAAAATATCCAGTATTAATCATAATTGTGTTTTATTTTGGCAATAAATTTTATATTTCCAAAGTGACATAGTCGATACAGAAAACCTGAAGGGTGTCCAAAGTGCAAATTGCTAATTTAGGAACAGATATTTCTAGTAAAGGTTTCTTAGTCAATTCTGTGAAAATGAATTTTTTTATATTATAAGTTTGGATCTAAAGATATTTTTTGGCAAGTAAATGGACTAAATATTTTTTTTATTATAAATATTCCTAAAATCAAAGATGGGACATGAAATAATATTTTAGAGACCAACTATGTGAAATATAAGAAAAATAGCATGAAGTGAACTTTTGGCAGAATATTATAATATATAATGGTAAATAAATACTTGAATTCTTTATTGCTCAGGAGTTCATAAAAAGTTTGAGCACCTAGCCTTGATCCATGAAACTTGAGCTCCATATTCTCCCATTGCACTTAACCACATGGTATAAAAATGTATGATATAATGACTTATTTAGAATCCAATGAAATGATCAGATTTTTTTTGGAAATTCTTGGACTCATGAGCCATACCCACAAATAATTATTTTATTATGATGCTTCTATCAAAATAATAATTAAAAAATCCCATTTTATAAAGTCTCACTATTCTGGCTCATCTTTATCTGCTCCAGTAGAGATATTCTACCAGCCAACATTTTTGTGATGAGTCAGTCATCTCCAAGAGAACTTTATTTGTAAGATATTGTAATGAATGAATATTAATTCTGTCTTGTGAATATTTTACTTAAATGGACTAGAAAGACTTTAACATTAACTTCTCAGCCGATATGCAATTTTGCTCCATTCTTTATCATTGTTTTAATTACAGTTTATTAATCAAATATAGAAAATAAATTTTCATTTTATTATCTATATGTAATTAACCTTGACTATAGTTGGCAAAATTGTCTAGGTAATTCTAAGTTTTATTCATGATTTATTTAATCTTGATACTAACTGGTGAAATTTGGCAGGTATGATATACAAGAGTTAGAAGGATTTAATTATATGGGATAGCTAATTTAGTTGTTGTTTGGTTTTATATATATATATTGTACATACACATATGTTTTCATTCCCACACACATATATATATATATATATATATTATATTTTTTAATTAAAAAAAAATTCTTTTTTTATATATATAGATTTATGTGTGCGAATATTATTATATAGTTTATAGATAATTAATAATAATCAGTAGTGAATGGAAAGAATGTTATAAGAAATGATATTTTGATATATTATTTTTTTATTAAATAATTAATATATTCAGTTATTTAGTTTTATTTCTGTAAAATGAAAAAAAAGAAACTGTTAAAAAAGGTGTAAAAACGATTAGTAGATAAAAGAGACACACATGTAAAAGAGACCACCTGTTTTAAACATAGACAATTTTTTATACATATTTCTATGGACTATAGATTATGAACTGTTTTTGTTTATGTAATCTGCATCTTAGATTATCTTAAGAAAGGAGAGAAAATGCTTAGACAGAATAAATAATTATTAATCTTCTTTTTTTTTGTTAATGACTTAAAACCGTCTATGTGTGAGATTTAATTGCTATCTCCACAATCACAATTATTTTTGGATAGATTTTTTTTTCTCTTTGATCAGAAATTGAAATATAAAGAGGGGGCAGTTTTTGAAAAGGTCAGTCATTAATAATACTAAAATGCAATCGTTACTATTAAAAAAAAGATGTACTCATTAATATGCAGTTTTTGGAGAAGCATTCAGTTTAATAATTTTAAGAAGCAGGATCACTTAACAATATGTAGTTTGATGGTAGAGATTCAGTTAATAATTTTAAGGAGAATCACTGAACAAGATGCAGTAAATGACAGTTGTTAAAGTTGTCTTAAAGTTAAAAGAAGTATGCAATCTTTTTAAACCAAAAAGAGATGAGCAGTTTTCATTTTTTTAAAGCTTAGTATGAGCTATTGATTTTTTTTCTTTTTAAAAATTAAAGAAGAAAAAATGACTCTTGTTTTAAAGTCACCATAGAAGAAGATGTGTATATATATAAAGCAGCTCACAGCAGGATTGATATAAAGAAATGGAACAAAATTGAATTTCTTGGAGGAAGTTATTGAAAATTCTGTAAAATGGTATTAATATATTTTTGGGCTGTGTATAATACAATGAATTTGCCGTGCTAAACTCACTGTTTCTGTTCCTTGAAGTCTGACATAATGGGTTAAATCACTGGTCTATCTGTGGATGTATACAAAAGTCCTTAATAACCCAAAGAAAGCCACATTTAAAAACAGCCACAGATGTCATCTGATCATCATCTTTGAAGGGATGGAGAACAGGAAAGATGTATAAAGCCATGCAGCCAACCTTAGTTCATCTATAAATTAATGTTTTTTTAAAAAAAGGAAAGGTTTTTCTTCATATGTCTCCAGAGTGCCTATAGTAACTTTTAAAATGATGAAACAAGCAAACTAACCAGTTCAGATTTATCAAGAAATATCTAAAATAACTTGTTTTAAAATGGTGGGATCACATAAGCCAAACAGTTTATATTTATCTAAAAGTATTTGTAATAACTTTTTTTAAAAAATAGTGGAAAAAAGCAAGTCAACCAATTCATATTTATCTCAAAGTATCTGCAACAACTCATTTTAAATGGTAGAAACCAGTCAAACCAACCAGTTGAAGCTATAAGTTAGGCAAGTGATCTGAAAATTCAAACCTGGGACATTCATAAGAAGTGAAAATAATCGGGTAACTTTGAAATTTCATTAACAAATCTTTTATTCTTACTTATTAAAAGTAAACTTTAATTTCTAAAGTCAACACATTTTTTTTGTTTTGATACAGAAAACATTAAGAGTTTGTTCATTGATTGTGTTATTCTCAATAATACATGGCAATACACACACAGTTTAAATTCATTAAACATAGTTTTTTTTTATTATTTTGATTTTTTTTATTTATTGTTATATAATGTAATACTAAAATGTTTTTTTTTAATTGTTCTTTATTCATTGTGATAATTAAGCAACCTATCCAGATATGCTTTATAATTTTTTTATTATTTATTTTTGCATATTAAATTGGATATCATTTATTTTTGTTGCTCAAGTTTGCTATAATATTTTTTTTATATGTGATTTATGTATTAATCCATAATATAGGGGTATACATTTTAAATATATATGTTGACATATTATAGCGTGTGTGCATGTGTAACTGCTTATACAGATCGGTCAAAAGAATAGGTTATGTATAGTTAATTTAAATATAGTAAATTGAAGAGCAGGGCTTAACATATGAATGAAAGTGAAAAAACACACACATTACATAAATGAAATTTATCTTTATGACATGTAATAGGTAAGAAAAGTCTTAAGTAAGCATTCCATGAAGTATTTTCTTTTGGTGTCATTTTGAGCTAACTTATTTTAAAAGTATGTAGTGACAAAGAAAAAGCAGATATGTAAAATTAATGAGTTGTGCATATAGTATTAAGATATTTTGTTTGATTATATATATTTAAATAAAGTCAATTATATAATTAGTAAATTTGATTTAAAAAAAGAAGAAAAATAGTATTAATAAATATAATTATATCTTATTTGGTTTCGAATTATTATTAAGGATATTGTTGTATTTTCTTGTCTTGATTCTATCATTTTAAATGATCATCATCACTCGCCAATGTTAAGCAAGCTAGAATATTGATTTACATTTAAGGATTTAAGGATTATGCTTGACATCTAACCAAGTTTCTTTTTAATAATTATAGGTTAATAATAGAAAGCTAAAATATGTTTTGCCTATGAGTTATGATCACCATCATCATTGAATAAATAATAATCATTAAACCCAATCTTTAACATAATTAATGGGCTTGGTAAATAGGGGTTTATAGAAAGTTGAATATCACATGGTGAGATTCGTGATGATCATTCATCATCACTGGTATTATTGAATCCTAGTTTTAACTATAAAAGTATTATGAGTAAATAACAATAAACGTATATAAATGCTAGTGAGTATTTATAATTAAATCCCAGTTTAACATAGGATGATTTTAAGAAAGTGCCTATAAGTTTATGAAAAATAAAATAGTTGTCATGAGTTCATTATTAAGCTATGGATGGAATTTTCATTATCATCATCATTATATTATGATAGTTAAGTAAATTAAGTAACTAGTTTAATGGCCATATAAGTAAGTAATGGTCTTCACTATGTTTGTTTGGAAGCCATTAGTTAGAGTATATTTATGTCTGTTCATCAATATACATAAACTGAGCTAGTAATATCTATAAGAGTGTTGGATATATAAATTTTGATATTGGGATCTTATGATTTTATTGACATGGATAAAATATAAGAATGTCATTTTTTTGTTTGTTAGTCATCTAAGCCATGTGTAATAAAGAATGTACCAAATGGGTTTGAACTCAGTACACTATGCACAGATAATATTTATCTAGATTTAGAACAATCTAGTGGCACTCGTGAAAAACACATATACTTAGCTAAACTGAATAACGAGTGATTTAATCCCTTTTCCAACTTAATAATATTAACTTTATATATTTTTTTATAAGTTGTTATAAATAGCACCAGTGAGTGCATGTGACCATGAATGGTCGTATATACATGGAAAGAAGAATGAGAAGGATTCTTTGTTAAAAAAACCTATTATTGGAGATAAGCATAATGCACACCATGGATTTCACAGTAATTTTATTCAATTGCTATATCTAATATTAGTTTATCTAATGACAATGGCTAGTATATTTTATTGGTCAAATGACTTCCCAATATCGAAATATTTTAATGATGACAGTTTAATTTTCATTTTGTTATTATTTTGTGTTGAAAAATGGGATAATTTATTTCATTATTAGCATGACAGAATTAATGTTTATGATAGTTGCAAACAGGCTATGATATAATATTTAATTAGTTACAAATAGACACCCAAATAGAGTATGATATGTATATGTTCTTATTTATATGTTAGCGTCATCCTTATTTAATTATAAATTGTTTATCGCTAACATAGTAAATTCATTTCGCATTTAATTTTATTCGGTTACAAATGATGAACCGCTGGATCATATCCTGTTTAGTTATTTAATTACAGTGACTATCATTGTGTCATCTATCATTCCATCGATATATATTTTAATATTCTGTAACATTATTTTTATTCTGTTACAATATATATACATATTGTATAAGGTAACATATAAAGTGTGAATATATCTAAGGTATATAAATAAAATATAAAGTGTATAATATATGAAGTGTATAATAAAAAAAAGTGTTAAATATCGTATAAAAAAAAGGTACAATATATAAAGGTTAAATAGATCAAATATAGAGTGTATAATATATATATATAAAAGAGTATATAAAAAAAAAAAAACTCACAAAAATAACTAACAATTTAAATAGGATCGGGGTTGTTTGAAGTAACTCCCGCGGGGTGAAACAACATCCCAACACATCATCATCATCGTCGGTTATCCATTCATCTTCCTCTGCCCCCCCGAAAAGAGGTCGTTCGGGGTGCATTGCCAAACTTTGTGCGAATTCGCTGCCTTCATACGGTATCCCGTTATGCAGCTCGACATTCTTTCTTCCGTAAGTGCTTTTTCACATTCCTTGCTTTGATTTTGCGTCACTTGGGATTTGTTCTTTTCCAACCCAATTTGTTCTTCATACCGTAAAATGTGCTATTTTCATCATCCATTTGGAATTTATGTTGCTAAAAATTCATTTTCTTTGACTATGGTACTTTGCTGATCGACTTTGGCTGCTTCTCTAAAATTATTTTTATTATCATCTTCACTCTGGCCAATAATTTGCACTATCTCATGTCTATTAAGTCTCTTAGCTTGGAAATCACTAGCAAAGTTGCTTTCCTTACTTTCCCTTTCTCTCTCTTCTTTCATTTCTGCTACATCTCTCAATTCTGGAATACACGTGATCATGTTTCCTTCTTGGTCAGTTACTTTACTTCTTTGTAGCAGGTTTTCTTTTATTTCATATATTTCCTCTCTGATCTCCCTTTGGGCTTCTTCACACTCTTGCAATTTGCTGTTAAATTCTGCCCCTACTTTAAAGACCCTTTCTTTCAAACCCTTTTCTTGACATTCTACTTGTTCAACTAAAGCCTTCACTTCTTCTTTAATCACAACAAATTCCTTTCTATTTTCTTCTTGGTTTTTATGTAACATTTTTTTAACTTCTCCCTGAATTTCTTCAGACTTCTGCTGACAGCTGGTTGACAATTCCTGTAGACCTTGGCACATTTCTTCCAGTCTTTTATCTCTGTCTGCCATCTCTTGTCTAATATCTCTGCTAAGGTTTTCAAATCTTTGTGACATTTTCTGATCTCTTTCCTCCATTTTCTGATCCATTTTCTCTGCATCCTGTCTAAGCTGTCTCAGCAACCAATTAAAATCCTGGCCTTCCTGCTTAATCTCCTCTACCGGTATCTGTTCAGATATTTCGGTAACTGAATTCTCTGGCATATCAAGAGTTTTCTGTGCACACTCATCTCTATCCTGGCTCATACCATTTTCCCTTTCTATTTCTTCTGTACTGCTGTTATACTCATTAATCTCTCTTCCTGATCTCAACACGATACCTCCACCTTTCATCTCCATTCCTACTTCTATCTCTTCCCCACTGCTCATTATTTCTGTTTCTTTGTTCATTCTGTATACTATATAATCCTTTCAAAATTTATTTATTTATTTTTCGCACCTAATAAATATTTGATTTTTAAAACTTTTATACTTTTAATACGGCTGTTTGCTGCTCTCCCCCTTCAAGAACGACTCGCTCACTTCCATCCCAACTCTATGCCTAACTCACTAATATATCTATAAGCCTACACCTTCATCTCGATGCCCGTCCAACATGTAATCAATTAAAAAAAAATTTTTTGTCTCCCTACTTTTTATTTTATAAAACATATGAAATTCTTTTTTTTATTTAAAAAAAAATCCCTTCTTTTTTTCTAGCTTTAATAAAATATACGAAAAATTTAAAAAAAAAATCTTTTTTTTTTTTTCGTCTATATATCTAAAGTATAACACATATTTTAATATTAAAGATGACTTAATAAAAATTTAACTCCCCCGGTCTCTTCTTCCAGCTGTTTTTTTTTTTTTATATTATATATATACTTAAATGGTTCATGCTTATGACCTAATTTCGTTTACCCGTCTGCACCAATTTCAATCCTTTTAACTTTTGGTTAATTTAACGTTACTTTTATATATATATTTCTTACTCATTTTAAACCACTCCAATTCATAAAAATACTTTGATAAAACAACGAGACCCCCCTTTTCTTTTAATCTAAATTTCTTTTCTCTGCTCCCTAATGACAAATTTATAAGAGGATGACTTATAACTTGATCAATCATCCTCGGGCGCCAGTCACTAGTGAACAGGAAAGACACAAAATAAATTTAATAAATTTTTTTGCTATATACACACAAAAGTCCATAACTCATAGTGTTTACATCGAAGCCTCACTTGGTCATCCAAACGCGGAAAAAAAATCTTACATATATACATTATTCAAAAAAAAAATTGACTCAAAATCATTAATTTTGACCAAAAGAATTATATATATACTCCATAATCTCTTCAGGGGTGGAAATGAGTTACAAGCCCCATGATTTTGGGCGTCCAAACGCGGAAAAAAAAAAACAAACAACTTTATATTCTATCTACATACACTTTATATATTATCCGTGTTATACTTTATTTATATACCTTACATACATATTATACACTGTATATTTGATCTCTATATCCTTTATATATTACACGCGTTATATTTTATATATATAAAAACATATCTTTTATTTTTGACTAAGATGTATACTCGTTTGGGTATATATCTGTTTAAGTTTAAAATATTTACTAATAACCGATGATTTCATTATATGTGTTGATAATTGTTAGAAGCACTAAATGTATTATGATAGTGTAATCTACTATGATGTATTACCATAGGTTTAGTGTAGGATTAGGCCATGAGTTTATATTTTGAAAGAAACCATAATTTATCTCTGTGTTTATATAAGTAAAGTCTTTTTTTTTTATTTGTTTTTTTTTTACTAAGTTTACTGATATGAAACGGAAATCTCCAATCCCTTTCCGTTTCACCATCAACCTAATGACCTACTCATCTAAACTAATTTCGAACCTATTTTTAATGTAAAAATGTAATATATAAGTCGAGCGGGAAAACTTTGCTACAATGGCCGCTTGAATGGCATCATCCATTTACATACGAAAACACGCTATAATTAGACAGGTTTGATAAAATTATAGCGGAGAAATGCTCATAAATTATTATAAAATGTTTTATTAATTTTCAGTCAATTCTTAATTATATTCGCTATAATATTCGTATGTGGATGGATAATTTAAACCTTGGAATAACGGCAAAATGATTCATATATATTTAAGTTTAAATAAAAGTAATGTAAATGTTTTCTTTAATTTATTTAACGGTTTTCTGATTTAATGTTTTACATATATAGTTGAAACAAGTATTTTCTTTAAATTTGCTTTTTTTTAATAAACAAATATGTTAAAAGTTATTTAGTTTTATAAAATAAGAATTATCTGTTCGCAATTAAAAAATGAGAATTTTTGTAAACAAGATATCAATTAGTGACACACCCGGGTAAAAAAGTAAAATCTGTTTTCTGATTGATTTTTGTTTGCAACAAAAGACTTTTTCATTAAATCAGAATACCGTTCCTTCTGCTAAGTAATAACACCTGAAAAGGAATTTAATTAATGAAAATGAATCAAATTATATAGTTTATATATTTTGATACATTTTTTAAGGAAATTAAATATAACACCTCGGAGATTTTATCAGTTGTTGTAGAAATTGAATTATATTATTTTGCTTTAATTAAAAGTCAATTAGGTCCGAGGTTTACGAAATTCCAGAAAGGTGTTAAAGTTTAGTAGAAGGATATAAATAGGCCTTATTTTAAGCGGGAAGGGAGAATCCATCTTGCTTTTGAAGAGAGTTAACATCAGAAGTCAAAATTGTTCAACCGTAACATGTCTGGCTAAAGTCAGGCAAAATTTTGCTGCTTTCCCGTGATGGAACGCCTAGTTCAATCCATCAAATGCCAAAGGAACAACCAAGCTTACACCAACTAAATTTGAAGATGCCATAAGCCGTAAAAATAATTTGCCTTCGTTCCGATTTCAATCCAGCTAAAGAAACACTATTTTAAAAAATCGTCTCCCAACTAAAGTGAAGATGCCATAAGCCGCCCAAGAATTCACCTTCATTCCAGTTTCGAATATCTCCAGCCCATCTACAGGAGAACTGTTTTAATATTTAAAATCGCAGAGCTCTGTAAATTTCAAAAACAGTCATTGTTTCTTCAAAACAGGTTAGCTAACCATATTATTGAACTTTCTCGCTAAATTGTTTCTGAAATAATATTTAAATGAAATACTTTTTGCTAATTTTTCCTTAATTCAATAGTGTAAACTGTCTAAATTGTTTCCTAAAATAATATTTTAATTCTAGAAAATGTAATACTTTTGCAAATTTTTCTTTATTAATTAATATTTTGCTATATAATTTAATCACTGCAATTATATTTTGCTTTTCTTTTGCTTATTTTATTTATTATTAGTTATGCCTATGTTTCGAAACGGCGTGCATTTAATTATAGAATATGTTTTTAAACATATAAATTTAAATTATTTATATAGCGTCATTTCGTGCGCTGTTTCGAAACCCAAATCCATATTTTTGTCATTTAGTAAATTAATTAATATAAATATAAAATGTGGCTTTTCAACCTTTATTTATTATGTTACTAAAGATTAAACTAGCCTGGAGTGTAATTATAAGTATATTTTTTTTAGTTAAGTATTCGTAAGTCCCTTATTAAATATACTTTTCCCCCTTTTTAAAAGTTTAGTAGTTATAGATAACTAAAGAGATTGAACGGGATAAAGTAAAGTTTGTATATCTTCCCGTCAGTAGCATATACATATTTCTCATGCTACAGAAGAGTTGGCTCTTTTGATCAAGCTGATAAACTGGTGTTCATTTAATATATGATATTTAATTTATAATATCCTTCGGCTTGGCGGATGTGAAACTTATTTAGATTTCCTCGTTGTGCTGTTTTTTTTATACATATATAAGATGGAGCCACGGCGTTGCCAGACGCTCTTCTCTTATGGGTAGTGCAGTAGCGAAGTCTGAGCTACGGGCCAGATTAGCACGTAAGTCCCCCGCCTCTGAACCAAATAAAGGTTCCCCATTAGCAGCATGACGACCGGTTATTGGGTAAACCGTTGTTTGTCACAAAAACCCTAAAACTATTCTTCCATCCGCAGAGCCACTTTATTATTATATTTTACTTGTGCCTAGCGTATTAGTAAAATCGTTATAGCCAACTCTCCCTCCCTAATATGCAGTCTTCGGCGTTGATCCGAAGCATTCTTGAAAACCCGTTCGATCTAAAGCTATCTGGGACGCTTTAAAAGCCCATAGTTAAAATAAATTTATTATAATTAAGGTGTATTAAGTTTCACTCCAGACTTGGTTTGATTTTACGTAAAAGAGCCACTCGAACTGATTATAAAAGGACATAACAAATAAGTTAATGTAGTGATTAGTTGTATAGCAGGATATTTGGCTCCATTGAATCATAGCCACAAACCTATTTGCCAACATCAATTATTGTTCAAATAGTCTAGAGAATGTTACTTTATAAATAAAATGCCTGCGTGCATTTGCCAACAACAATTGTCAATAAATATATTTTAATTCATCATATATCAGTTTCTGTCTCATTATTAAATCAATCCAATTCACTAATTGCCCATAAGTATTCATTAGTAAAGCCCCTATTATTTAAATATGTTAGATTTTATCTGTGGAATGTCTAGTATTTACGTTGTTTATATATATATGTTTAAGTCCATGAGTCTTATTGTTTTCTCCGATTTGCTAGTGGGCCGGATGAAGAATTAAATCTCGTGTGCTACCATTGTTATGTTATCCATTGGGTGTTAGATCTGGTGCTTGGAGAGTGGGTTCGAATCCAGGCTGGTCCCTGACCTAAATCTCGGGCTTGACTGGGTTTGAAGTACATTTTGTGAGTTCCAGCTCGTGTTAGATGGATAAGCATGTTTTGACTGGCACAATATATATATATGCAAAGGTAAGTGAACTTCTATAAAGTAATATTCTCTCAAATATTTCTGTACAGAGATAAGAGTATACAGTCTATATTTTGCCTGATAGTAATGATTTCATATTTTTCTTGTACTTAGAATCTATAGTTGAGATTGTAAATACTTATTTTCCAGACAAAAAATGGGTGACTATTTGGATTTTTTATTTTATGGCTGTTTGAAAATAAACATTCTTCAAAAAAATTAATCTTATATGTTATTTAATAGTTCGTGTGGATTTGAACTTGATATTATCAACACAATTAATACAGAATTTTAAAAGTCTTACACTTTTCAGTTTTCAGCAAAAAACTTTTATTATTAATTACAGTTATTATTATTATTTTTATTTTATAATATTTTAGTAATTACAGTTATTATTAATTAGAATTAAATGGAGGATAGACAACGTTAAAAGAAGAGAATAAGATCTGATGAAGACTGCATAGTACAGTCGAAACTGTAATTAATAATAAAAGTTTTTTTTTTGCTGAAAAGTCAAAAGTGTAAGATTTTTGAAATTCAATATTATATATGAAGATAGCAAAAGCAAAGGAAGAAGAAAATAATTTAAAATGATTGATAAAGGTGGTAATGACCATAACATAAGGTTTTTCAGAAATTGTATATTGCTTTCTATAATGTAAATGAAGACTGTTTATTAGTCTATCTTATAAAGTTTTAGTTTGATTGGAATTTAACTATTTTAGTTCATGTGGCAAGAAAATAATAATTATTTTGTTTATTTATCAGTATTATTTTTTAATTCATTATAGATTATTACTTTTACATTAAAGACTTTTATAACCTTTCATCATTATTGCCAAGATGTGATTGGTAGAAATTTTTAAAACTCACGCTACCCTTATTAAATAATTAGTCTTCAAGTTTTTACTTGAATTTCAGTCCGTTTCTTTTTTATTATTGTAAATATTGTGATTTTCATTAGTATTCTTTGTCTTATGACTTAATAAAAAAAATTTTTTCACTGCGATTATAAATCTTTATTAAAATTACAATTTTAAATTCTGAAGAGTGCTTTCATTATTTTATTAAAATGTTTTATTTTGACTGAATTGAATATTCAGACTTTTTGTAAACATTGTAAATAAGAACTTATTCTCTTCTTAAACAATGCACAAAGCTTTTATTCCTAATTCATAATATTTATCACAATGATAAACAATATTTTTTAATTAAAATTTTTAACTCAAAACACAGATGCCAAAGATTAAATAACGCGATTCATTTTTTTTACTGGGTGTGTTTAATTAAATTTTGAATTATTATGATTAGTTTTTGTTTTTCATACTAATGTTTTTTTTTCTTTTAATAATTTGAAAATCTTTATTGACAGCTTGGTTTGTGTATTTAGAAATTTTTTCTTTGTTAAGAGTATAGTTTTTCAAAGTATTGTCTATCTTTCTGCCCACATATATATTAATGTAGATTTTAAATAATTTAGATGAAATTCTAAGAATTTTAATGAGAGCGTAAATAATCTTATCTGACAAATAAACTGGCATGGATATAATAAAAGGTGGGCAACAGGGCTGGTGGAAGGCAGTAAGCAAGGTAAGCAAGGCATAAGGGTGCTGATACAAGAGGGTACTAAAACAGTGCAAAATTAAGAATCCATTTTTGTTACGTTATGAATATTAAATAATGTGACTTGATTCATTATTTCTACAAAATAAGGAAATATAAACTAATTAAAATAAACAATTACTTTAAATGTGATTTGTCAATTATAATTTTTTAGGGTTTGTGTTTCTTGTATAATATTCTCATTTATGTCTTTTTATGTTGGGTTTACACAATCTATATTTCACACCATGTTGGTATGTGATGTGAAAATGGAACAATATATTGTACTATTCCTATCCATGCTATTTATATATATAGCAATACATTCCATTGTAGCAGTATTCCGATAATTTAAAAAAAATACATATGTGTTTCAACATGTAGATTCATGTGCATGTAGAAACAAGTTCAATAGTTGATGATATTGTATCTAAGTTTAGTTTTGTAGGTCAGAAAGTAAAGTTATCATTATGTAATAGTAATTTTTTCATTATCATCTTTAATAAAACATTAAAAGGTATATAAAATCACATAGATTTGTTTTTTGAGGGAAAGGAGTGCCAATTACTACTTTGCATTTGTGGTGCTGATAACCCTTCTTCTAGCATTGGTGGGCACTATTTACATCTAAATGATTCTTTAGGAATCTTGCTTGTGAATTATCTTAGTAACATATTCAAACTTGTTTGTTTGATGAATATATTTATTTTAAATAATATATGTAATGTATAATTGACCAAATGCACATTAATTGTTCTAAAGAGAAATCAAGTAAACAAAGCAAAACTCTCCATACACTATTGCCACCCTGTGCCAACCAGAGTAATTAATCAATGCCAGAAGGCTTGTGCATAAAATCCCTCTCTAATGCCTACTCATCCAATATCCCCAGACTAGTTTTTGGCTTGTGACCATCGTCAGTGAGGAGCTTTGGATTTGAGAGCACTGCACCTAGATCTTAGGATCTTCTGGCATTCATTGATTACTCTAGTTGGCACAGGGTGGCAATACTGTATGGAGAGTTTTGCTTTGTTTATAAACAATTATGTGCTAGTATAAGATAGTGATCATGTGATGCTTAATGGTTTAAGAAATCAAGTAGTTGTTGGTAAGGGAAAGAGGGATTCAGAGAATGAATTAGTCATATCAGTATTTTCTTGATAACAAGTTGATTCTATATTCAGAATGTAACATATTGTATATCTATAGAATAAAAATTGTTTTTTAAATCTAAAATTAATCTTTGAACAATATTTATCTGTGTAATTTTGTTACAATATATTGAAAACAATAATGGTTGTTGCTTATGATATTTCATAAACATCCATATTTTTTTAAAAAAATGTTTTTTTAATGTAGAAAATCTTTTTAAGGTAAATTTTGTAATGGATTTTTAACATATTTCTATTAAATGGAATTTTTTTTTCAAATTTTAAACATGTTAAGAAATCTAAAGTACTGCAATATAACAGTGAAACACTTCAGGGTTGTCCAATGGTTTATATGATTTAGGGGTAATTGGCTGACCAAATTTCAAACATGTTGATATTGGTCAATAAATTTTCGGTGATGCACTGGAGAAGACAGTATTTATTTTTTAAAAAAGTTAATGCCAAAATAAATATGTTAACTTGATAACTCACATATTCATTAGGAATCATTGAGTGTTTCTCCCAGAAAAAAAAAACATATTTATTCTTCCGCAGCATTAGAAAGCAGTAATTTGTAGGTCATAATGACTGCTGTTTTTTCTAATGTAAATTTCCCTATAATGCTTTTATTGATTTTTTTCATTGATAAAAAAAATATAGTTTTCACAGTAACATTTTGAAACAAACAAAATATGATATTATATGTAAAGCTCACAAATAAGCTCTTAACAAGCTTTGCAGAATATCTCCAACCCCAAACCAATTTCTGCTACTGGCTTCCTTATTTGTGAACTCTATATATATTATTTATAATACAAGCTTGTTAATTTAGATCATGTGTCATATGACTTGATTTCTTTGATAATGTTAGCAAAATATGATTTTTGCATGTTTATAAAATATTTTTGATTATTTTTACTCACTAATTGGTTTATCATTATTTAAAATGAAAATAAAAACACATGTAAATTTTCAATTTATTCATTTAATTTTATTTTTAGCAATAGAAGTTAATAAACTTGTCTGTAATATAAAGATAGAAAACTACAGCATCTGTTATGTCATTATCTATCAGAATTGACACAGTTGTAAAATCTTTTCAAATATTGTAATTATTATAAAGCCAATATAAGATTTTAATGCAGAATTTGATAGATATATCCTAAATCTATCTTCATTTGTTCACATCTAAAAAACAAATAGTGAAAAAAATGTTTATACTAACTTAGTTTATAATGTTTATAGTACATTGTTCTGATTTACAAGTCTGTTTTTAAATATTTAAAAAAGTTGAATGTGATTTTTTTTTAGAATATTCAAGTGCAACTTACTATAAAATAAAGATTTTATGCAAAAACAACAATTGAATATTTTCTAAAACTCTCATCAGGTGAAGCAAAAGAAGTCAGATGTTATAAGAATTAATGATCTATTAAAATAGAAATAAAAACAAATCCTACTTTTGATTGATTGTAAAAGTTGCTTTTTTAAAATGGATGAAATTTTATTTTCTCTTGATTGTAAAAGTTTATTTTTTCTTCCTTCATTATATTATTTTTAGTGTGCCATAAATTTCTTTTAAAATATTACACATTCTGTGACCTTATATTTTTATTCTTCATTTTAAATAGAAGTAATTACAAAAAAAATGTTGTAGTTCTAAAAAATTAAAAATAATTTATACAAAAAATATTTTATAATAAATGCTTTTATCTACTGTGTGAATACTAAAAAGTTTAAAATAATGCATATATAATATTTTATTTACTATATACTAAAAAGCCAAAAAATAATTGTTTTTTCAACCACGATTGAGATTTTTATATTCAATTTGAAATAAAAGTGTGGTATATCCAGAAATTAATTAATTCACTCACTAATTTTTTCAATTAATTGAATTAATTAATTATGGATACTCCATGTTTCAATTAAATATAAATACTCAAATTATTAAAACATTAAAAATACACAAGTATCATGAATAATAAATTGACAATGTACATTGATTATTAGTTTGTAAAAGGTCGATTAGACACCAGATTGATTAATCAATTAGGAAATAATGCATAGATACTAGGTCAAAGGTTTACAAACTGAAAGATAGATAATGATTAGCAAATGAAATTATAAGACTAATTAACAGCCGCCACACTTGTTAGCAACAATTCAGATAGACTATATCACATAAATTCAGTATTGATACAGATGTGAGTAATCAGATGCATTAGCTTATCAGTCAGTGACTCTGGTTGAAGTCTGATTCATGATAGTGTTCAAGGAAGGAATCACTTTATTATAAATATAATCCATTAGAGACAATGTGACAGTATCCAAATGATTTATTACAAAATTACTCTGAATTGATCTGGATGAATTATGTGATATTTATCTCATCCCACATATCAACAAACCTGCCCTTTGAAGTAAGGAGCTGATCTTGAGCCTTAATTTTGGCCAACTTGTTCATGATGTAACTTTCTTCTTGAAAGCATGATGGATTGAACATTTTTTTTACATTGGGCAGTCCAGAAGGCATGAGTGATGACCAGTGAGAGTCTGATTACTGGTATAGATCTGGGTTTTATACTATCTCTCAATGAGATGGCAAGATAATAATTAGTTTTGACGTTATGGAAAATGAAATGTTTTGAGATAGAGAGGCCTGTGTAAGAAAGAAATAAATGGTCAAAAGTATTTTCATGCCTCTGACAGAGTTGGTAATTATGGTTGAAGAAAACAATTATTTTGGAGGGTTTTAGTGAATAGTAAATAAAAGAGTTTATTCTAATATATATATATTATTTTATGAAAATTGCATTAAAATGTTTTAAATGAAACATCGAAACATAATGCTGCAAATACGTTTAATCTATTATTTTCAATAATAATTGATTATTTGCAATTTTTAAATACAGTAGAAATATCAAACTATACTATATTTTGTTACTAACCAGCTTTGGGTACAAATGTATATAGCATATAATAGCTCATATTTTGTTGATTAACTTGGATTAAAATGGAATTTGTATTGTTCATTGAATTGCACATGTGCAGTACTTTTAAATACATGCATATACATAACATTTTTATTTGTATAGAATACATATATAAAATAAGATTATAGTATAAACAAAATTTTAAAATAATTATAATATAATTATTAGTAATAAGTCGAGGGGATACATTTGTGTATATTTTACTGAAAATGCATTTACATATTCATTTTCTGAAACAATAAGAATTACAAAAATGTAATTATTGTGTTTTTATTTTTTAAATAAAGAAAATAGTAAAATTTCAGACTTTTGTTGCTATTAAATATGCTCTGGGCTATATTCTTTTTTTTTTAATAGTTTTTTTTTATTTATAGAAATGTAATAATATTGGTCTTATTATTAAGAAATTAAGATTTCTCTAATTGTTTTTATGTTTTTAAGTCAGAATTAATTTTTAATGTTTTAAAATTTTACAAAACTTTTAACATTAATCATAGAAAACATTCAGTATGCAATATACTGTACATCAAATTTGGAAAGGATGATAAAGGAATAATAATATGTATGTGCTTTCAACACAAACTGATTAATTATTATTAATAATAGGATTGTGTATGGCATTTCAAGACATATTGTAAAGTGTATTTTCAATTTTTAATTTTTATTATTGAACATGATTGTGTATGAGATTCAGAGATGGAAAAATTGTTGCTTACACTTTGTAAAATGTATTAAATTTATGAATTTTTATATTGTTTTGTTTGTTTATTTACATTTTTGTTTGTTTGTTTACATTTTTTATTGGAGAGCATATATAGTTGAAGTTGTATAGTTTGATACAGCATCGTGTGTGGCAATAGAATTTTATGATGATAAATCTATACTTTTGTTAATACTATACATTACATGTTTTAGATGTTTTTACTTTATTTTTTAAGAAAAGGTTGTGCTGTTTTTTTTAAATAATATAGTTGTAACATCTATGAATACGTTGAAAATCTAAAAGTTTTTGCGATACTTTTTTTTTTAGTAATTAAAGCCTAGAAGAAGTTATTAATTACTTGCAAATCTATAATGTACTACTTACAAAGACTATATTGTAATGGCTTGCATTAAATCTGATCTTATATTCAATTTATAGAAGTATCATATAATTGAAATTTTTAACTTTGATATTGGATACATGTTTGGAAGATATTTTTCAAAATAAGATACTATAAAAGTAGTTTTGATTTATGATGTTAATATCTATTGGTGTAGATTTCTTTAAATCCTAAGTTGTTTAGTATAGTGGTACAACATCAGTCTTGGGAACTTAAAGTTCTTGGATTTGTTCCAGTATTGGTGGAAGTTGTTTGACTCCACAATGTAAGGCTCTTGGATTTGTTCCAGTATTGGTGGAAGTTGTTCGACTTTACAATGTAAGCCTCTAGGATCATTTCATTATACTCATGCTTCTGTCATTCCAACTTCTTATAAATTTCCAAGCAATAAAGCCATTCAATTATTTTATTTTATATATTTCATCATATGAATTACATATATGTTTCACTTCTTCAAACCATTGCTAATGGCTTGTTTTTGAAAATTCTGATTCTTTATTCAACTTATAGGAATATCATTATTCAAGATATTTAACTTTGTTACTGGAAATATTTGGAAGGTATTTTATAAATAAGAAAGTACCTTTGAGTTATAACACTAAATATCTATTTGTGCATATTTCTTAAGTTTCTTTCCTTTTATAGTTTAGTGTAATGATAGAGAGTCAGGGTCAGTGACTTGAAGTCCTCATATCCATTTCAATTCTCATATTTTCTTACGCCAACTTTTTTATGGACTTCCAAACAATAAAGCCATTCAGATATTTTATTTGTTTAGGTTTAATCACATGAGTTAAACCTAGAAAGAGACTACACATGAGATGGTTGGATGAAATAAGAAAGTATGTTGGGATGATGTGGAGAAGAGAAGTTAGAGATAAGCGAAGATAAACTAAACTTGGAAAGTCTTCATCATGCAGTGGATTGACAATCATTGAAAATGATGATGAGGATTCACATGAGTTGTTATTTTTTATATTTAGTTGAGAATTCATGTGAAGTTCAATTGCTTAAAGTATCTTCGTTAGAACTGATCATTAGAATCCCACATTACATGATCACCATTTCTTATGTTTACAGAGTCTGACGATCTATTTTTGCACCAAATACACAGAGCATATTTTTAATGCTGTTTATTTAAGGAACAATTGTCTTTATTCTTCACTGAAGTTTTAATAAATTGTTTATGGGAAGCTAGTGTATATGTATAAAGTATAAGCAATGATGTAATTATATTACAGATTTACGCTTTATATTATTATTAAGAATACGACCATTTACACGAACTCTAATTACTCATTGTTTAAGCAAAATGTAAATGTTAAATATAATACATTTTGAATTATATACCGTGACAATACAAAGCCAATAGCAAAGGTTCAGAATGTTTTATTATACAAGATCACCTCCCCTCCCCATAACCACAATTTCATTATCAACGAATGAAAAAAAAAAATAGTAAATAAAATATTGACGACTTAGAAATTAATAGAAACGAAAATTATGTTCACTGTACATACATTTTATGTACATATACTTATATGTATATATTAAGTAGAGGAATTTGAACATAGAATTATGATGTAGAGTAACTGATAAGTGCTGGTTCTGCACAAAATATGTATATTAGGGATCATTCATCTTTTTCATATATATGTGGTCATCTGTATGGGTTGGTTGAGATGAATATAGACTGAAAATCCTAAGTTCAAATCCCTCTATTTACTATAGTAAATATTCAGTAGACTAGATGAATAGGTTAATTATATGTATATGTATTACATTCGTTTTCAACATATATTTATATAAATTATAAGGTCATTAAGGGCAGCTAATTGGAAATGAGTGTGGTCATTTCAACTCCAAAAGAAAGATAAATAAACAATAAAAAATAAAATGCTGCCTTAGAGTAGAATTTGTGAATCACAATTATGTCCACTTGTAAAACATGTTGAGTCATTATTCTGTTTATTTACTATTTTGTGATGTTGTATTTTAACTTGGTCACAGGCTGTCCCTAATTGTAATTGGCCAATGTATTTTATTCTCTGCCATAACGTTTCAATTAAAACAATCAGCATTGTACTTCTAAGATAATTTTTATAATGTAAGCTGGGTTTATCTCTCCCCTGAAAGCCATACTCAAGTTTACCATGAAATATTCCTTTAGGAAGTTCTGTTTTGTTCACTCATTTCACTTATCCAATCTAATATATGCCTATGGACATGCACCTATATATTCATATCTCTAAAAATGCATATTATAGCATGTTTTGTTATTATGCATGGATTTTGATATCTGTGACATGGATTGGAATCAAATGTCAAGGATATAGGGAAATTACTGTATATAACAGCTATATTTAACTAAACATTGATTTAACAGTGATTCTTAAATGTTATCATGTCTAATAATGTGTTAAATAATATCACAATTGATGTCTGAAACTCAATGCTAATTCTTTATAAAGACTTCCTCTTTCTTTCAGAATTTTTCTTTATTATATTATACACATGCAGTTTTTATATTTTCATTGTCTGATATCATCTCAATTATAATCTTCATATAATCACATCTAAAATATATTAGTAAACAAATATTTGCTTACAGATTAAGTTTTTATATGGGAAATGAATTATTACAATGATAAATATGTTTAAAAAGTAATTTTCAAAATGAATATTTTATAATTCTACTTTATATCAACTTGATTTTATTTTTCCAAGGTAGAATCAATTTAAGATGGTTGTTTTTGGTTCTAATATTTTTATTGTAGTAAATTATTTCATATACAAAAACTTTTGCTTCAATATTACTTTTAACAGCAACAATTAGATTACATAATGATACTAGGAAGGTTAATAGTGAGAAGGGTATAAGACAGGGTGACTCCATATCTCCAAAACTTTTTACAGCAGTACAGAAAGAAGTATTTTGTGGATAAAAATGGGAAGCTAAAGGAGTAAAAGTAAATGGAAATTATTTAAGTCGTTTAGATTTTTCAGATGATGTAGTTGTTTTTGCAAATAATGCTTCAGAATTTCAGGAAATGTTGCAAGACTTACCATATGAAATTAAGAAAGGAGGACTAAAAGTAAAAGATGAAAATAAAGATTTATTATGATGGCTAGTTAAAAATTACAAATACCTTGGTCAAATTATTACTACAGATGAAAGCATAATAGATGAAATTAATTATAGAATTAAACTTGGCTGGAATGCTTTTGGTAGAAATAACTTAATATTGAAAGGAAACATTCCTATGTGTTTGAAAATGAAGGTTTTTAATAAGTGTGTTTTACCAGTTCTTATTTATGAATCTGAGACTTGGACACTTAATAGAAGATCAATACAGATACTCCAGACCACTCAAAGAAGTATGGAGAGATGGATGTTAGGAGTATCAAGAAGAGATACTGACATCATTGAAAGAATTAAAAGACTGAAGTGGAGTTGGACATATTGCTAGAAAAGATTATAATAGATAGACAATTTAAATCTTAAACTGGATTCCAAAAGATTGTAAATGATTCAGAAAGAAACCATGTGTGAGATGGATGAATGAAATAAGAAATGTGCAGAGTTGATGTGGAGAAGAGATGCTAGAGATTAGAGAAAATGGATTCAACTTGTAGAGACTTTCATCCTGCAAAGGATTGATAATTGTTGGTAATGATGATGATGATGATTACTTTTGTTATTTAATATTATTTTGATGTAATAATATGAGAATTATAGTATTTGTGAGAGATGAGAATTCCGATTTCATCATATTATATAATATTAATCACAATAAGTTTATAAGTGTATTGGGAATGATGAGGATATTGTTTAAGGTAGTTAAATGAGTATTTGATAGTTCTACATTGAGAAAAATAAAATAGAATCAGTTTATAGTATATGTTTAAAATGTTCAGTTCAGAGAAAATATTATTGATGGCATTTCTATATACCTCTCTCTGAATTAAACTTTTTAAACATTATTTTAAAAAATCTTTGCAGTTTCTATATTGATATGGAATAATTTCACATGGATGTGAAACTAATTTTAGTTGATTTTAGTCACAAAACATTATTATTATGATCTAGATAAGGAATGTGAACATATGGTGTATCAATAACGTTATATGCAAGTGCAAATTTACTGAATGAAATGAACATAATAAAGGTCTTTTAGAGTTAATTTAGTAAATATAATTGTGATTTTCAAAGCTTAACTCCAAAAGAAAGACTGAAAAAGTGGATATGTTAATCAAAAGATTAGACAAAAATAAAATACAATGTGCATGGCATAAATAGTTTTGTAAGTTCCAACTTGCGTATATAACTTTTAGCACATGAAAAGTATAAAAACAAAAGAATAATGTTATGTTCAAGTCTACAATCCTCAATTCTTGTGTGTTTCTTGCTACAAGTACTTGTCTTGCAATATATGGTAGTCATTATTTTTAGTGTTAAAAATATTTTCACACTTTTTTTTTGTTATTACAAATATGCACCTGAAGGAAAATATGTGATTTATGCAAAATTCATGTTATGCAAAAATATATAGTTTATGTAAACCAAAGATTGCCTCTAATGATTGATATAATTAATAATTAATAAAAAGAAAATGATCAACAATAGTAAAACCATTGCATTGTTTATAGCATATAATCATTGTTTTAGATCATAGTTAAATGATTGCAAATATTAAGATGTAGTATCTTAAGATACTTAAGAAAGAAAAGGTGGATATAATGAAGAAAATATGTATTATTAGTAATAAAATAAATATAAAATATAAAGAAAAACTCTTACATTGAAGAATAAACAATGTAAAAGAATTTATTATTAACTTTACACCTGAAAAAGAGAATGCAGAAATGATTTGATTATCCTGGGAGTATTGAAACTGGTTTAAAAGGAGGGATGTTAGCCAAGAGGTCAGCACAGCCACTTTGCAAGCAAGCAGTTGGTTGCAGATGGTTGTTGTGGGTTTGCCTCCAAGCCAATGCTATGACATATGGAAAAAAGGAGGGATATCTAGAAAGCAATGAAGCAGTTAAGAAATTGCATGACAGTACATTAAGGAAAAAATGAGGAGTTAATGAAGATGAATTAAAATACTTGAACAATGAGTATAGAAACATAGGAAAATATCAGGATGGATAATATATTGAGGAACACAATGAAATGGCAGTCAAAATATAGGACAATTAAAAAGTATTGGATTGATTTATATAAAACAGAATTATCTGAAGCAGTATTGGAAGTGTTTTTGATTTTACTGTAATTGTTCCAAGAATCTTCATCCTACCTTCAGAGCCACCTTTTGTAAGTTTGAGTAATTTATATAAATATGTGAGTTAGTCTGGGTTTAAAACCTTAAACTCTTTTTTAAATCTCATGTTAATAGCTTCAATAATACTGATAGTCTGGTAGAAAGCCAACTTCATTAGATCCAAATTTGAATCCTAATCATAAATGATGATGGGCCCTGTATGGTTTAGTGTAGTAGCAGAGTGTCTGATTGCAGAGTAAAGTCCTTGAATTGATTCTAGTTTTGGCATTTCTGATGGTCGAACATCTTATGTTTTTCTGAACAAGAAAGCCATTCAATTATTTTGGCCCTGTATGGTTTAGTACGGTGATATAATGGCAGACTTTGAAGTGGAAAATCCTTGTAATGATTCTAGTATTGGCACTTTCAGTGAGCATTTTGATTATTTTTGCCTCTAGTGGTTTAATCATTGATAGAATGTCTAAAGTTCTCAAATCAATTTCAGTACTGATGCTTCAAATACTCAAACTTCATATGAATTCTCAAGCAATAAAATCATTCAATTATCTTTTCATTTATAAAGACAAAAGCCGGAACCTGGCCTGAAGATGGAAATTTTATAGCACTATATCAATGGTAGTCAACCTGGTCCCTACCACCCACTAGTAGGCATTTCAGCTTTCATGGTGGGCAGTAGGGGTTTTGTCCGACACTGAAGCACTTTTTTTTTTTAAAAATTTGACTTTTTAAAAAAATTCCATAGAGATTTATATGTTTTAGCTTGCTGTAACTCTGCTTTATAAATTTTATAAAGTAAAGTTACTTCCCCACTTTATAAATCACCATTACTGTGGAACCGGTGGGCAGTTAGAAAATTTTACTACTGACAGAGATACAAAAGTGGGTGGTAGGTATAAAAAGGTTGACTACCCCTGCACTATATCATCTGATATCTTTTGATTACTTAAGCTTAGAGTAAATGGTGTTGAGTAGAGTTAAAATATTTGCTCTTTGTTAATAAAAGCAGGAAGGATCAGAGAAAGAATGATTAAGTAAATAATAATGATGATGATATTTGAGATATCATAACATGTTGGAGGTCTGGAAATGTCAGAATAGACTTTAATTCAGATTGCCAATCTATTACTGCAGCAAATGATTATGACACTGGTTGGGTTTAAACCCAGACTGATATTACTGATGTTATTGATATAGTTGGTAATCTTAAATAGAGATAGGCTGGACCCAAAGCAATATAAAATTACAACTGATAGTCTGAAGGTAATCATAATCAGATACTAAGTGATAAAAAAACATTTTTTATCTTATTTAACTTTGATTATTATGACATGATGTACAATCTACAATAATTTAACTATTTATTTTACATCTACATTGTTTAATTATTAATTATCTACCTGTCCAATATTACCCAATACTGCAATACAGTTAGATCTTAGAAAGAAGCCAAAAGTCAGCCTTTATTTTTTTTAAAAAAATATTAAATTGGATGTATGTTATTGTACTTATATTGTCAAAAATTTTACCATACAGTATTTCCCAGTGAAAAGGTGACTGATTGTCCCTCCAAAATTTCTGCAATGACACCTTTGAATCAATTCATGTCGTATCTTAGCTATTCACTGCAAAACTTTAAAACACTAACATATTTGAATAATAAGTTATGACATGAAATATGGCAGAGTGCTTTGTACCTTAATTCACAGTATTCTAGCATTGTCTTTTGCCTTTAATTGTGTAAAATTGCTTCTGAAATATTTGAAATAATTCAAACTATATATGATAGTAAAGTTATGAGGCATAAAAACATTTTCAAATAGTTTGCGAGATTTTATAATGCAGAGTGGGTATTGAAGACAACCTATAAATTTTCACTGTCACATTTTCTGTCATAACTTATGATTCAGACATGCTACCACTTGGAATTTTTTTTGAAAAGCTAATGTATGTCACTCCATAACATGTGTAGATGTTGAGATAATATCATGACAGCATGTAGAGATGACTAATCATTTGTCACACATTGTAGATTAGAAACATTCCCTGAAAAGGTCTAACTTGAAATGATAAAATGGGATAAGATTAAAATGATTACAAGAAAGGATAATTTTTTGTTAGACATCTGTATTTCATTTCAGCTGTTCACATTTCATAAAGATTTTAATCTTAAACTTTATAAAATCTTTTATTATTTTTTTGTAAAACATGAATAGTATAGTTATATCCCATGGAAGACCTGACTAGGTAGTGACAGGTCCCACCTATACTTAATTAGATTCTAACTAATTGGTCATTTTCTGGTAATGAAATGAAGTGTTTGCATATTTCCCACTTTAGTTGCCTCTTTTGAATATCCTTCGATTATAAGGGACTTATTGCTTGAAAATTTAAACACTGTGTAAATCTGAACACAATATAACTAACATTCACAGTTTTGGGTTGAATGCAAAAAAAGTAAGATTTCTTTAGTTATGTAGTGGTATGAACACAATTTTCTTCTGTTACAAAATGTTATGCAAAAAACAGTTTATATATATATAAACTGTATCACATATACATATGGCATATACATAGTAGGTTCAGTAAAATGTGATCAGTTCTTTTTGCAACATCTTCTGTGAATCAATACATAAGTTACATAGTGGTTTAATTAAGCTATTTAATAAGAAAATTTAAAGCATTGGTGTATTGCATCACAAATTACGATTTGAAATGTGGCAATATGTTTAATACCTTCATGGATCACCTTTCATTGGGATACCTTATGTGTTACTAATTTTGTATTTTTTTTTTTTTATGTGTCAAAGCATCGTCCGGGAAGCGAATTCACAAACCCAGGACAACTGCTTGTAAGGCGGTCGTGCTAACCACTCGATCACCAATGCTTGACCTGATTTTGTATTGCTACAGATAAATTACAGTTCAAATTTTTATGAGAGAAAGTCAGTATAGGTTATTAACAATTATAAACTTAAATGAGTAAGATGGAAAACTAGAAAAATGCTTTATTTATGATATAATATCTCTTGATATGGATTTTCTTTCATTTTCTTTTATCAGTACCTCAGCAACGTAAAAGACTTTTATCTGATGCCATAGTTATAGCTGCACTTTTTTTTTCACCATCTTCATCATCAAATGAATGACTTGGGAATAATTAGTTACAAACATTTATAAACAAGAACAGGAAATGTTTCTATATGAATATTCCTTACAGAAAATTTACTCGCCAACAGAACCAACTATTCATGGGTAGATTTCTTAAATGCTGTCATCATATGAATTACTGGAAACTGAATATGTGAACCTAATCTGTAATCAACTACCACCTGCCAATACGTATAAAAAACACTGTTAACAGCTGTTTTGATTTCTATTTACTGATTTTCTCTTTTAGATTTTTGTTCTGGTCAACTTGAAACTTTACGATTTAAAAATGGAAAGCAGTTGGAGTGATTAATAGATTTCTTCTATCTTTATATTTTGCTGAGTTCATAAACACTTTTAGAGAAAGCAACTTTTCCTTTTCACTTGTGCGGTGAAAGAGATTTATGGTGAAAATTTTCTCAATGTGAAAGATAACTTTTTCATTGTATTTTGATATATGAGTTCAAAATGTGTGTTCTGTCATAAATAATGCATTATTCTTGTATACTAAATTTTCTCGAGCAAATAGCAGATGTTCTCATTATTTTATTTCATAAAGTATAATTTTTTTTTAGAAATTCAAGTCCGTAAAACTCTTTCTGTAAATAACATAATCGCTTTGACCTTTCGAATTAGAATTTGTTTTAAAGTAGCGGTTGTTAATTATATATCTATAAAGAACAAATTGTGGTATTAGCATAACGCTCTTGGATATTTCTAAATACTGAAGAAGGCAAAAACGTGTAAATCATCATCAATAGCAACGATTTGCAAACGGGCATGGCCATTCGAATTTCAAGATAAACATCATCATCGTCAGTAAAAATATTTTACAAAAGGGTATGGTCATTCCAATTCAAAATAAAGAAAAAATAGACAAAATAAAAAAAATGTACATTAGAGATTTAAAAAAGGCGTATGGTTTTATTGCTCTGGAGTTTGCAAGAAGTTCGAATACCAGACCAGCTATTGCTGGAATTCTGGCATCTCCCAGTCCCAAATTGGATATTCTATGTACTGCACCAAACTGTGGAGGACATATTAGAGACAAATTTTGATTGTGCAAATCTAATCCATGAGCCACAAATACATTCACATTATCCCACATTGAAAGCTCTATCTACTGCAACCAAACTGTGCAGGGCATATTAGAGATGAATGAATTTGGACTATGCATATCAATCTGTGAAACACAAATACGCATGATATGCCATTATTATGTTGATTAAACATTAATGAAACTATCTCTTTAAATTTTTTTGCCAAAAAATTCTCTCTAAAATACTTAAATGCCATTTCTATTTGTAACTCTCCAATGTATTCTATTATCTACCAGATGAAAATAATCAATATTGCTGTTCTGAAGAATATCTTTCAGATAACATTTACAATTACATTTACATACTCTGCCATTCTAGATATTAATGTAAAATAATACAGAGTTTAAATATAAAATTTTAATGATATAATTGTACTGAATATACTTTAACCATTTTCATGTCATATTCATGGACAATCTGACTATATGTCACAGAAATGTCAAAGAGTATAAAGTATGCTCAGTATACTCAAATTCCGTATAAGTCTTATTTAAATTAATAACATTTATAATGTATATGGGTTTGCCTTTCAAGTGCACCATAAAATGTTTATTCATTTTACATGTCCAATCTGATGGAAATGTAATAATGTTAATAGTGGAGTCTATAGGCAAGCCAGTTAAAGAACTGTTTGGTTGATGTTGTAATTCTTCCAATGTATTTTTAAACTTTTATTGAACATTTATAAATTAATATTGTTTTTATAATATATCAGTACAAGGCCCAAGATCCACTTCCATAGACAAAATAATAGATTTATATATAGCTAATTTGCTTCCAGTAGTTATTTTACTGTGAAGAAATATCCTCTTTTAACTTTTATCTTTGGGATGTTGCATTACCCTTAGTGTCCAGAAAAAACTTGAGCTTGGAGTAGACCATCTGGAACAGTTAAAGTGGTGTATTGTTTCTATTGCAAGTGAATTATGTTAAATCCTATCTCCATTGATATTAAAGCATTTATTCTTCTCCAGTATAAATATATATATATATATATATATACAATTTTCTTTGTTAAAATTTTATTCTTCTCCAGTATAAATATATATATATATATATATATACAATTTTCTTTGTTCAAATTTTATTTTGGAGTCTTTACCAATTCTGTCACATTACACCCATCAACCAAAGCAGAAACTCAGACCACCCTCTCTCACTATGCATGCTCATGTTGATTACTGAATAACTTTTTGTGAAATGCTCTTACATCAGGTGGATATTGGTTCTATCAACTCTTCAGTTCCTTGTAGAAGATTGAATAATGATTGCACTACAATGATATTTTTTGAATTTTTTTTATATGTTATATCACAACCAATCACCAGTGCAGATCCTCAGACCATCCTCTTTTACTATGCACACATTTCACAAACAGTCATTACTCATCAAGTGAGCTAGAGGTTGAATCTCCCTCTTCCTATTGGCAGCATGATATTCTTAATATGGACTGGTTTCTTTTTTTTTTGTAACATCTTGTTAAAAACAAATTCTCTGATGTAACTCATTTTGCTTTCAATTTTGATATCGTAGACCTTGTGAATGTTCAAAAAGAGAAATTTATCAACCATTTTCTTAGCAAGTGTTTAAGTATTTCAAAACTATGGCAATTTTATGTTATTGGAAAAATCATTCAATTCCAGATAATTAATAAAGTTGTGAAACTGTTTTCTGGATTGTATATACCCAAGCTGCTATTATACACATTGAAAAAGAAGCATTTGGTCAAAATGTCAGTTGAATATATTGATTCATTCACTTGTAGAGAGATTTTTTAAATTTTCATCAGTGAGGTGTTAATCCAAGAATCTTGAACTTTTGAAACTAATACTGCTAATCTTTAAGATAAATTACCCAAGCCCAGTAAATTCTAAGCTTGCTTTAAAACTCTTATCTTCCAGGAATTTGTTTATTTTGTGTGCATTTAAACTGTAAATAATTGATCTGAAAGGCAGAAATACTAAGGACTATCCCACTGTTATGACATTTTATATAAGATAAAATTGTTTTGAAAATGAATAATCAGAAATGATTCCAGCCCTAGATGAGTGACATCTTCCATAGGTCAACAAATATCTATCCCATATTTATGAGTTGCTGCATTTGGTTAAGTCAACTTTATTGAAAATGAATTCAAAATTTTCACCCAACTTTAATATTTTTGTGTTATCTGCAATAAGGTGAAAATCAAATAAGCCAAAACTTTCACACATATTGTTGTCTTGAACTTAAAAATCTCTGTAATTTAATTGAAATTTCTATTAAGGTTGATAGTTCAGCTACCTCTATTAAAGTTCCAAGGCTTGAACTTTTTATAAACTTCTGAGAAATAAATCATTCAATTATTTCTTTGTGTAGTTAGTAAAATGTAGTTATCATCTTATGTATATACTTTCATATCATCTGTGTAAATGTAAAAGGTTTTACTGTAGTCTGTAAGTAATTGATATATATATATATATTATACTATAATCAAGGGTAGAAAGTTTTTAAAATCCAACTTCCATAAAATGAAATTATTAAATTCAAATCTGTGCAGGATTAATGCTATGGCTTCATGGTAGAACTCCGGAGTCGAAGCTCCATGGTTCATAACCCAGTTGTCATCTGCATCGCATGAAATTTTTATGAACTCCCAAAAATAAACCATTTGATTTTTTCTATCATAGATAGTAATATATAGGTATTATTCTTGGTATATACTCTCATGTTATATAATCCTTGTAAATATCGTATTTTATAGCGCGTTCTAAAACAAATTCAACTAACATTTGTGTGTGTGCTTGCTTTCTCTTTCGTAATAATATTTTGTGTATATAACTTTAAATTTACTTTCAAATTAAATTAAATTTTGTGAACATTTCAATGGAGTAAAAAACTATTCTAATATTATTTATTGATATTTTTCTGACAAGTCAATAAAATGGTTCATTTATTTTATTTTAAAAGATTTATAAATTAGTATTGAAAAGCTGGTACGAGTGAATAAATTACTCATAAATAAAATATTAGTAATGAAATAAATCTGATATAGATTTACAAGTATATTGGAAAACTATATTAAATGTTTTTTAAATGTTAAATTAAATATATATTGCCTATCTCTGTTGATTTAAAGTTTACTCTATTTTTAACCATAGCTACATGTTCCTTACTTTTTTTTACTAATAACATTCACAACCTCATTTCCACCAATAAAATGTGTCTTATCTTAAATCGATGGCCTGTTTACGAGTAGAACTGTGCCAAAGTCAAAATTTAGCCAAAATTACTAACCTAGGATTTCTGCTATGAAGAAAATCAAAATATGCAAAGAATGGAATTCATTAAAATTACTGACTGATATTTATAATTTGTAAGAACAACCAAAACCTAATGAATTTATTTTGCAAAAGGAACAATACTTTTTTTTTTTTTGCCTGTGTCAAAGCATCTGCCGGGAAGCGAACCCAGGACAACTGTTTATAAGGCAGCTGTGCTAACCACTCGGCCACTAATGCTTGACAGGAACATTGCTTTGTGAATGTCAAAAATATATTTTTTCAAAACTGTATCATGGGCAGTGATAGCAAACAATAATACAAGGTCAAGGACTGATTTATAAAAATTCTATATATTAGATTATCTCATTAAATTTTTTTTATAATTTTCTGTATATGTATTAACGGGATTCTGTCCTGTACATGAGGGGTCAGATTGACTTTGGGTCAACATGGGGTGATGAGAATCTTGGCCTCAGGGATCAGATTTTCAATTGGATGGACGGTTGAGGAGTTGGATTGTGGAGTGGATTGAAGCCTGTTCATTAAAGTATGAAGATTGGCTATCTTAATATATATCTGAGCACTTATTGCATATATGTGTAGAGATGACAATCTGGACCAACTGTTGATTGATGATTTAGCATGAAATACGTATATTGGTGATTATTTATTTTTTCGACATATATGTGTTTAAGTGTATCAGTGATATGAGATAAAGAGTAGCGAATGGGGATTGTGTGAAAGTCTGTACTCATATACCTTATATATTACATATATTGATACAGATATATAATAAGCCTGTATTTCAGTGATTAATTATTTGTAAAATGTTTAATGAAATATCTAAAGGATGATTTTTTAAATTTATTTTAAGACTGAGAACCATAGTCAAAAGTTTACTTGTTGAATTTTGCCTGCAGCACTCTGTTTTACAGAATTTTTAGAAACTGCTCTTTAGATATGTGCTTAAACATTTTAACAATCACTAACTAGAAGTCTACTAAAATATATGCAAAAGTAATCTAGCAGGAAGTAAAAGTTCCTAGGATTCCCAATTGCAAAATCTCCATCAGCGATGAGAAGGGATATTCAGGACTCTACTCTAGCTGCCACTCAAAAAATAACTAACACTCTTTCTAAAATGTATCTATCAATCCATGGGAATGTCTCACTGCTAAATATGTTAGTATTTCCCAGGATAAAGTGTTACCTACCTGGGATTAGCCTGACCAGAGGATTTGAGAAAAAAATTTAATTCCCTTTTCTCCGAGCTACTATGGGAGGGGGAGGTAGTGGCTATCAGCATAAGGAAGATGCAGAAGCCAATAAACTTAAATGAAATGTTCTTACACTCAATTTCAACATCCAATTTTCAAAAAGCATTTAATTCAATACATAAGTTTAACCAAAAATATCCTAATGAAGAGCACATAACCCCAGTAATCCCCACTGATCACCCTCCCCCCCCCAACAAACAAGAGTACATGGTTAACTGTAGTGTGAGAGCACATAGGAAAATATATACAGCCCTCATCTCTAACATTTGCTAACAAGATCTCATTTTGGGAGGCATACAACTTGACCAATGAGGGGGGGATAGGTTTCACTAGAAATATTTAAGACCACGTGGAATTTATTGGACTTACCAGACACCAGTTAACCTGTTTTGGAATCTCATCTCAGATTGGCTGAAGGTAGATATATGAAATAATAATATGGATATAAGATCTTACATTGTAAACATTTATAACCACTGAGTAAAATGTAAAACCATAGAATAATAAAACTAATGTTTTAATAACAAAAAAAAAATGAAATAGATACTATTTAAGTCTTTTAAATTTTGCAGATGATGTGGTTTTTTGCAAATAACGCTTCAGAGCTTCCAGAAGCAAGAGTTATTAGACGAAAGTAAGAAATTAGAACTAAGATAAATGGTAAAAAAAAAAACTAACATAATATTCATGGGATTTTTCCAGGAGTTAATAAAGATTGATAGTCGTAAATTAGAAGTTAACAAGTACAAGTACCTTGGTCAGTTTATTAATATAGATGAAAGCATATTGTATGAAATTAATAATAGAACTGGATTGAGGCTTATGGTAGAAATAATTTAGTGTTAAATATATGTCTAATGTTTAAAAAGGAAGCATTCAATATTTATGGATCTGAGACTTGGTCATTGAACAGTAGAGCAATAGAAAAACTTCAGACCATTTAATGAAATATAGAGAAATATTTGTTAGGGATAACAAGAGGTGGAAAACAAAATACATGGATGAGAACAAAAATGTTTTCCTGACATCATTGGAAGAATTAAAAGATTGAAATGAATTGGGTTGGACATATTGCTAAAAATTATTGATAATAAACAGTTGAAATTATGAATTGGACTCCAGAAGATTATGAAACATGTAGAAAAAGACCCCATTTGAGATGAATGGATGAAATAAGAAAGTTTGCTGATATGATGTAGAGAAGAGCAGGTGGAGATTGAAGTAACTGGATTAAACTTGGAAATATCTTTATTTTGCAGTGGATTTATAATGATTGAAATAAATTGATAATGATTCTAACACATTTCATTGTCACAAATGAAGGAGTAGTTCTATATAGCCACTATAACTTTCACATCTTCATTCATAAGACTTGACAATGTTCTTTTAGTAACTATTCCAATTTACAGTCTTTATTAACTGGTTCATTAAATATATGCATATTTTCAGAAGCCAACATGGTTTTATAGTTTATTAAAAAATAAATGCAGATGTCCATTAATATCCTGATGATAAATTATTGAAAGTTCCTACTAAAATTTTTGAAACTGTACAGAATGAATGAAAACATAGACAAGAGATTAAACAGCTAAGATTTCATTAGCCAAAAATAGTTGCAAAGATATCAGGGATGACAATTTTAGTTTTTGTTTTACACATAAACCATTAAAATTTGTTAAAATTGCTTCAGCAAGTTTGGTTTTAGAAAACTTGTTTATCAACTGGGTTTCTGTAAATTTAATATTATATAGTTCTGTGTTGTCATGATTTTATTTCTATCTGCATGTTTTGAGATGAAAACTTAATCACATTGAATAAAATAGGATTTCATTAAAAACATCATGTTTTGGATACCATTTTAACAAGAGAAGGTGCAGTTAACCATGTGATTGCATGGAAAAATAAATAATACTAACTTTTGAGAGTTGATTTATAATGATGTATATATATAATTTTTTTAAAAAAATTTCTTCTACTGTATTTTTCACAATGCTTTATTTAATTTTCTATGATACTTTTAAATGTGAAGAGATTTGCTGTTGCTATCTGAAGAAGAATCCTAGGCAGAAATTAAATAAATCTTTTATCTCTACTTAACTACAAAACTATGAGAATAAAATTGAAAACAATAATATTTTCAATACAAGTTCATTAGCTTATATAGTCATATAGGTCTGAACTCAGTTCAGTACCCATACATTTTGATATCTTTAGTTCTTTAATAACCACAGCTACCACTATCCTATTAGGCAGGATTGGTATTAAACCACTAAATATCATATTATCACCATTTCTTAAGCTTGCTCATAACTGTTATTAAAACAGGCAAAACTCACCATACAGTAATGCCACTCAGTGCAAACCAGAGTAATCAATGGATGCCAAAAGGCTTGTGCATAAAATCCCTATCAGATGGGGAGACAAAAGAACAGAACAAGAAATTATATGATTATTAAAAGAAGAAAGGCATCATTGTTTAAACTTAAAAAAAATAATAATAGAAGAATGTAAATGTGGTTATTATTAAGTGGAAGAATTTAAAAAAACATTTAAATATTTATAAATTCATTAGGAATGGGTGTTAAGAAAAGGTAAGATAATTTAAATTTAAAATTACTATTGTGCCAAGCATGCTTTTGGCCCAATACTGTCAGAATCATAGTTCTGTCTTATTTCACAGTTAATGTTATTTAAATGTGGCATTTAAATATTCCATTTTTTTTACAATGGAACACATGATTCTTTTTTTATTAAATGTGCATGCATCTCTTGCAACTGCCCATGCCTCCCCACACACTATCTCTCCATTATTTCCCCCAGCATCAACCACCTCCACACAAATTGGAGCAAAAGCATGCACCCATGCCCAAGGAATTCCAAATTATGTTCACCATTTTGTCTTTCCCCATTGTACAAACACGTGTGTCATTGACTCTTATGATTCACCATTCCATGATTCACCACAATTTTACTTTTTCTTAACATTATAAATAAAGAAAAGTGAAGTAAATACCATTTAAAAATCATTTTAAATGACTTTGTAATAAGAATTGTAAATAGAAAAAATATTAGATTCTTAGAAGCAAATTACTTGTGCACCTTTAAAAAAAAGATGTTTAAGAAATAATATTTGGAAGTTGATTAATAATTGTAGTGATATATGTAATCCTCAATGGTATATACACTTTTTTATATAATTATGTAATTCTACCAAAATTGTACTGTTCAATTTAATATGCAAAGGTAAATAAAACTAATAAGAAAGTATTAAAAGCCCCAAACCAGCTTTCGACATATTGCTGCCAGAATCATAGTACTGTGTCATTAAAAATTTGCATATATAATGGTGAAGACCAATATGTAAATCAGGCCCAATATGTAAATTAGATGTTCCATTTTTTGATAATGAGACACAGGAATCTTTTCTATTAATGGAATGAGGATCTCTTGCAACAGTCCAAGCCTTTTTATATTTTCTTTCGCTATCATCTCTTTTGGCATATATTGTTCATACATTGGAGGAAGAAAAGATGTGTCTTGTTGCCAGTTCACAGATAGATTTGTGTTTATTATTTTATTTAACTTCATTACATGAATACGTGTGTATCTGTGTGAGATTTACTGTAATACACAGAGCTACAGGATAGAAAAGGGCATGAAATTTTATATATGACATGGAGAGTGTGTTCAAAAGATATTCTGTCTTTTGTGTTGTATATGTAATATAAAATATTTTATATTGTAAGAATGCACACATTTATACGAACACACATAGGTGTGTGTGTTGGTTTTATAAATTTCACATAGATTATGAATTAAAATACAAAATATAATTAATTAATTTTTTTATAATACTTAAAAAAAGAAAGACTATATTTAACCAGAATGAAAGAGGAATTATCAAATCCTGTCAAGTGGCAACACCTTGAGTCCAAATGTGATTGATGGTAGGTTCACATTACATCTACTTAATCTATTTTCAAATTTGAAAGTTATTAATTCAAAGCAAAGATTCTGCTATTGACATTTTTGTAAGTCATAAATACAATTCACATCTGAGCAACTAAACAATTTTTATCAAGCAGAAACTAAAATCATAATTGTATTGATTCTCAGTGACTCTTTATATATGCTATATATATAATATTTAAATACATGTATATTTTCTATACTAAAGTTAATGTAATTATAAGGTACATGATCTCATACTTTCTAACTCCCTTCAGCTATCCAATTTATCTTATTCAACATATACACAAGATCACATACATGTGAAAAAGATAAATAATCTCCACCAGCACTCATCAGTTGGTCCAGATGATCATCTCCCACACATATACACAATCAATGTTCAGTTTATATTAAGATAGCAAATCTTCAAACTTTAATGGACAAACTTCAATCTTCTCCACTTTCCAACTCTTCAGCCATACATATCATTGAAAATCTGAAAATGTAATGTTCAAAGCCCTTGCTGATATCAATATTATTGTTATACCCATGTTGACCTTAAGTCAATCTGACTCCTCATACATAGTACCTTAATATGTGTATTATGGGTAGAATGCATACTGAACGTCAGAGATCAAGTTCCATATAATTAGTATAGAAAATATATATGTATTTAAATATTACATATCTAACCTGTATTCTGCCCATCCTTCTTTTGTATAATTAAATAGATATATTAAGATCCTATGAGTAAGGGTTCAGATTGGCTTAAAGTCAACATGGGTATTACAACAATATTGACATCATCAAGGTCTTTGACCATTACATCATCAGGCTTTCAATGATATGGATGGCTGGAGGGTTGGAGAATGAAGAAGATTGAAATTTGTTGATTCAAGTTTGAAGATTTACTACCTTAATGTAAACTGAGAACTGTGGAAGATGATGATTTGGACCAACTAATTAGTGCTGGTTCAACATGTAATATGTATATTAGAGATCATTTATCTTTTTCACATGTATGTGGTCATGTGATTGGTTTATGAGATGGATTGGGTAGCTGTAGGGAGTTTGACAGTCTGAATTCATGTCCCTTATAATATATAGGTATATATTGGTTATTTATCATCATCATTTTTAACTACAATTAGTCCTTTGCATGATGAAGATGTCTCCTAGTTTAATCCAGTTTTTCTAATCCACAACCACTTTTCTCCATATTGCACCAGCAAATTTTCCTTATTTAATTCACCCTCCACACATGTAGTCTCTTTCTAGGTTTTATACAATCTAATGAGATCTAATTTAAGATTTTTATTTTCTATTCATTATTATCTCTTCTAACAATGTTCAGCTCAGGACTCTTACAATCATTAATTCTTTCTATAATCTCACCCAAGTTTTACATTTTAAATATTTTTTATTACTTTTAAAATATATTTCTCTATTCATTGTTGAGTGTTCTGAAATTTCTGTATGATTTTTCTGTTAACTGCCCATGTCTTAGCTCCATATGTGAGAATTGTTTAGACATATATACTAATTTTTTTCACACATCTAGACATATTTCCTTTTAATATTAAATTATTTATATCAAAACTACTCCATCTAAGTATGCAGCTATTAAAAAATACGGATTTAAGTTATATTATTCTCTATGTATCTTCTATTTGTTCAAAAGGTTCTTTTTTTTTTTTTTGATTGGGAAAAGAACAGCTAGCTATCAAGATCGTACCACTATTTCAATTTCATGAATTTAAAATATTATAGAATGTCAATTATTCTTTTTTCTGTTATTTCTTTTCACAATTTTTAACTTCAAGATTTGTTTATATGTGGGCATTTATATTCTGTATGTTGTACATCCCAACTACAGTACTTTACAATTAATCTATTTTGTGTCTAACATTATTTTTACACATTACATTTAAATGCCTTTTTTTGATATTCTAGCCTACTATAGTAAAATAGGCCAGATGTATCACTTTATCATCCTAATTCTCAACTGATTCTATTACTACTTAGACATAGTAATCTTATTCACAAGTTGGTTATGTGCTTATATGTTTTCTGATTTAGTGTTTTTTTAAAAGCTGAAACTGCTGGTTGATTCAAGAGTTATTCTCAATATTTTTCTGGTGATGTAAAGATTTTATTTTCTAGTTTTTCCATATGCTTTTTATTACACTTCTACATTTTTTAAATCTATATATAAATATTTGTCAAGAGCATATTTAATAATTGATTTCAGTCTCAGGCCAGTATTGGTAATGCAAATTTTTGTTATGAGAGTAAGCCATTATGCACCATTTTCTATCATCATGGCTCTAAGTGAATAATCAAATGGTTTTATTACTCAGAAATTTGTAAGAAATGTAGGTATTGGAATTGTCAAAACTGTATAATTAATTTGGGGATTTTGTACTCCAGAATTTGACTGCCACCCACTGCACTAACCTAGGGATCATTTGCATTAGCAAATGACCATTTTAGTAGATGTGAAATTTTGATTGCAGTGTGTCTTGTGTAAGTCTAACCATTTTTTGATAATACTGTCAATCTTGATTTAATTTTCAGATATCTCCATGACTGAAGGTCATTTGTTAGTTTGCTATAATGTTAATATCATATAAAATAAAAAAAAACATCTCAGCCAGTCTTGCTACGGTAGAGATTCTGAGATTTTATTTTACAGCATATCTCTGTATTGCACTTCTACAGAACAGTTCTACAAAAACAAAATATTGTGATAAAATAAAAACTGCTTATACCTTAATGTGATGCTTTATTAAAAACAGGCATTTATGTCATAATGACAAGAATGTATGACTACACTTTAGGAAGTTGTTTTACTCAATTTCTTTAAAATTTGAAGAGTCAAAGGATTGTCTATTGTTAATAACAAACTTTTTTATGGTAAATAGGTAGTATTCTATTATTTATAAAGAGAAAAGGTTTTAAGCTTTTTTACTGGTGTTTTAAACATTTATAATAGCCAAATGGCATAGTTTTGTTTGAGTATAGAGGGATCTCAAACCTAAACACAAGATAGGGACTTTATAAAGATAACAACTGCACTATGTGGATACTATAAACATTTAAAGTGACTGTGAAAAATGTTAAAGCCATTTCTCTTCATAGTTATATACTGCCTATGCACTAGATAAATAATTAGAACATTATATTCTATTATTTATATATTTTAGTATGTATAATGTTGAATTAAGCTTCAGTAGACTTTCTACAGCTGGCACTATCATTGGAAACCATGTTAGAAGGGAAGATATAGAAGTTATGCTGAGGACATGAACAAAGGTGGGTAAAAAGATGGGTATTAAATTTATTGAAGAAAAATCAAAAGTAATGATGATTAATACCGGGAGAGAGAGAACAAAGAATTTTTATTGGGATATATAAAGTTAAGTATGGTGAATAGATATAAGTATTTGGGAATTGTCTTAAGTAATCAGAAAAATTGCTTGGGTGAATGGGAGAAAAAATTGATAAATGAAGCAAAGAAAAGAAAGGGAATGATAAAGAAATTACTATTGTTATCATATAATAAATATGATGTAGCTGGAATTGTATGGGAGTGGCAGTAGCAGGCTTAACATGTGGTAATTATGCATTATGTATTAGCAAAGGGGTATTAAATTACTTTAGAAAAAATACAAAGAGAAGTAGGAAGACATGCATTAGATGGAGAAGTGTGGATGGCAAAGGAGGCAATTCAATGATAAATGGGATGGTCACATTTTTATATGAGATGCAAAAGGCAAAATGAAAATGTTCGGTAGATTGCAGTTTATGGATAATAAAAGAATAGCCAAAATAATATTTAATTGGGTTATGAATAAAAGCATGGGTGAGAAAGGTAATGCAATATGCAGAAGATTTGGATAAAGAATTTATGTCAGCATACTTCTACAAAAGGTGAGATGATTGTGTTAGAGAATTGTTGAGGGTTATAGTGGTAAGGAATGGGATAGAAGAATATATCCATTAATAAAGAATAGAGAGTTGGAGAGATGGAGATCTAGTACGGAGAGTCAAAAGAGTTAAATATATATAGAAGTAAGCAGAATATTGGGTGTGAATTAATTTATGATAATAGCAAGGAAAATATTTTATTGTTTAAGGCTCAAATGGGATCTTTAGCAATGAGAATATACATGTAAATGGAAAAATGTGTGTTATTTAGTCTGCAAGTAAGGAAGACATAGAAAATATTAGGCATCTGCTAATTGAATGTAAATGCCCAAAAGCAGAAAGGATACAAATAATGAAGTTGTGGAAGAATAAATATAAACAAAGTGATTATACAGAAAGTGGCTTATTGGTTTTTATGCTGGGGTTGGGAAAAGACAAGGGGGATTTAGATATAAAGGTCATGGAGTTGACAAAGATTATGTTGTGGAAATGGGATGGAGCAGGATAGAAAAAAATATGGAAAAACATGGGTGGGGAATCGAAAGGGAAGTCAAAGTGGCTAACAGGTTTCTCTGGGCACAGTTGCTGAGCGATTTCTGGCTCGTATAAGAAGAAATCACAGTCCATCACATCACATCATAACTGATCAGAAATTTTTTTTAGTACATATTCTAAAATAAATAAAAATATTGTTCATAAATAAAATAATAAATTGTTTTAACTTTTATTTAATTCAATTTTATCTAGTACTCTGAGTTAATTGTTTGGGATACTTTAAATTATTACATAATTAGATTTTTCTCTCTCAGCATTTTTGATTTAAAATTAAAGTTGTAATTATAAATTTATTAAACGCTCACTATTATTTCAGTAATAGTTTTAACAAGGCTGTAAACCTTAGCAATGAGCGTCTGAAAAAATCGTCACTAGGGACCTCTGTAGGTCTTTAAAATTAAATAAATTCTAGTACATGTAAGCACCCACACATTTTAAGAGATTGCTTTTTTTTAGAATTTTTATTTCTAATTTTTTCTTTTTCAGTCTCTTTTGTTATATACTTTATTTGATATCATTTATATACTTCAATAAAATAATAATTATTCGTTAAATAAATAAATACTTTTTTGTTTTAATTTCAAAAGTAGCCTACGAATTGCAATATCTAAATTATATTTCATTTACTAATTTTCTTGTTTATTATATGAACTAAATTTTTTTTACATATATATATGTTATGCAGATCCACATACGTTTTAGCTATATGATGACTATTTTCAAAATTTATTTTTGTTCATATAATAAATAAGATTTGTAAAGAAAATAAATTCGTGAAATATAATTTATATATTGAATATTTATTGTTTAATCAGCTGAATTTTCTGGGAAATGTATTTTATTTAATAAGTTAAAAATTGTATATAGTGTTTACTTTCTGAAAAAAAATTCCACTTTGCATATGATTTACATCTTTTTTGTAAAACTTTTTAATATCTCCATGATTAACATGTTGATTTTTTTTAAAAAAAGTAACTTTATTAAACTTAAACATTTTCTATATTATAATAGTAAACATTAAATAATAAAAAAAAAAATCTATGTCACTTTAAAAAAAAAAAAAGATAAAAGGGAAAAAAATTTAAAAAGAAGTTTTAACAAATAATATTTATTATAGTTTTTTTTATTTCTAAAGGCTATATATAAATATTTGGATATGTAAAAAATGAATATATTGCCATGACAACCAAGTTTTAACTTTTTATTTACGGGAAAAAAATGTAAGTGATATTTTAAGTTGTTAAATAATTAAATAAAATTACAACTATTTGTTTTAGTTCAATTGTTTAATAAATTATTAGCTTGATGAAGTTCGTTTTATATTATAGCTTAGAATTCTATATTACAAATTGAAATAATTTTCAACAAAAGAAATATATATATTAAATATTCTTGCTTTACAATTAATAAACTTCATTTGGTCACTTGCTTGGAGGATTAATTGACATTTGAGCACAAGTGAGAGTTTAAACCTTAATTCAAGTTTCTTTCTTCTCTTGAGTCCGCAATTGTGCTGAACCTTATTTGGACATTTCAATCCCGAAGTGGCATAACAAAACAATTTATTCTCAGGAATAAGGTGAATATTTAGTCTTTGCTTAACAAGTCGTGGTGTCCAAATATCGAAATGCTAATGTATGATAGTTTCACCTAATCGGTAATGCTGACATTTTTTTTCTTATTCTAGAATCAAATCAGGAACCTTTTTTTGCCACAGATTTTTATTAAAACTAAATCAATTTCCCGAGGTCTTTGTTTATAATTAACCCTAAATACAAGATGCTACAATATTGCTGCTAAGTGGTCTTTTTATGCGTTGATTAAGGTTTTTAATTTTTGTTCGTTTTGTTAGTTAGCTCATCTTCAGAAACATTAAATGCACTTTAACATACTATCAAGCATTCTTGTAAATATGATATCTAGTGGCTGAAAATGACGTTGTTTTACTCATTGTAAATAATATTAGAATACAAGTATAACTTAATACACTTAGAAATTAGATATAATTGTAGAGGATTTGAACACAGACTTTCAAGCACTCTTCAGCTATTGACTCTATCTCGTACAACCGATACACATGACCACATACATGTGGAAAAAATAAATTATCTCCAATATACGTATTTTGTGTCTCATCAATTTATCCAAATAATTATTTTGCATACACACATATATGTAATCAGTGCCCGGTTTTAAGATAGCAAATCTTCAAACTTTAATGGTCTGACTTCAATCTACTACACCCTCCAACTTTTTAGCCATCCATACCATTGAGAATTGGATGATAAAATGCTCAAATTCCTAGTTGATGCCAATATTATTGTGATGCCCATGTTGACTTTAAGTCATAAACTAACTGTAAAAAAATACTTGAAGGGCAAGTCAAAGATTGTGTTGTTATGTAAGATTTCTCAAATTAAACATGAACATGCATAAATATCAAGAGCAATGCTCTGAATATTATAGGATTTGTAGTCAAGAGAAGAGGTTTTTTTTTTTTACTAATTTGAAACTTTTCAGATAAGCTTTTTTTAATTAATATTTTTACTTTATTTTAATCTTGTATAAAATGATCAGGTGAGTGGTTGTGACTTTAAAGAAAAAAATCCTACTAAAACTTAGCATTACATTTCTTTACCTTGATAAGACATTATGCACCTGTCTGTTCCCATTCATATGAAGAATGCATTACTGCCTAAAATTGGAAGAAAAAAAGAGTAATTCATAAAAAAAAACAACAATATAAAGCGTATATATATAATTACACATATAGTTCAACAATAATGCCTCTTATTTATAATTGCTTAGCAACAACTAGAAAAAGATTCTTAATATCATAATTAAATCCTAGATAAATAATGATTATGTATATTTAAACAAATACAAATGTGAAATTAAAGTGACTGACATTATTAAAAGTGTGTGTTGGGTGTTTGGTATATCTATTATTTTCTTTTGCATTACAACATCTGTGTCAAAAACAAATGTTCGTTACTCATCAATAAGTAATAATAGTACAAAATCAGAAAATATTTTAAATGTTATTAAATATGCATATAATTAAGTGGAACCACACTGCAAGAGAACCAATGGTATCTTCACAAGAAACATATTTTGTTTGAAGATAACATATATTCAACAATTATGCTACACTTATAATCGTGATACACATACAAGTTTTAGCTACACAAGATGTGCTTTTTTCAAAAATAAAATATAATTTCAAAAGTTAGTTAGAATTATAGTCATGTGACATACCCACACATGTACACACATAAATAATATGTAATGAACAATGACTAAATGCTCTCAAACAAACAGAACAGTGGAATGTTAAATGCTCCATTTTCAAGTTATTGGATTGCTGATTTATGGAAGTCGGTTATTAAGTTGATACCCTCAGTTCAAGTTGCCCTTGATGGAAAATTTCCACATTATACTCCTCTTTGACTTCATTAGGTGTTTCAAGTAAAGTACTCTTGCATAAAATGAAACTTCTTTTTATTGAAGCAAGACATGTTGATTTTGTACTTAATCTGAATTTAAATGCTCTTCCAACAAGTTATTTTTTAGTGACCAGCAGAGGCTTCATTAGTATTTCGTCTCAGTGTCAGTTGTGTAGATTGTATGATGAGACAATACACCATATTTTCTATATATGTCCTGCTCTTAAGTCGATTAGGGACTTTATTGTGGTGAATGTCTCTCTGGATCTTAGGGATGCTTTTTCTGTTAGTAATACTCTCAAGAAGGGATCTTTTATAGCAACAAAATTATCTATCTTTATAGCATTTTCTTTATGGTTGATGCATTGCAGGCTCATCTTTGGTCATTCTCAGGCCTTGACTCTAACTGTCTTTATCAAGCTTCTTGACCAAGTCAAGCAGCGAGACTCTCTGCTTTCGCTTGTGAGTCTACATGATGATACTTGAGTGAAAGTTTTGTTTTCCTCTTAGCCTTATTAAGATATCTTTTCTCTGCATTGACCTTTTCAAGTTTCATTCTGAATGCTGTGTAATTTTTTATAAAGTTTAATTGTATATTACCATGTTACTATGTTTAATAAATTTATTTTAAAACAAAAGTCTATTGCATCAAAATATCAGTCAGGTTTTGAATTTTTACCTGAATAGTTGTGACTGAATCCATATATAGTTCAATGATCATTAATATTTGTTGTAATGCATACAGATATTTTATTATAAAATGGATCCTGAATGGTATTTAAACAAATATACTCATAGCATCAGTCACAGTTATGTAAGATATTAATCTTTTAATTAATTTGTTTGTGCTCACACACTAATGGCATAAATTGGTATCTTTTGTTTTCCTCTTAAATTGTATTTTTATTGGAAAAATTTTCTTTGTAAAATACTTATGTTTTTGGCAAATTTTGTTAAAAGTATAAGTTCAAAAATATGGCAGTGACCTAAAAAATAATATAATATCTTTGCAAATAAAAAAAGAATAATAAACAAATAAATAATCAAATTAAATGTCTTTGTTTCAGCCTTCAGATTAAAAAAGGATTTTAAAAAAATATTCACCATTAAATCTGTTCTATTTAAGACAAATTTCAGTAATGCATTGAAATATTAAAAATCAACTTTTAATTTTTAAAAAAGCTAGAAATAATATAGTTAATAATAGTAAACATTTTTGTCTGACATAATTAATTTTAAAAAAAACAACAACAAATAGGTTCAAATAAAACTATAATTGTAAATATTACATACTTACTAATAAACTAATATTTAATAGTTTTACAAAAAGTAAACAAATTATGTATAAAATTGTTTTTCGGTTTTATGTTTTCAAAAATGCTTGTGATAGACAAATGCAAAGTCTGTCTGCTTTCCAATAGAGGAGTAAAATCTTTTATTTTCATCTTCTTGGATTACTCTTAGATGCTTCCATCTAGGTTTAAACAATCCCAATTGATTTATGCTATTGAGATTATTTAAGCTTGATTGCTATAGAAGCCTGAAATCTAGCTGTTAAGTTGGTATCTCTGTCACAAAGTCTTATAAACAATGTTTGGTCATACACTTTTAACATAGGCTGTTTTATTAATTTAAAGTAAGTTGCTTTATCATTATATATATATATATTGTTATAGTAGTATTTCAATAAATATATACATGGCAGGATATCCATTGGATGCATTATGTAGGTAATGCATGTTTTATAATGATCATAATAAATAATATTCCACTATAACTTATGTTTACTGGAATGTTAATTCCAATAAATATTATATATAATATTTTTATACACACATCTACATGCTTGTAGACATCAGGCAATAGATATAAAATTTGTTGAATACCACCAAACTTAGAGAGTTTGGAATTATACTTAATATAAATGTATCAAAATATTGTACCAAGCATGTTATTTATGATTAATATCTAAAATATTCTGTAAAAAGTATGACTATTTTATTACTTGTAATTAATATTATCAAATTGTATTAATACTATTATCAAAAAAATATAGAATGTTATCTTTATTTCCATATTTCTGTTTTTACAAATAGGTATATTTATTTCACAAGATTCTTGATTACAATAATAATAATTTATATGCACTGAGATTTTAGTAATTTCACAAAATATATTCTATTTGAAATATAAAACAAACATTTTAATATAAAACCAAATTAACAAATTATTCTCATATCATAAATTTTTCAAATATTTACAATTAAATGATTTTAAATAATGACTAAAGTTTATTAAACTTTTAATTGATCTTTGATCTAACATTTTATAAATCTAAATTAAGAGAGCTTTTAGTCTTGAGTGTAAGAAATTTAAAAACAATATTGTAGATTGACTGTTTGTTTTTTTGTTTTAAATGAAAATTAATCCGAATTTAAACTTGTTAAAATTAGTTTAAAATTGCCTTTTAATGTTAGAAGAAGAAATTTAAATTAATTTAAGTATGCTTGCAGATTTCATAGAAGCTTTTATAAAGTAATGATAGATTTTTAATGTAAACAACTTAGTACATTATTTTCATGTGTATATATTTTTATGCAATTATTAATCATATCATGCGATCTCATGTATTAATAAATATATTGTCAAATCTTCCAAAAAGCCATGAGCAATAACAAAATGTTCAATTATGCAAATAGGCATATAATAGTTCCTTGAAAATTTCTTTATATTTATCAAAACTTTTAACCCTTTAATTAGTTGACATTTTTTATTGTTAGCCCTGTTGACAATTTTTACCAATGTTCATCATTTGATTGTAGTATTAGATTTTTATTCTATATTATAATTCAATACATTGGATTTGATTTGTTAAAAATATAAGTTTATGAACAAAAAAACAACATTCTAAACCATCATATTTGGACAGGTTAGTAATTACACAACATTAGAAGCTCAGTTAGTTAGAGCATTGACTTAAAAATTTGATGTCTAAAAATCTAAAGGTGTTTTGACTCCTATATTAATATTGTCATTGGTTAGGCCAGCAACTCCTGAAGAATACTAACCCCTCATATTTGGAGTTTGAAAATATTGAAAAAATAATGATAAAGTAATTCAATTGTTACTAATTTTCTTTTTTTCTGAGCCATCATAATATCAGGTAAGATGAATATACTCACAGAAAGGTAATTTTTTAAATATTTCACTTTATTACTCCTAGCATACTTTCAATATATTTACTTCATGGCACATTAGGTAGGCTATAAAATTAAGTGTAGCCAATCAGCTTGTAATGCTGCATATGGAGTAAAGGGCCAACCTGTCAACAAGATTTGCCCAACATAAATATTTTTAAATCATAGAGATCTTAGAGACAAAGAACACCCATCAATATTTACAGACCATCAGTAGAAAACTGACCATAGATTTGAGCTAACAAAAGCAGAAATAGTTTTCAAGAGAGAGAGGGTAGAACATAGATCAATGAAGCATGTGTAATAGCTAGTGACTTTCTATTAACAAAAAAAAACATATTCAAATGTAAATTTTAAATTAAAATAAAGCTAAATATTAAAAAGAAAACTATCTTTTATGTGAGTATGTTTATTTTAATGATAAACTAAGTACATAATCAGAACAATGGATTTTTTTCTTATTGAATAGTGTGAAGAAAAGTAATTAAATTAGTGACTTCAGAAGTTTAACAAAATTATTGTTAAATGAAATTTATGTTTAAAACAGAAATGAATAAATTTGAAACTATTAAAATTTATGAAATTCTCTTCTAAATTTTAAAATTGCATTTATAATTTTAAACCTCTCACAAGTTGTTATTTTCTTTGTTTTTACTTGTTGTAAACATTCAATATTAAATTTAAGATTAAACCATTATTAGTTATCAGAAAATAATAAATTTGACTTCATTTGATAGATATTTTTGTTTACAATGAAATAAATTGTAAATATTCACATTTTATTTCTAAAAATATTTAAAAAATGAGATCATAATCAAAATAAAAGATCTCATATGTCATCACTACTCAGAAGATTATTTTCAATTTTAAAAATCAACAAAATCTTCCTTATATGGCATTTGATTTTAAAATGTAAATAAATATTTGTTTCTCTTAAGTCTAACTAATTATGCTTTAAAAGTTTAATTTTTTAAAATATTTTTGGCAATATTACAATATTTTCACACTCACTGTTACTAATTGCACTGATTACCTAATATCTAAGCTTGTAAATACCTGCAGAATAAATTTACAATGCTGAAAAATATAACATTCTGCTTTTAATAATAAAATATTTCCATTCAAAATAAATTATTAATAATTAATATTCTTGATTTGTAATAATTAATACAAAATTATTGTACAAAAGTAATCTTGAATTGCAATAAATTTGCAAATAATTATATTTTTGATTATTTAAACTATTTTCTCCAAATAATGTCATAAAAATTAGTGATGTGAGATGATATCAGAAACACAAAAGGGATCCTCATCAAGATGAAGCTAAAACCTTATTTTACAGCATTTTTGCTTTTTTGGCCATCTATGATTTTTTTTCAAACTAAAATTTTACATAGAAATATATTTGATAAAATACCTGTATTTAGCTTTCAAAAATTCTCAATAGGTGGCAAATCACTTTAAAATTATTTTTTTTTCAGACAAAGAGGTTTAAAAGTTAAAATATCTCAAAAATTTCTACCATTATATTAGTAAAGATGTTTCTCATTTATTTCACAATACATTTCCATGTTAATAATCATATTTTTCTTTGATAGCATTATGATTAAATTTGTTAACTTCTTATTTTTAAAAATGAAATATACAAACAAAATCAAAATATATATGTATGTTGTTATGTTTGTAAATAATTATTATACAATTATTGTGGGAAAATAGTTCTTCATTTTTAATAAACTAGGCAAAACCTATTTTTTTTACTATTCACAAATCTCAGAATCTCATATTCTCATAAATAATTTTGAATTCAGAGATTAAAAAGCTTAGATCATTATTTATGTGGAGGCTTGATTACTGAAAAGCACTGACCTTTTCAGATGTTTTTAAAATTAATATATTAATATTATATTAACTTCATTTAATACCATTAATTGAGTGCATCATCTCCAAATAAACACCATGCAATGTAAAATCAACAAGTTAACCATATCATATTGTGAGCAACAGAACTTTGTCTCAGATTTCTAAAAGTAAATTTATGTTTTTCCTTTGGTGAAAATTTTGTGAAACTTTTTTTTTTTTTGGATTTAAAATTCATGTATATTTATTTTCTCATATTTTAATTATAAAAAAAGTCAAAAGATGGTGGGAAAATTGAATAATCAGTATCCTAAAGAAACTGAATTTCAGTTTGATGAGTAGACATTGTTTATTTGGTGATCGTGAATTTTGCTGAGTGTATTTCACAGAAATATTATGATTGTTGAGAAAATATTATGATGGTCTAAAAAATTGATTGTTTTGTTAATTTTATGATTATATTTCTATTGTAATTATATAATAATTATTAAAAGTCCAAAATAAATATTATTACATATTTATTTTTTACAGAAATGTTTTATTTTTAAATATAAAAGAATATTTTCTTCTGAATATTGTTACTATAGAAATATTATGGTCATGGGAAAACACAGCTTTCTAGAAATGAAGCCATTCAGCAGATATTTAGTGATATAAAAATTATGAAAAAATTGTAAATATTCAAAGCATAAAATTGATAAATTTAGTAGCTATTAAAAATCATTGAGATTTTTAAATGAAACATGAAACAAAGAAGATTTTATTCATTTTATAAATTGAATCAGAACCACCTGAAATTTGATAATGTGACAGCATTTTGTTTTGAATAAATATAATTTTTAAAATAATTCTGGAAAGCAAATGTGATTTTTTAAATTTTATTTAATTTCTAAACAAAATTATCTATTAAATGAGGTCAAATCTATTATATTCTGATAAATAGTAATGATTTAATATCAAAATGAAAATTGAAAGCTTGAATCTAGTGATAACAAAGAAATCTGTCAGAATACAGGAGGGTTAATTAATATATGATTATTGAAATGAAATTCAAATTTTTTTTAGGTAATTTTTATATTTTATATGTAAATTATAATCAGAATATATTTCATGAGGGCTTTGCTGTAAGATAAAAGTAAGAGAGTCGGGATAAATATTTATTTCTTCCATTACTTTTGACCCTCTTATAACATAATAAAAATAACCTTTATTTGATTAGCTGTTAAGGCAATTATAATTTTAAGTACTTCACTTGAAATGTTGTGTGATAATACTTAGGGTGATTTGTTCTGTTTAGCAATATTGAACATGATGAACTAAATATAGCCAATTTTTCTGGTGTACCAATTTCCTTCTCAGTAAAGTAAATAAAAACCTCAATCACTAAAGGTGCATAATTGTATTCAGTTTGTAATTTTGTTGTTCAAATATTATTTAACCTCATGAGCAACTTATCAGAATAATTTTATTTTTATTGTGTGTATGTGTTTCTTTTAATATGGCTTGAAAATAGGCTCATATGTATGAGTTGTTTTCAGTAAAAAAGACTAAAATTTACACTTTTTTATCTCACTTTCTCTTCCAAAAAATATGATGAAAAGACAGTTATGCTATCCATAAATCATTGACCCAATCAGATATGTCTTAACATATAAGTTGGGCAGAGACTATTAAATATTTGTAAATTATTTTTACATATGTGATAATGAAGGTGTATATATTTCTAAATTCACAATCTGTCACAATCATTTCAGTTGATATCTCTCTCTGATTTTATAAGCATATACAATTGTGAATATAAGTGATCATCTATATAAATTATACATCTGTTATCATGAAACATAGCCCAATATTGAGATTTCTAACATATATGTGGCTTGAATATGCATTATTAGTTTGAATAAATTTAGCTGTGCATTTATCACTTTGGTAGTTCAAGGAGAAAATGTTTCTAAATTCATCCTCCAATGAGTAAAGTAAAAAAAAAATCTCGAATCAGTTAACTGAATGAATTATGGTATTCCATTTACCATTTAGATGTTCAAATAGCACATTGATTATTTGTGATGATAATTGCTTTAATAGTTTTTTATTTTTACATTTATTTGAATCATTCTAAATTGTTGTATTTGATTATTTGATAAGATAAATATTTTGAAAGTTTACTATTTTTATATTTATTTGAATTGAAATGTTCCATTGTCAACAACTGAGTTGTTCAAATGGCATATTTCTCCCAAGCAACTTACTATGGAATTAAAAAATAAAATTGATTATTTGAGATGACAGTTATTTTGAAAGTTTACTAATTTTATATTTATACCAATCGTTTAAAAATTCAAATAATTAACATTTCTATAAAGATTGAAATAGAAAAAAACAATTAATTTATTTTAATAAAAATATTTTAATTATTTTCTCTCTCATATTTTTCATAATTAAATGGAATAATAGATTTTGTTTTAATTAAAACAAAAAGAAAAATTTTTTTTCTTTTAAATATTTATTAATATAAATATGCATATTTTAATTTAGTTTTATTATTTGATGTATCAATTTGTACTATATTTACCATTTTTAGTATCAAATCGTAAAAAGACTGTGTGTCTGTGATTTTCTTTAATGAACACCACCATATCTATATTTTTTACATTATCAGCACAGAAATGCAATTGCTTTCTTGACCAAGGTAATATTATTTTTCTTTTACAGATAAAATCCTAAGAAAATGAATATTTAACCAATAGTTGATGTTCTGATTTTTAAGCCTGGGAGTAAAAACGTTAGAAGTATCTGCGTTAAATAGGTTCTAAACTGAAGTATTGGATTCAAAATTTTTGAATCTTCAATTATTTCTTAATTGACATTCTCAGGTTGTTGGCTATGATTTTATTAAAGAATGGATCCTGATAGAATCACGGATGGCATTGCTTCATAAGAAAGATTGGATGAGACTATGAGGTACTCTCTTTGAAAATCAGAAACAAATAACTGTAGAAATGAACACACCTTTGATTGTTCCAGTGTTTTTCTTACAGTCTATTGATATATATATATGCAGAATTTTTATATTTGTCATTTCAAAGCTTTTGACTTTTGACGTTTTATATAAACTAAGGTTTGATAATTTATAATTGAAAACATTATATGACTGGACTAATCTTTGTTTACAAATTTCCAAAACTAGAAAAGTATGTGATTGTTTATTTCTTTCTCTTTTTCTTTGAAATATGGTCATAAAACAATCATAATTTGGATTACCATGACAAACTATTCAAGTCATTGCTATAAATTAATATGCTTTTATCTAGATTCTACTTAAACATTATGAATGATAAATTTATTCCATTATACAAGCATTGTTTTCAGATAATATTAAAAGCTCACTCTGTATGGTCACTGACTATGAGAATAATATTACGTTTCTCATACCTCTTCAGTAACTTAATTAACATATATTAAACCTCAGAAATATTACCAAATTCACCACTTCTTTATTTTTCCGTAATATATAAATGCAATTTATCCACCCTACTTTGAACACTTTTTAGCAAAAAAAAAGTTTTTATTGTATATATATACACATAATCTTACAATGCAGTCTTTTTCAGAGCCATTTAAAAAATTAAAATAAAAGTGGCTTTGAAGAAGACTGCCGGACAGTTGAAATATAAGAAATTAAAAGTCCTCTGAAGAAGATTGCAGGGCAGTCAAAACATAAGAAATTAAAATAAAAGTGGCTCTGAAGAAGACTGTAAGACAGTTGAAATATAAGATTGTGTGTACATATGTACAATAATAAATTTTTTTGCTAAAAAATGTCAATGTAGGGTGGATAAAATGCATTTATATTTTAAACTGACTATTTTTGACCAAGAGAGAGTAGAATATCTATAATATTTCTTTAAAAGTTTGAGTTTTTCCATTAGCAAAAATCTTTATATTTTACTCTAGTCACCATTCAGTTGTTGCTTAATTTTCACTGTTCAAATGGTGCTTAATTCATTCCGTCTAGAATATAAAATGTTCAAGGAGTATTGATAGTCTCACATTGTTTTAACAAAAGTACTTCAGATATTGTCATTACTTTCTTCACTCTTTATTGATTAGTTTTTAAAGTTTTAATGCAAGCATTTTTTGAGTCCTATTAAGCAAAAGCTCAAATCATCATGTAACAAAAATAAAATTTTATAATATTACCCCATGTTTTTCTTCTTCATTTCCTATGACATTCAGTCTGTTGGATTAGAAGTAACTTTGTCTTGTGAATAATTTATTCAATTTCCATTAGATTGATTGGATCTGTTCTTTGTCTTCTGTTATTTGTTTTAGTTGATTTGTTCCAATATGAGGATTATAATGAAATATTTTACCGTTACATGAAAGAATATCTTAAATATTTTAAAAAAGAATTATATTCGTAATATAATTTTAATGAGGATAGAAAAATAAAAATTAAAAAACTTTTCCACACTTCCTGCTTAAAAATTTTAATTCATTTCTTGCATGCACTTGATTCCATGCCTGATTTTGTGCAGTGCTCGAGTGCCGAACTCTGGATCATTTGTATATTGCTTTTTGGCTTCTATTTAATCATCACCACTATTTTTGTCATATCATTTTATCAAGCACTCATAACACTATTTACAATGTTTGAGTCAAACTACTGATATCTTGCATAGTTTTTATCATCATCATCTATTTCATATACATTTTTCTCATTTAAGATAATCACATCTTCGAAATCACATTCTTTAATATTTTTTTGCATAAGGAGCAAACTGTCAACATTCTTTTTTTTATTTTGGCACACATTTGGGACAAGTATAGCATGACAGACCACTAGCTAGCATTGAGTTATCACAAGAACAGTTTTCATTTTAAATTACTTACTAAAGATTTGTATGAAGAATCAGCATTTAGCACATTGGAAGAGAGTAATATTAAGCCATTAAATAATGCAGTATTTTTAAACTAGGCATTAGATAAGAGATATGTAATTGGATGATACACAGTAAATCCAGTTTCAGGTGAACTTGCAACCTTCTCATGATCTTAGTGATAAACACTCTGCTCTACCATGTGAAAAAAAAGGTTTAAAATCATTTTAATTTTATGTTAGTAGTAATTCATCTATTACAGGATAACTTTAAACATCTTTCAAGGCTCTAGGGGCATTTACTTTTTCTGATCACCAGTAATTTACATCTTTAAATGCTTGTTGCATTGAGGCATGCTAAAACTATAATTTGATTTTTATATTATGTAAATCCTATAAAATCATCATTATCTGATAGTTATTGTTTTTCTATGTGTATCACCAATTTTTAGCTTTTATTACACTTCCATTACACACCTACTTTAAACAGGCAAATTCAATCACACATTCAACAGCTCTTTCTTGGCCTGATGACCATTTTCCTGTTTTATGATTAGAAATTTCATGATGTTGTTTAAATCTGCAAGCCATTCTTCACTATATTCACAAGTATTGTTCAATACTTTGAACTGATTGCTTTACTATTTTATTCCATTACTATAGCAATTAAGAACATTGTATATAAAATTATAGTTTATATTTTTATAGTTTTCAGAATGACAAAGTTGTACAATTTCACTGATTATCTTCTCACAGATAATGACTGCATAGCATGAATTGATGTTTTATCTGTTACTTCTGACATCAAGGTACTTTAGTTAGAATGAAAATCAATCAAGATGTTTTGATTCAGGTTTTTGCTGTGAAATAAACACGAAGTCATTGGAAAGAATGCATTAAGTATTCAGGATTGAATTAATTTAAATGCATAAAGCAGCATCAATATAATTGTTCATAAAAATAAGTGAAGGAAAAATATTGCCAATGATTTAAAAAGTTTTTTCATAGCTGAAGGTTTATTTAACAGTTTACATGCATTTATACTATTTCATTATGAATAGTCAATCTTTCCATTGTAATATATCATATCTCACCACAATGTTATTTTTTTATTCATCATTTATAACTAAACCTACTCCATTTGCCTTCCAATATTTGAGCTTTATGTCAAATCACTTGTTTATTTTTCCAATCATCTCTTGACATTTCCTTCTAAATTCACATTTTTTTAAAAAAAATATTAGGCTATTCTTTCAATTTGTATTATCTTCTTTTTCATAAAAGTGATCTCCAGTGTCAGGCAGCTCATCATTGAATGATAATGCATTTTTAGTTTCCATTGTTTTAGAGTACCAACTCTAGCCCTGGTATTTTTTGATCTTAGACTTACAGCACTGGTTTTATGCATGTTGGTCATCAATCCATTAGTGTCCATTTCACATAAGAATAGTAACATAATAATAACAGCTGTGAAGCTGAATGGAATAGACAGAACTTTGCAACCTCAAAGAGAAATTGAATGATCTTCTTTAAGTAAGTAGCAAGTATTTTTTGCATTCCAAATATATTTTTAATTTTTGTTATATCATCATCATCATCATCAGCAACCATTTTCAATCAACTGCAGGATGAAGGTCTCTCCAAGTCCAATCCATCTTCCACTTCTTTTTTCCACATCACCCCTGCACACTTTTTATTTCATCCATCCATCTCACATGTTGTCTCTTTCTGGGTCTTTTACTTTCTCTTGGAATCCAGTTTAAGATTTCAATTGTTCATCTATTATCATCTCTTCTAGAAATATGTCCAGATCAACTCCACTTCAGTCTTTTATTTTTTCAATGAGGTCAGTAACACCTGTTTGTTCTTTTACCTATATATTGCGTTTTCGATCTCTTCTTGTTACTCCCAACATGCATCTCTCCATACTTCTTTGAGTGGTCTGGAGTCTCTGCATTGCTCTTCTATTAAGGGTATACATCTCAGATTCATAAGTAAGAACTGGTAAAACTCATTTAGTAAAAACCTTTTCAAATAGAGCCATACTTTCTTTTAGTATCAAATTATTTCTACCAAAAGCACTCCAACCAAGTTTAATTCTATAATTATTTTCATCCATTATATTTCCATCTATATTAATAATATGACCAAGGTATTTGTAGCTGTTAACTTTTTCTGACTCATCATAATCAATCTCTTTATTTTCACATTTTGAGAAAATCCATTAAACATTACTTTAATCTTCTTAACATTTATCTTTAGTCCTACTTTCATCTGATAATTCCTGCAACATTTCCTGCAGTTACACCATCTGCAAAATCTATTCATTATATAGATGCATAAAATCTATATTATTTTTTTTCAAAATATCATAAGTTATTATGCTATTTATAATTAACCCAATAAACATCACATGACCACCACCTCTTATGCTTGTGTATAACTGTTGTTAAAACAGGCAAAACTCACTATATATATTGCCACACACAGCAAGCTAGAGTAATCAATGGATGTCAGAAAGCTTATGCATAAAATCTTCATCTAGTGCCCACTCATCCAATATCCCCGGACTAGTTTCTGGCTTATGGCCTTCATCAGTGAGGAGCCTTGGATCTGAGAGCACTGCACCTAGATCTTAGGATCTAATGCAACCCTCCAGCAACCACCTTTTATCTCCATTTAATTACAAAACTATGAGTCTTAAACTGAAAACACCTTAATGTTTTCAATCCAAGCCCATTATCTTATATTGGATGAGTGGGCACTAGATGGGGATTTTATGCACAAGCCTTCTGGCATCCATTGATTACTCTAGCTTGCTGTATGTGGCAATATATATAATGAGTTTTGCCTGTTTTAACTATTTATAATTAATAACTTATTCTTACATTTTAAACATGTCAAAAACAAAGATCCACCCCCATTTGAAACATAGTATAAAACAATCATGTGCCTTATGACACATCACTTACCAGAAGTGATAAGCATATCATATGAACTATATATATTTTTATTTTTACAGTTGCTGCATCAATATGTGACTAATCCAGATGAATCTGGTATTCATTCTTTACCAGTTACTTTTAAATGAATGTTGTGTTGACTATATGCCAACTACATAAAAGAAAAATCCTGAAAGAATTAAAGAATTCTATCTGGATTCAAACCCAGATAATGGGTATTAGGGGTTGAGTATGTTAAGTATTGTTCCATTAGGCCTTAATCATTAGCATATACATACGATGACAAATATACATTATAAAACTAACTTTACTTGTAAATACTTAATAGTTTTACTTTAGCATGGCTTTGATCTATCATGGAACTGTGTGGTTTAGTGTCATAGTAGAGAGACACATCCTGAAGTTCAAAGTTGATCGATGGGCAGATGTATCAGTTTCATAATTTTAATTTAAATTCCTAGGCAATAAACCATTAGATTATGTAGTCTTTGGACAACATTTTTGCTAATTTTAATTCCTATTGAAAATTTTATTGTATATTTATGTGTAAAGGTCAGATGGTCTATGCAATAATAAAATAAAAACATTGATGATTATTTTTAAAATGATATTTCAGGTTGAAAAAATAAATATAGACAAACAAATAAAAATTTATAAAACAGAGTTAAACTTTGATGTTTCATTGACATTTTAATAATAATAATAATAATATAGAAAAGATTGGCAAAAGTTTAAACAATTAAGCGAAAAATACATTTAAATTTATTAAATAATACATATTATTATTAGCAAAGAGTAACAGTTTCTACATGACAAAGAATTGTCTTTCCTTGTAATGGTGTGCATGTTTAAAAAGACGAATCAGCTTTAAAATAACTCAGCACAAGACAATGGGCTCTCGAACAGACCTACAAAAGAAAATAGTAAAACAGAAATCATTACTCAGTAGCCTAGTCTAATGCTAGATGATGAGATTTTTTAATGGTTTTTCATTTTTGTTTCATGTCAGAAATATAAAGATATCCATTTACCAATCAATTTTAGATTCTTAGATAAATCCTATTTGGAACATTTATCCAGCTTGAGTTCAACCTTCTGATCAGCCATGTTAGAAATCTGTGCTACCACTATTACCATTGAGGTCTTTAAGTAAATATGTGTCTGTTATAAATAAAAAATTTAATCTATATTTTGTTTTATTTTTCATTTAATTTACAGAAGCAGAAATAATGCATTACATGAATTAGTTGCAGTGGTAAAGTAGCAGATTCTCAAGCTTAAGGCTCAGGAGTCACAGCCCATCTTTATCATCTCTGGTGCTCAAACTTTTATTAACTCCTGAGCATCAATCCTAATCTACTGCTATTATTAGAAGTATAAAAAATACTTAGAATGTTTATAATTAACCCATTCATTCAGTATACTAATGTTTACTGTAGTAAATAGAGGGATTTGAACTTAGGATTTTCACTTTATATTCATCCTCCACTCCATCTCAAACATTCGATACACATGACCATACACATGTAAAAAAGATAGATGATCCCTAATATACGTATTTCGTGCAGAACCATCACTCGTCAGTTGGCCAGATTATAATCTCCTACAGATGCATGCTTCAATCTTCTCACTATATCTGTAGGAGATTATAATCTGGCCAACTGACTGAGTGCTGGTTCTGCACGAAATACGTCTATTGGAGATCATTTATCTTTTTCACATGTGAATAGTCATGTGTATCGGTTGTTTGAGATGGAGTGAAGGATGAATATAGACTGAAAATCCTAAGTTCAAATCTCTTTTTGATTAGAATGTTTATGTTAAGGTCCTTAAGGCAAAAGTAACTTGAAATGGCCTGCAATTATTTGACAATCATGTGACCATCATCGGTCCTATGTTGTTAAAATTTGTCACTTTACTAGCAGTTTATTTTAGCCATATCACTATTTTATAAACTTTAACATGTTTGAATATATATAAAATCTATTTATTATTTGGCAATATAAAACATTTTTATTGAATAATGGATAGTGTTTATAGCAGTATAACGTAAAAGTCTAAGACGTTTTATCGATTTTTATCTTCCACTTCTGTACACCAATCAGATTGTAAGAATTTTTTAAACTCCTGATTGGTGTTCATTAGCTTGTATTGACAGATGAATGAATACTGCTTTTTGACCCCAGGCTTTTTGTATTCTGATAATTTCTGATTGAATAGATTGTTTCGACCACTTAAATTGTTTTTATCACTTCGGTTAAGCGATTACTAACCTCTTCTAAACTGAATCGCGTGTTAGATTTGTATATATTTAATATTAAGTCTTTTTAAAGTGGTGAATTTATGTAGCGTTATTCATAATTACCAGTTTTAAAATCAGATTTTATATGTGTCATGTTGGCTGCATCTTTTTTTTTTTTCGCATTATTTAGTATATATTTGAAATCCAGGCACTCTTCACAAACCTGGAGCTTAATTGTAAATATAAGGGATTTGAACTGAGATTTTCAAGCACTCACCAATTATCTACACTATCTCATACAACTGATATACATGATCACACACATATAGAAAAGATAAATAACGTATACTCCTTTACTTTGCTTAATGGCTGTCTCAAACGCGTTTTATGTGGACCAGGGTAAATAGGTTAAAACTGATGAGATTGTAAAAATATGTAAATAAGGATTAATAATATCTACCAATTTGGTGTGAGTAAATTTTAAGCTTTTGGAAGTGTTAAATTTCATTTACATTTAAAAACTGATGTTTAATTAATGTTATGAGGTTATTAAAAATATGACGTAAACTTTCTAAATGTTCAATCCTAATTTCAGAATGATTTGTCCTATATTTAAATAAGGTAAGACATAATTTCTGTTTTTATTCGATTGTTTATCATGAACCTGATATTTCAATTGACAGATTATTTGTACAAATTTAGTTTATATATCCCAGGGAAAAGAAGGTTTGTCATTTTTAAGTTACTGCTATTTGAATTATATTAGGTAGATGTAATTAGAGGGGATTTGAACTCAGACTTTCATGTTCTTTTAATCATTCTCTTCATCTTATACAATCGATACCCATGACCATATACATGTGAAAAAGATAAATGATTTACAATTTTCGTATTTCGTGCTCAACCAGTACTTATCAGTTGGTCCAGAACATCATTTCCCAAACATATATATATAATCAGTGCTTGGTTTATATTAAGATAGCAAATCTTCCAACTTTAATGGACATATTTTAATCTTCCCCACTCTCCAACCCTATCAGCCATTTTTATCATTATAAACCTGACGACAGTATGTTCATTGCCCTTGTTTGCCAATTTTGTTGTCATACTCATGTTGACTGTGTCATTCTAACCTTAAGACCATTTAAATACACAGAAAAGGTAGACCATTTAAATACACAAAAAAGGAATGGGCATAATACAGGTTAAATCTATAATATTTAAATACAAATATAGTATATATACTTAAGCTAGATATAATTAGAGGGGATTTGAATCCAGACTTTTAAGTTTCAGTCATCCCCTCCATCTTATCCAACTAACACACATGGCCACATACATGTGAAAAAGATAATGAGTGCTGTTTCAGCAGAAATCTGCATATTGGAGATCACTTATCTTTTTCACATGTATGTGGTTATGTGTATTGATTGTATAAGATGGAGGGAATGACTGAAAATAGCTTAAAAATCTGGGTTCAAATTCTATCTAATTGCATCTAGCTTAAATATACTATACTTGTATTTAAATATTACAGATTTAAGCTGTATTCTGTCCACCCATCTTTTATGTATTTTAATGGTCTTAAGGTCTTATATTTGATAGGTCAAAATGACTTGCATTCAACATGGGTATGACAACAAAATTGGCAAACAAGGGCTTTGAACACACCACCATTAGATTTCCAATGATATGGATGGCTGAGGAGTTGGAGAGTGGAGAAAATTAAAGACTGTCCAGTAAAGTTGAAGATTTGATATCTTAATATAAACTGAGCATTGATTATATATGTGTGTGTGTGGGAGATGATCTGATCAATTGATTCACCATGTAATATGTCTATTGGGATCATTTATCTTTTTCACAAGTATGTGGTCATGTGTATCAGTTATATAAGATGAAGGGGATGACTGAAGAGAGTTTGATAATTTGAATATATGTAATCAAATAATTTAGTGATGTATATAATTGTAATTTTGTGGAAAGAAATTAGTCTTCACACATGCACTATTAGATAAATTATATATATATGTTAAAACGAAGATTTGCACGGGTTAAATATATAAAATACATATTTTGCGGGTTCATCCGTGTTAAAAACTTTTAATATCAATATACTGACGTTTCGACTTGGATTTCAAATATATACTAAATAATGCGAAAAAAAAAAAAGATGCAGCCAGCATGACACATTGAAATAATTTTATTTTACACATATTGTAGATATGAAAATTATAAAATTATATATATATTTAAATCAAAATAGTAATTTATTCTTATGTTTGTATTATGTTTGTAAGATTTAGATTAAATATTTAAGAAATGGATATGTTTAATAATTTTAAATAATTTTGATGAAATATTTTGCAAAAATAATATAATATCTTACAGGATAGTAATAATATGCATATTTCTAATTTACTTTAAGTTTATGATATAGCTGAGATAGAAATACTGAATTTAGTGCATTGATAAGGGGTATCAAGAGATGTCAATGTATCACTTTAAAAAACATCAAATATTATGTCAATGTATCACTTTAAAAAACATCAAATATTATGACTTGGTTTTAGTACTTTCTTGCTTAGTTTTATCTCTACTTGCCTTCAGTTAGAAAAAAAAAACAATTCACAAATAAACTATATATATCATGTGAAGATTAATCCAATAGTGAAATGACAAGGCGCATCTGACAAATGATTTCAGCCTTTCACATTATTAAAAAGTTCTAAATTAAAAGAAACATAAATTAGCTGTGCATATTATATTTACATATAATTTGGATTTTGTAATAATGTTGGACTATTTTCAATATCAGGATTTAATTGTTGTCTTTTCAATATCAGGATTTAATTGATGTCTTTAGCAAAATTCAAACTTTATTTAAAGTTTTCAAATGCATTCAATTGTTAGAAATAGCATACAGATTAGTATAAACACTAATTTATTTTCAATTTTATCGTAGAAAAATAAAACACTAATTTATTTTTAATTTTGAAGCAAACTTTATTGCAAATAAAATGTTAGAACATTTTACTTGAGCTAATATATAACAATACTTTTTAAGGTCTAATAATTACAGTGGTGTTGGTAGTTTGACCAAACTTCATATAGCTGAAAAGATATCAGGTGGGGTAAATACTTAGTCTTCTTTTTATTTTAGAAAGTTTGTTATGGAAAACTGATTGAAACTTCTGAGATGTTGGATTAAAACAAAAAAATATACCTTAGAAACTATGGGGTAAATGGTATAAATGAAGTTATTCACATGTTAGAGAAAAGCGCTCTACTTCTAGTAATTGAAATTATGTTTTAGTATGTTTGTAATACTGGACAATTATTAAAGAAGTAATTCATAGTTTCTTCTTTCTCATGACATAGAGAACATATTGAGTCTACATTTACAAAAAAAAAATCCTTTTTACGCTAGACAGGTTCTCTTATTCAAGTATTGTTGGTCTGATTGATGATAAAAGTAGCATAAAAATCGAATCTAGAACCTGCTGATTTGTCAATATTTAACATAAGATAATACTTGGACCAACTGTAAAAAACAATTACAGAATAACCTAGTGGATTAGAACAATACTATTGATGAATCTATAAAGGCTCCAGGTTTGATTCCCAAGTGAATATTGCCTTTGGTTGGCCAGCAACACTTGAATAAGATGGGAAAATATCATTCAATACTTGTGTTATATCCTAAACTGTGTGTCATCACTATTAGTTTTGAAGGTATTAAAACAGGCAAAACTTTCTATATGTATTGCCACTCAGTGCAAGCCAGAGTAATCAATGGATGCCAGAAGACTTGTGCATAAAATCCTCATCTAATGCCTACTCATCCAATATCCCCAGACTAGTTTCTGGTTTGTGGCCTTCATTAGTGAGGAGCCTTGGATCTGAGAGGACTGCACCTAGATCTTAGTATCTAATGAAACCCTTTAGCAACCACCTTTTATCTCTACTTAACTACAAAACTATGAGTCTTAAATTGAAAATATAATGTTTTCAATCCAAGCTCATTAGCTTATATAGTCATATAGGTCTGAACTCAGTTCAGTACCCATACATTTTGGTAATTTTGGTTTTTTAATAACCATAGCCATCACTATCCTATTAGGGAGGATTGGTTATAAGTCAATAAACATCACATGATCACTATTTCTTATGCTTGCTTATAAAATCTCTATACATATTGCCACTCAGTACATGCCAGAAAAATCAATGGATGCCAGAAGGCTTGTGCATAAAATCCTCATCTAGTGTCTACTCATCCAATATCCCCAGACTAGTTTATGGTATGTGGCCTTCCTACAATCTAGGTGCATTGCTCTCAGGCCCAAGGCTCTTCGCTGACAAAGACAACAAGCCAGAAACTAGTCTGGGGATATTGGATGAGTAGGAACTAGATGAGAATTTTATGCACAAGTCTTCCAGCATCCATTGATTTCTCTGACTTGCACTGAGTGGCAATACCTATAGAGAGTTTTTGCCTGTTTTAATAACAGTTATAAGCAAGCATAAGAAATGGTAAGCATGTGAAGTTTTGAAGATATTTGGAAAGCTTAAATATATTTTAAGTTTTTCTAAAGACAATTAAATCTGAATTTTGGAAATAATCCAAAATATAATTACAATTGCTTTCAGAAAAACTTTCATATAAACATTGAATATGAATTTGTGTAGTAATGTTTTGTACAAAACAAAATTAAATGATTTGTTTCTTAGAAGGTTATGTGATGTTCCAGCATCAGAAGCAGTAGATTAAGCTTTTATTCAGGAACTCTTAGTCTGCTGTTAAACTAAACCACAGGATCCTAAAATGATACTATCTAACACTATTTAATGGACTTCAGCATTCTTGAAGCATGGTTTTCATTTACATTCTAAGAATTGAATTCTTATATAGCATTACTTTTTTTTTTCAAGTTATGTTAAACAAATAAATGACCATGGAATGTCACCATTCTTATAAAAAAATCACATTGCTATTATTTTTTTATAACTATTAATAATAATTAGACTGCCATTTCCTAACCATCATTAGAAGCTGCCCCACATGGATTGGTACAGGTAATGGAGTGGCAGACGCTGGAGGCCAGGTCTATGGATTGCAGACCAGCCCTGCAATTTCCAGGGTTCAAACTTCTTCTGTATTTCTGTGCAAAAAAACAACAACAACAACAAAAAAAAAACATTCAATTATGTTTTAACTTAAAAATTTAATGATATTTATGAGCAAAGAGATAAAGAGTTATTTTTCTATTTAATTAAAACACTTTTTTTTTTGTCGGTACCTTGGAATTCAAGATCTGTAGATGGTATTCAATCCTGACATTTCCAATACACAAACTTATATGCAAAAAATAATTCGATTATTACTATTTTTTACTTAAAAATTAAATATATATATATAAGCAAAAGGAGATATTCCTTTTAAAGTGTTATTTCTGTGTACAGATATAGTGAATTAATTGATGTATTTGTGATGTAAATCATTTCACAGATTCGAGGAATGTATAATTATCTTTAATTCTTTTAATTTAAATTAACTTATGTTATAAATTACTCTGATAAATTTTAAATGTAAATTATAACCTTTTTTAAATTGTAAAAAATAAGTTTAATAGAAGGCTTTAATTTTTTAAATTTTATAACTGTCAGTGGTTTCATTGAAAGCTGGGATTGACAGTTTTATTTTTTAATGAAGGGGAGAATTTAACTCTTACTTTACTGAAATAATAATTTCATTATATTATATACAATGATATATATATATATTGTTAATATAATTTAAACTGCCACTCCATTATATATTCTTACAACATATGAATTAAGACATTAGACTTATGCATTTCTGTTTAATTAAAAAAAAAAGATATATCAATATTTTAATGAGGTTTAAGATTTATAACTAAGCTTAGGATAATCTCTAGTTTAATAAATAATTAGTAATATTTATTATTTAAATTAATATTTATTACTGAAGTTGTAGATATCAAAGTTATGAATGCAGAAAATATACTGATTGTGTCTTTGGAAAAGTGGCCGGTTCTCTCTCCGTGTTGCATGCTGCCCCATCTTTGAATTAATGTATCTGTTATGTAGCGACATAGGTTAATCCTTCCACACTACATTAAATTAAATTGTTTTCCCTGGTGACACTTTTTGCAAGCTTTCAACTTTTTGATCTTATATATAAAATCTCTATTTTTCCTGTTGTCTGATTAATAAATATATGTTTGTATGTAAGATTGTCATGTGATGTGAATGTATGTTTGTTCATAAGACTGTCACATGTCAAACCAATTAAAAAAACTATTACATTTTAATATGAGTAATACTATCAAATTCACAATTGAAAAAGCAAAAAAAAAAAAAATCCTTTAAATTAGTTTTATAAATAAATAACTATACCTAAGTAAACCGTAATTTATATTATGAGCATTTTGATGTGAAAGAACACCATTAATAATTGTAATTTTTTTACAAAGCTATAGGGATACTGCTAAATAAATGCACATGTCAAATATAACCGATATATTTAAAAATTTAAATTTAGCTTTATTAATACTTTCAATTTTTCAGTTCGTGAATTTCTCACATTTATTTATATGTCAAATTCATAGATAGTAATCGGGTTACAAAACAATTACTAAATGTTATATATATAGGGATATTTATATAACCTTGAAAAATTATAAGCCAGTAATAAACCACAATTCAAAAATGATCAGGCACATTTATCACATTTATTTAGTAAAAGGGACTTGAGCACAAAGTTTCAAGGTCTCCACAGTTATGCACTTCATCTCATATAAACAATACATGTGACCACATACATACGAAAAAGTTAAATGATCTCCAATGATATGGATGGTGGAAAAGATAAAGGTGGAGAAGATTAAAGTTTATCCATTGAAGTTTGAAGATTTGCTACCTTAATGTAAACTGAGCACTGATTATATTTATTTGTGGTAGATTGTGATCTGGACCAACTGATGAGTGCTGGTTTAGCACAAATTTGTATATTGGAGATCATTTATCTTTTTCACATGTATGTGGCCATGTCCATTGGTTATATGAGATGGAGTGTATAGTTGTGGGGAGCTTGAAAGTCTAAGCTCAAGTCTTTTTTCATTACATTAAGTTTAGTATAGACAATATACTTATATTTGAATATCACATTTATTTATATAATATTAAAATCTTTTGTTTAATTCACATTAAATCTTAAAAAAATTGTTAAAGCAACCAATTAAAAAAAATCATGACCTTTATAGATCTAGTACATCTGGTTCTGATATGTCAGAATTAAATAAATTGAACTTGATTTGGTAATAATATATATATATATATTTGCAAATGAAAAAAACTCTAAAAGTTCATAAATTGAAAAAATAAGAGTGTAATGACAACAAAAGATTTCTTCATCATTGAATGTTTGGTAAAGCTGAATGATTTCAGAAAATGAACAAAATCTTTTTTAATTGAAATTGGTTTTAAAATGTGAATGAAAAATTAATCTTTAATAAATCTATCAAATTCTGCTTTAAATATTAAAATTGTTTTCTAACTTTTAGAATTTTTCAATTTGTTCCAAGATAGTGACAGGAATGATATATTAGACATAATTTTTATAAAGTGGGGTGATCAGAACATCATGATTTATTTATTAACATTGCACTAGAAGTATATTACCTTCTGTTTTTAAAAATAAAATATATATGCATAAAAACAGTGAAATAATGATTTTTTTAATAATTATTACACAAATATTGTATAAAAATAATAATGTATCATTTTTTTTCTTAGTTCAAAAATGTTCTTGAAATAACATTGCAACTAGTGTTGACAATGATTGCAAAAGAATAATTTAACCCAAGAGAGAAGAAGTGCTGAAAACTATTTTCGTTTGCAGCTGATGTTACTGGTCTTATTTCATTTTTTTAAATTTAAAAAAATAAATATTTTAAAACTATATGAATATACTTTTTTTTTTAAAAGCAAAATATCCCAAATAGATGACTGTGCAAATGCAATTTTTTAAAAAAAAAATGAAATAGCATTTTCCCCTCAATTTTTTTGACTGAAGATCTCCATGCTGATATTCTCTATATTTAATTATTTGCCAAAAAAATTTAAGACACTGTGTTTGGTTCATGAGTTACAACATGAAATGTGATACATGTTTCATGCTTTAATCCATGATGGAACAACATATTAACATTAAATTTTGTTTGTCAAATTGGGAAAAATTACTATTTAAAGGATTGAAGTGATTCAAATTGTATATACAAAGGGGGTCTAAATTATTCTCTGATTTGCACACCTGTTGTAATATATGCTTCTGCAGTTCCTTCCTTTTTGCAGAAACCCATCTGCATGAATCTTTCAAATAACATCATCATATAAAATCATGGGGCCATGTAACACATTGTTTAGTAAAGTGCATTTTGTATTTTTGTCAATTTTTTAATAAGGTCTGAAAAGTTTGACAATGTGACATTCTGTTTTCATTAACAGAAAATGACAAGGAAAAAAGTTGTAATTCTTGAAATAGATTACAAGAAAACTGATCTCATAAAAACACAAGTTTTATGAGTGGTTTAATTGTGTTGTTAAATTTACCAAATTCTTAAAAGCATCGCAAGTGAAGTCCAAAGACAAAATGCTGATTTTTTTTGTTTATTTTGACAAATGGCATTTCCCCCTCAAATTTAGTTCATAGTGATCAATCATTTTATCTACAAGTTCTGAAACATTGATGTGATGTGATAAAACATAAACATTCTGTTTTGGGACAAAAAAAAGAGTGCAAGCATCACCCCTCTACCAGTGTGACATCTCTCAAAGCCTTGAGTGTGAAACACTTTATTTAAATTCAGTATGATCCAGCTTATCTATCAGCCACATTCACTTGATCTCACTTCTTGGGGATTTTTTTTTTAATCTCTTGAAAAAAATGACTCATTTTAAAAATTTTTTTTGCAAACGTAGAAGTGGTAGAAAAAATGACAGAGTCATAAAAAGGTATCACTTTGCAAGTACTTCCAGACTACTTTTAAATATGAAAAACATGTTTATACCAGGTTGTTGCACCAAAGGGTAGTCATTTGAAATTGATTAAATTTATAACATTTAAAAATAAATAAACAATTTTTTATCATAAAATTCTGATTATTTTTGGGTACCCCTGTGTAACAGTGAAGCGATGAATCTCAAGAATGTTTTAGGTGATTTGAAGAATTTCATGATGAACGGGAAAGTACTGAAAATGTTAAATGATGATTTGAAATACATTGCCACATTCTATTTCATAATTTATGACTCCCACATGCTAATATCTTAAAATTATTTTGTGATGGATAGCTAAACAATATCATGGCGTAATATGTACATTGATTCACCGATGGGTTGCAGGCAGCATGGAATAAAAACCAGTCACTTTTTCACTGGAATGCAAACCAGTGAATATAATTAATTGCAAATTGAATAAAAGTGAAGAACTTATTTAGCTAAAATGTGACCATTCTCTATGTTTATATGATATTATTATAATGACCTTTGGCCTATCATATGATTCATTGTCAGTGTCTGATGTGAATATTTTTTATATAAATATTTGGACATTTCTTACTCCTGTCACTAAAAACAGAATATCTTTACCAATATAAGAATTTTTTTCTCAACCTTGGTTAGCATTCACAATATAAATGCTATGAGTGCTTTCAACCCATCGATATTTTTGGGTCAGTAACCAACCCTACCCATAGGTTGTAAATGGTGAATTGCTTAGACATAAGTATACAATCCTTAAGATCATGAAAGCTTGCTCTTAAAGTCATCCCTCTCTCCCTCCCTATATTCGCTGATTTTTTATTATGCAACCTGTATAAAGGTTTAACGGCATTGATCCTACAATGCAAGAATCTTTCATAGTAAGTAAATAACTGTACAATTTCTAGAGTTTCTAATTGTGTGAAATAGCCCATGCCTTTGATATTATTTTTACTTATGATTTAATAGATTGGATCCATTATGAATTATATTGCACAGTGGTGCTAAAACTTTTCCAATATTTTGTTACAAAGAAACGATGAAGGAATAATATTTTGCAATCAAGTTACAGTTAGTGATTAGTTTTTTAATGTTTTCTCTGATTTATCTATTTGTATAGCTAGATACCTACTATTAAGAAATAAGTGAATGACTTGCTGGGTTCTCTGTGATCCATCTATCTGACTGTAATTCAGAGTTGATTTTTCTTTTTTTTTTTGTTTCAAATTGGACAGTGTCTTATGAACACCTTCATTGATATGTTCAGTTTTCAGACTGATTTGGAGACATATTCGTTATTACTATGATGGTGTCTATTCATCTCAATGCTGTCCATATTTTTCCTCTTTTTACAGTAACTTTTTAAAGCATAATAATTAAAGCAGGGCAATTTCAATTGGATAAGTGTGTTCCTGTGAAAAGGTAACTGCTTTTCTCTTCAGATGCATGCACTGCCACCTAGTAATCAATGTATGCATTATATAATGACATACATGAACTATTTACTACAAAATTTTTAAGGTGCTATCATATCTGGGCCATCAGATGTAACTTGAAATGTGATAGTGTGTTTCATACCTTCATAAATTATCTTCATTTGGGCTTCTTTCTGCCATCAACAAAATCTGGAAAATATTCTTGCAATTTATGGCTTCCCTGCTGTAAACAATTTGAATTATTTCAAACATTTAAGTCATACTTTTGCTCACTTTAAAACAATATTTATTTCTAGTCTATTGTTACATTGTGGGTTAAGATGAAAAACACATTATTAAATTTTATATCATATCTCACAATCCCCACTTGGTAGCACCTTAAAATTTTTGTGGTTGAATAGTTAAACTAAGTGGCTATATTAAAACTTGTTTAATTCAGAGATGGCACTGTAGGTAGAAAGAACCATTCATCTTTTCACTGGTACACACTGTGATGTAAAAGATATACTTATATTATGATTAATAAAACCCCAGACACAAATTGTGTAATTTGCTTTTAAGCTTGTATTAAAAATTTCACTAGAGGGAGGGAGCTTACCACTAGCTCCAATCAAGCTTTAATTTATAAGTGCCAAAAGAGAAAGAATTCAAGATCTCTATTGGAATGTCCTTATCCCCATACCAATTGGTTTTGAGCTTATGGCTTACCTCAGTGAGGAGCTAGGTCTCCAGACACTAGATCTAAAATACCAACTCAAAAGTCAGCACTTATCTAATATGTTACTATCAATTTGAAAACTTGAATTTTTCAAACATGTAAATGTCTTCAAATTCAGCCTTACAAACTAGATAGTTATAGGGATCTGAACTCAGTTCAATTTCACCATATTTTAATAGCCTCAGCAATATAACATTGCAAAAGTGTTCAAGGATACACTTATACTAATTAATTAAACAAGACACAAATTGTGTAACTTGCTTTTAAGCTTGTATTAAAATTTTCACTAGAGGGAGCTTACTACCAGCTCCAATCAAGCTTTAATTTATGAATGCCAATGAGAAAGAATTCAAAATCTCTATTGGTATGTCCTTGTGTCCAAACCAATTCTTTCTTTTTTGACACATAATTTAAAGCTTGATTGGAGCTAATGGTAAGCTCTCTCTAGTGAACATTTTAATACTAGCCTAAAAGTGAGTTACACAATTTGTGTCTTGTTTTATTAATTATTATAAGTGTACCTTTGAGGGCTTTTGTGATGTTGCTGAGGCTATTAATATATGGTGAATCTGAACTGAGTTCAGACCCATATAGCTATCTAGTTTGTAAGACTGGGTTTGAAGACATTTATGTGTCTGAAAAAATCAGGTTTGCAAATTGATAGTAATGTATTAGATAAGAGCTGACTTTTGAGTTGGTATTTTAGATCTAGTGTCTGGAGTCATAGCTCCTCACTGAGATACACCATAAACTCAAAACTGATTGGGCTGGAGATAAGGACATTCCAATAGAGATTTGAATTCTTTATTTTTCAGCACTTATAAATTAAAGCTTGATTGGAGCTATTGGGAGCTAGTGGTAAGTTCCCTCTAGTGAACATATCAAACACACACACACACATATATATATACATATTCACTATTTTTATATGTTTGCATATATATATATATATATATATATATATATATATGCAAACATTAAAAATAGTGGTATTTTTTCATATATTAAACCAAATGAAATCTTTAGCTGTGATATAACCAGGTAACAAACAACCAAGACAGATAGTCCAGATTGAACCATGTGATGTAGCAATTAGTCATACTATTTGTTGATTTAAGTTATGCTAAAAGACATTTTTAGTTTAATGTAAATTCTTAGATATACTTATTATTTACTCAATCATGAGTTTTATCTTGTAGAACCCATTTTATCTGGTAGTTGCATGGTTATTCATTTTGGTTGGTCATTGCCTGGTTAAGTAATTATAACTGAAGATTTTATACAGTTTAATACATGAAAAATTTTTTATTACATTTTTTTTTACATCTTAAAAAATGTTTAATGTATAAAAGAAAGATAGAATGGACTAATTTGAACTGTTCTAAAAAAGTAAATGAAGAATGGAGAAAATGATCTATTTCAAAATTTCTACATTGGAAAATGTATATGTTAATTAAAACATGAATAAGTCATATTTTACGATGTTATTGTGAAGTTTTATTAAAGTGATGTCTATTACATTTTCATCACTTGCTTGACATTCTTCTGGAATGGCTACCTATTGTTTTTCCATGTTCTCTTTTAATATAATGATGGAATCCATTACTTTAGTATTTGCTATTTGTTGTGAACATTAAACTCTTAACCATTTAGTAATATTACTAAAAAATTTCTCTGAAGATAATTTTATCATGGATATTGGTATTTAATTATAATCTTACTAAATGTCTCCCTACTATTAGATGTTGATGTATTTGCATCTGAAAATTCCAATTTATCCTAGTGTCAATGGGACATTGATTTAACTTCTGAGCTCTTGAATGTTTTATTTTTAGTCCTGTATTGTAAATATTTATTTAGTGCTTTTAGTTACTACTATTTGATTTATAATTCTCAAACTTTCTATGCTTACAATTAGCATCCACTTGAGGTAAATACATTAATGCATATTAGCAATAATATATAAGGCTAGAAATTATAATATTACTCCTACCCCAGTTATAAACTTTAGACTTCAGTTAAATATTAAGATATATTCATGTTTTAACTGAAACATAATCACATGGAATAAATCAATATCTCTTTTTTTCATATGTAATATTTTTGATAATGTCTGACCTAATAACTGATTAAATCATTGTGAATGTATTTATCTCAAGTGAAAGGTGTCAACAGTGTGACATCAGAAAGCTTGACCTTTGTATTTTAAATTGTAATATTTTAGTATTGATTTAGTATTGATGAAAAGTGGATAAATGATGAAGACATGTGTAAGAAATTGTGATCTGGGTGAACTGAAGAATGTTGATTCACCATGAAATGCATCTTGGTGTCATAAAGTAGATTTCTTTATTAAATACAAATATATTAATGTATAGACTTAAAATTTATATATGGAATAAAATGATATGACAATCTCTAGATTAATAAATGATTAGGATTAATTATTAATATATGTATCTGAAATGAATGATGTCAAAGTTGTGATGTGAAAAGATTGACCTTTGCAGATAAACATGTATTAAAGACAGTATTTGGGCTAACAATGATATGATAATCTTTAGTTTAATAAATGATTAGTATTAAATATTAATGTACGTAATCAAAATGGATGGTATCAAAGTTGTGAGTGCAAGAAGTTTGACATTTGCAGATCAACATGTATTAAAGACAGTATTTGGGCTAGCAATGATATGATAATCTTTAGTTTAATAAATGATTAGTATTAAATATTAATATATGTATCTGAAATGGATGGCATCAAAGTTGTGAGTGCAAAAAGTTTGACAATTGCAGATCAATATTTAGGCTATCAATGATATGATAATCTTTACTTTAATAAATGATTAGTATTAAATATTAATATATGTATCCCAAATAGATGGTATCAAAGTTATGAGTGCAGTAAGTTTGACACTTGTAGATCAACATGTATTAAAGACTATATTTGGGCTGTCAATGATATGATAATCTTTAGTTTAATAAATGATTAGTATTAATATATATATCTGAAGTAGTTGGTGTTAAAGTTGTTAGTGCAGAAACTTTGACACTTGTAGATCAAATTATAATAATTTGCTATTGATAAATATTGCACAAAGGAAAACATTCTATAAGGGATTATGATATGTGCTAAGTTAAAGTATGCTGCGTCAGCATGAAATGCATCTTGGGATTCATTTGTCTATTTCAGATGTTGTTATCTATATAATTTCAGAATGAATGGTGAAGTGAAAATTTAAATAAGAACATAGAATGTTATGTGTGTGACATATATACATTTTAAAGCATATTATTGTTTTTAACAAGAATTAATTTTATTCTTATTGGAGCTTCAAAAAGATAACGGTTTACTTTTTTAAAATAAAAAATAAAGATTTTATTTTTAACTTGACTTTAGTTTTGAAAATTATTAAAATAAATTCTTTTTTGTATTGAATGTCAACAATTGACATTTTAATATACTTGATATGTAAAAGTAATAAAATAAATAAAAACGTTGCCCGAAGTGTATTTGATTTGGAATCTCATTTACATTCAAAGAACTGAGCATTGAAAATTCATTAACTTGTACAAATAAGTATGTGTTTTTATGTTTGAATTCTCTTAGTGAAGTCTAGTAGATTAATTAATCATGAAGATCATCATCAGTGTTAAATAAATAATCGATTGACTTTATTACTCAAGAGTTCATAAATGAACAAATATTAATATTGCTTCTAATTTATTATATTTTACTACCATTTTACTGTGTTCAAACCTCTATATTTATAATTAAGCTCCAGGTATATGAAGAATGCCTGTATTTCAAATATTATAGATTAAGCCTGCATCATCCCATCCCTCTGCTATGTATTTAGATGGATAAGGTCCTATACATGAGGAGTCAGAGTGACTTGAGATCAACATGGTCATGGCAATAATATTGGCATCAGCATAGGATTTGGGCTTTCCATCATCAGATTTTCAATGTATGGATGGTAAAGGGTTGGAGTAGATTGGAGCCTGGTCATTAAAGTATGAAGATTTGCTACCTTAATATAAACTGAGCACCGATTTTATATATATATGTGAGATGATAATCTGAACCATCTGATGAGTGCTGGTTCAGCCCGAAATACGTATATTGGTGATTATTTATATTTTCTACATGTGTATGGTCATGTGTATCAGTGGTATGAGATAGTATGGATAATTGAAGGGTGCTTGAAAGTCTGAGTTCAAATTCCTATATTTCACTATATTATTTTAATTTTTGTGACTTATATATTGTATTTTTTAACAATTTATAAAATGTGTGTGTATTCACAATTAAATAAAACATGTTTTTACGTAAACTATAACTCAAAATGATGAACTCTAAGAAAATGTGAATTTTATTTAGAATTAAAAGTTTTTGAAAAGATAGTTGTTAGATTAATAGTATCATTGCTGCTATGTTTAGTTTGTAAATGAAAAAAATACTGTAACCTGTAGTTGATGTATTTTAAATTTAATGTAAAAAGTTAACTTTTTTTTTTTGTCTCCTTCGACCATTTAAAAAAAAGAGAATTGTCATTTAAAAAAACATTAATCTTTCCAGCTGCCAAGGTTACTCTGCAGCAACTGTTTTTTTTTTTTCTAAGATTTTAGCAGATTGGTTAATAAATCACCCCCTCCCCGTTCAACACTTTTCAAATCATGCTTGAAAATAACTTTATGTGATATTAAAAATAACATCCGAAGGTCAAAACATTGATTTTTAAATTTTTTGGAAATATATTTTTATTCTAAAATAATGTCTGGCAATTATCAAAAATAAAAATAAAATGTTGACATCTATATATACGTATATGGATGAAAAGGGGGAGGGGCATTTATTTATCTGCTATGCATATCACCCAAAAGTTTAATTGTTATCTTTGAAATGTCCAATGATTTTAATACTGTTCTTACCTAACAATCCAGATATTGGCTGGTAAATGGGTATTCTTTTTTTTTTTAGCTAAAAAAATGAAAAAGTGTAAACTCTTTTACTTATGTGATAATTTAATATTACTAATTTCAACAGCGCGCGTTGAAATTTTTCCTACTACTTGAATATATCACGTTTAGGAACAAATGTGTTCTGTGATATGATTATGTGATAATATATTGGACTATTTTCATCATCTATCATTAAATGTTGAATGCACTCTGTAAATAAATGTCTAGAAAATTTTAAACTTTACTTAAACTTTTTTTTTTCAGTGATGAAAGCTTTTATTCATCAAAAATACAAAAAAAAAACACAACTAAAAAAGGTTTACAAAGGGATAATTACATGGCAAAATGAAATTCAAATACAATATGGTGAAGGGGAGGGGAATACATATGAAATGGGAAAGCGATATGGAAAGGGTGTGTAGCACAGGCAAAGAAGATTCCTTGGTGAGGAGCAATGTTGATAAGCTTGTTTGCCCTGATGGATTGATAGGAGGATCTATATGTGACATAAATTTTGGAGGAATAGCTATATGTTAAGTCTTTAGAGGTTTCAGGGATGGATGAGGAGACTTCTGAGTTATGCTTAGATGCAACAGGCTGATTTTTGTCTTTTGTAGATGAGTAGTTTTAGTTTTTTCCTGTTGTATTTGGAGTGGCATTATGATTCGTCATGTTGTTGTTTTTGAATTGCTTTTTATCTTTGATAGAGCAAACCACAGCCTGAAAGGGAGGAACATCTAGAGGGCAAAAAGATGGAGACTTTGAAATAAATTCTTTGGTGATAATGTATTTAGTTAAGTCTTGTTTGAAACCCAGTTTAGATAAAATTTGTGTAATTTTGAAGGTTTTAGTTTATGTAGTTTAGGTCTCTGCACATTTTTTCCACTAGGGGCAGTGGCCATCTTTAAACTATTTGAAAGAATGAAAAGTAATATGAAGAAAAACAATTTTGAAATGGAAAAATTAAATATATTGATGTAAAAGCAAAAAAAAACAAAAAACAACAACACGGTAAATCTTGTTATTAATAATTTTTGTTGAGTAATGAGAAAATTGAGTGGAATTCTAGGCAGTTAGTTATCCCAGAGGAGGGAATGTCTGAGAAATAGGATTGTTAAAAATGGCCTAAATAATTTTACTTAAACTTTTCAAAATACAAACAATTGTTAGTAATAAAACCCAAAGACAACACAGGTTAGTAAATTACACTATGTTTCGAGTGGTATTAATCTCCCCTCTTCTTCGGGTGTTGCTGGCCTGACCAATGCCAATACTAGCATAGAAATTAAGCTAAGATGAACAGAACATTGCCTTAAAATTTGATATTCACTAATCTATAGGTGTAAATTTGACTTTTATACTAGTCAGTGGTAGAATAGCTCAGTTGTTTAAAGCATTGCCTTAAAATTGGATATTCAAGAATCTAAAGGTATAAGTTCCACTCTTATGCTAGTATTGTTGCTGGTCAGGCCAGTAACACTTGAAGAAGAGCAGAGAAAAATACTACTTGAAACATTGTGTAATGTACTAACCTGTATTTTCTTTGTGTTACTATTAACAGTTGTTTGTATTTGCAAAAGTTTAAAATTTTCTAAAGCATTTAATGATAGATGATGGAAATAGTTCAACATATGATCATATCTAAATGATCATCATCACAAGCATTCAAATTTATTTTACTTATAGTTGATTAACTTAATAATTAATATCATTTTTATTATTCTTTAATGGACAACTTACTAGAGAGCCTCTTGACATGTAGTGGACTATTTATGTGGACATTTTTTGTATGTTCATGTTTACATTTTTGAATATATACATATGTATTTAAATACAAAATAAAATTTCTAAACTCAGTACTTTTCTTTAATCATATGGATAAAGATATATGTAAAAAGCAAATGATCCCAGGTGTCTTTCTGGCAGACCAATAAAATGATTAATAACTAATCTTCACATTTATTCTAAGACAACAGCAACTTTCTCCATGCAATATTGCCACCTAGTACAAGTCATCGTAATCAATGGATGCTAGAAAGGTACCTGCATCAAAATCTCTATCTAGTTCTTATTTATTTAATAACCCCAGATTAGTTTCTAGCTTATGACTTTCATCTGTCAGGAATCTCGGATCTGAAAGTAAAATATATAGCTACTGACGTGGTGTCTGATCTGTATGACTACACAAGCAAATTAGCTTGGATTAAAAATATTATTGTGGTTTTCAGTTTGGGATCATAGTTTTATAGTTAACTAAAAAATAAAAGATGGCTACTGGAGCAATGCCATAGATCCAAAGATCTAGTTAGAATGCTCTCACATCCAAGACTCCTCATTGATGAAAAGCATATGCTGAAAACTAATCTGGGGATATTGGATGATTAGGCAATAGATAGGGATTTTGATGCACAAACTTTCCAGCCTTCATTGATTACTATTGGTAGCACTAGGTGGCAATCTTGTATGGAGAAAGTTGCACTATTGTGTTTAACAGAGTGCGCAAGCATAAGAAGTAGTGGTTGTATGATGTTACAATGATTTAATATTTATCCCAGACAATGTCACCAAAATGAATCCATTGAAGTAATGTCACACTTGCAAATTAAATCTTTTTACATATGCAATCTGTGAAATATTCATGAATGTTAATAATAGTTTTATTATTTATAATGAAGCTCTAAACCCCAAATTCATTATACTTATGATAGAGATTTCAGTATGAAATGTTAAATTAAATTATTATTTTATTTATTTTTGTTTACTTGTAGATATGCCAATCTGAAAATAGATTCATTCATAGCTTTATTAAATCCATCAATTCAATATTTCCTATGTGGATTGGGCACTCACTAATTATATGATCCATGGTGTATTTTTTTGTTTGTCCACAGGTATTCCAACCAAATAATGAATTTACCTATGGCTTTATTAAGTCCTTCAATTTAGACATTGTATGCATAAATTGGTTGGTCATTAATCACATGGTTTATGATACAGACATCAGAGGCTCTCAATAATTTCAAGAGTATTAAAGATCATGCTTTTTCATAAGCATTTCAGTTATGTATAGAAAAATCAAATTCAGTTGTTTTGTTATTGAATCTGGAGCAAGAAATCTGTGTTAAGTTTTGCCTTGCAAGATAATCATTTTTACATTTTCAATTTTCTTTGACCATTTGAAAAAGATTTTTTTGATGAAACATGTAGGACTTGCTTTGTTGTGTATGGTAATTGGTGACAGAATGCTTCGAGTAAGTACAGCATCATATCTACTTAATAGCATTTTAAAGATTTTCTGTGAGATAGCTCATTTTTGATACCTAGTGGAGAAATATATGTAAGTATGGAAAACTACTGTAGGGGAGTGGAATTAATTGTATTATTATTATGAATTATAGTAATATTTAGTTGCATATTTAGAATTTTACTGTGACCAATTTTCCACCAGGGGCACAATCTTCAGCAATATATTATGCTAACTATCTAGAGGAATTGTTCCTAGAAATTATTTTAGATCTGACCTTTGGTAAATGAGGGGAAACCGTGTTTTTAGATGAGAGGAAACCAATTTATCTACAAACCAGTAGTACTTTTAAATGGCTTAAGTTATGATCATCTTTTATTCTGTTGTTTATAAAGATTGTGTTCAGGTTACAAGATATTATTTTAATTATTTAGTTGGAAAACTGAATATGTTGCCTTTATAGAATTATAAAGCTCAAGTCTGATAAATATTTACAAACTTCTCATACTAATTGACTGCTTTATTTCATTTTTCTATCAATTTCAATGCCATCAGATAGATAAATTTTTTGGAATTATTGTTTTTGGAACATCACTGATGAATATATTAAAGTAGATGAAAAAACAGTCTTGAATTTGATAGGTATTCCAATAATCATTAAGAGTCACTTGAGATTTGAGGGGAGGGGGGCAAGAATATATTGTCAAACAAGTTAATGATTTTCCTGGACTAAGAATTTTAACATCTTCTTAACAGATTCATAAGGTGGAGTGAAATCGATAGAAATAGTGCAAAAGTCTTGTTTTGTTTTATAAATTATTTTCAGTGTGTTCATATCGATTTCACCTTAGTCTAAATAAAGCCTGTTTTAAAAGTGGATGGTACTCATCTATTGACATAGTTCTTTTTTAAGATTTTTTTTCAAAACCTTATAACCAGCTGACAGCAATAATATTTGATGATACGTTTTGTTAGATCATTATTCAACAATTGCCCTAGTTTTGTAACCATACCAAATATTTCTTTTTTTTTTTTTTTATGGATGTTGTTAATGAAGTAATTTTGTCAATGTTCATTTATGTATTTTTACACAATTTTGAAAATGGAATGAACTTTTCTACATCCATGAACGCATCACCCTCTGATACATTTAAACCCTTTTAAAAGAAGTGAACAAAATAAATGGAGATTCATAGCTTAATTACAAAATTATAACTTTACCTATGTGCATTATATAGTTGTATCAAATGTGTAATTTTTAAGTCTTGCAGTACATCATTCAAAACTTGCCCACCTGTCTAATCATATTTTTGTAACATCAATGAAAGCTGCATCTTATGTAGTTTATGGAATGAGAAAATGACAGGCATGTCTCTAATTGCAACTTAGCTCTGTTACTTTCTGTTCTCAAACATCATATGACCTCCTGAGCATTAAACTTCAACTACATAAGTAATTATAAAAAGACATGTATTTATATTTTTGAAAATTCAGTAATTCTATTTATAATGTGCTGAAAGTGGAAAAATAATTCTAGTAGCAATTCTGCCAAGGCTAAAATATGCTGTCAAATGTTTTCTTTATCTGTAAACATGGCAAATCTAAATTTAATTTTAAAGAATTAAAAAAAAATAGATGGTAGGTTTTTAGGAAATCAAAGCGGAGTTATGATGATTTTTTGATTGTTTTCTAAATCTGTTAAAGTATGGGCATAATAATTTGCTAACAAAACCTAAAAAGACATACAGTTTATGATGGGAAGACGCAAGTCAGAAAAGCATACTAGTAGATGGCCTTACTTTGGAAATATCTGAATCTTAGCCAAGAAATTTCAAGCACTTTACTGCAACAAAAGAATTATTTGTATAGATTCAGAAGTCAATACAGACTTAAAAACATCAAAACAAATGGAAAATTTTGTCTGATGATGATGAGAGTGTTGTTACATTGCTGGTAGAATTCCAAAAAACAATTAAAATTATTGAGTTTTTATTTGTGATGAAATTGGATTATTCTTGTAAAGGATGCTGAATCATATACATATTGTAACAGGATAGCAAAATCAGATAGTCATGTAATGGTCACCTGGGGAGATGGCAAATCATCATCACTCCCAAGTAAATTAAATTTATAATTTACAAAAAGTATAATATATAATATTTAATAAGAAATAAGATCTAATAAATAAGATATTAAATATTAATATATATTTAAGTAAGATATTATTAAAAAATGTTAAAGATCAAGAGAGAGAGAATCTCTGAGAGATCAGTTAGTCATTCCTCAGAACAACTATAAATATAATTATAAATCCATCAACCAGTATTATAATTAGTAATACTCAAAATAATAACCATTTATCCTGAATGATTAATCAATCAAACTACTTCAGAATAAAATCAATAGTCAATCTGGTGACTGGATTGGAAATGGGTCTTCTGTAGACCAGTCCAAGTACTGAGCTGAGCTATTGCCAGCTTGGGGCAATTGTTTACCCATAATTTGGATGTACCATCTTAAGTGCTACTCCATCAGAATACGTAATCAAAAAAACAATAATGCTGGGACATTTAAACATACTGATCATCATCAATGCTTTGGCCACTTAATACTATTAATGTACTGGCCAATTATAAACTTAAATTTTTAATAAGACTAAACTAAAACAAAATATAATGCAGGAGCTTTGAAGAAAACCAGGACAATGTCATACTGGAATGCTCCTAAGGCACTAAATACATCCCCATTTATATATTCATCACATGCTCGAATCTTTTTCAGAGAATAAGCTCTATTACTGTTTGTGACCAAGAGATGACTGAAACAATTTTTAACAATTGAATACAAATTTATTAACAACAATAACAAAAATTCAAATTAAGGTCTATGTGACTATACATATAAATTAAGTCTTCTGATTTTGATTAATATACAATAAAAAAAATCACATTTGTGATTTACAAAATTATTATACAAAATTAAAGTTATTCCATTAATTTACAATACATCTTAATAGGTTTCCATAAATGCATATTTGTGTTTAATACAAAATTTAAGTTATTACATGGTGGTTTACATATATATGTACACAGATGCATGATTTATAATGTACAATTAACATATTTCAATTGATATTCAATAATGACAAAAACTGATTAAATTTTACATATATGTCCTATTAATTATCAACATTTTAAAATTTAAATTATAGAATATTCTATTCTTTACTTTTTTTTATTTTTTATTTTTTTAAAAAATCCAGGCACTTTTAAAATGTCTCTTTTTTTTAATAAATGAAAAATAATGTTTTATACAATTAAAAATATGAATTTCAAAATGTCTTTTTATTTTCTCAATAAATGATTTAAAATAATTGTTATAGATTATATATCTCACTTTAAGAATCACATTTTAAATATATAACATTACTATAGGTTGCCTTTAACTAATCATAACATTTTTAATTTAAATATTAGAAGCTTTAAAACAACTCACTTTTGTATATACATTTATCCATGCTTCTCTTCATATTGATAAACAGCAGCATACATGTACTAATTCTTCAAGTTTCCCTTGGTAAGCTTGGTTTTTGTGATTGTTTATCATCATCATCAGAAAAGTATAGTCCAAGCAATTGTTGGCATCAGGAAAATGTACAATTCAGGTGATTTGCTGGCTTCCATGAGCTTCCTTCTATCTAGAATTGTTGGAGGCAAGCAGCTGTTTTCTTAGAACATATTTAAGCTGACTAGACTCCTCAGTTGTCTCAAACCTCATGTGAGTCATCTTCAGTAGGGAACTATAAAGCAGCTTTTCTTTTCTTGACCCCAGCTACATTTTCATGGTAACTGTCTAATTCTGCCAGCCATCTCTACATCTAGCTTTATTGTGGCCACTCTGCTTCAGTTACCAACAAACTGCAGCTAACTCTTCACAAAATATTTTAGCCACACTTTGCAGCTCACCATTAGTTAACTGCATCACCAAAAATATTAAGGCAAGAACTGTCTTAAAAAAATAATATCCAAACATTGCAGCTGGACAATTTGGCCACCTAAAATATTAAAACCAGACTTTTCTGGCCAGCTCTTACAAAAACTGCCAGTCAAACTGAACTGATATATTTTTTTATCAGCCCTTTTATAGAATTTATTTGGAGTGATAATAACACATTTAATTAAAAAATTTTTTTTATCTTTTCAAAAAGGCCACTAATTCTTTTCAATCCCTTTTAATTAAAAGCTATTTTTGAAAGCAACTTAGCAATTTTACCAAAGATGTGGTATACATGTTTTTACTAAAATCATTTGAAATTTTTAATCTACAAAGATTTTTAACTAGATAGTAAAAATGCATACGAGCACTAATGAAAAAAATAAATATTTTATACAAGTTTTAATTAAAGGATTTCAAAAATAAACCCTGCTTCTTTTTAAATTTCAAAATGAGAATAATAAATATTTATTAGACCTTTTAAAAAAAATATTTATTTCATAATAAAATTATGTTTTAAATTCAGAATTATTTATTTTCAGTAAATGTAGAAAATATCCACTAAAATTTTTTGACTGTGTTTATTTCTACTTTTCCTTTCAACTTTATATATCATTGTGTGTCTATAACAAATATATATATATGAAAAACAAAAAGAAGTTATAATCATGTAACTTGCTATCGCTTGTATTTATAATCAATAGATGGTGCTTTACCAAAGCCACTGAACAAGCATATATTTGTTTACATAAACGTCAAAAGAGTCAGAATTCACTATCTCTTTCATTTGCTCCACCTTCAGATCAGCTGATTTCAAGCTAATTTGCTATCATCAGTGAAAGATAGGGCTAGAAACTAGATCTAAACATTGACTCCAAGCATTTATGCAAAAAGTTCCTATCAATTTGCAAGCATGAATTTTTCAGACACTTAATGTCTTCAAACCACCCTAACAAGCCAGATAGCTACATGGGTCTGATATCAGTTCAGTTTCACCACATAGTCAAAACCTGTGCAATATATCATTGCAAAAACCTTTAAAGGTACATTTATGAAAAACAAAAACAAGTTATAATCATGTAACTTGCTATCGCTTGTATTTATGATCAATAGATGGCGCTTTACCAAAACCACCGAACAAGCATATATTTGTTTACATAAATGTCAAAAGAGTCAGAATTCACTATCTCTTTCATTTGCTCCACCTTCAGATCAGCTGATTTCAAGCTAATTTGCTATCATCAGTGAAGGATAGGGCTAGAAACTAGATCTAAACACTGGGTTTGAAGACATTACATGTCTGAAAAATTCATGCTTGCAAACTGATAGGAACTTTTTGCATAAATGCTTGGAGTCAGTGTTTAGATCTAATTTCTAGCACTATCCTTCACTGATGATAGCAAATTAGCTTGAAATCAGCTGATCTGAAGGTAGAGCAAACAAAAGAGATAGTGAATTCTGACTGTTTTGACGTTTATGTAAACAAATATACGCTTGTTCGGTGGTTTTTTGTAAAGCGCCATCTATTGATCATAAATACAAGCAATAGCAAGTTACGTGATTATAACTTGTTTTTGTTTTTCATAAATGTACCATTAAAGGTTTTTGCAATGATATATATTGCAGAGGCTTTGACTATGTGGTGAAACTGAACTGATATCAGACCCATGTAGCTATCTGGCTTGTTAGGCTGGGTTTGAAGATATTACATATCTGAAAAATTCATGCTTGCAAACTGATAGGAACATTTTGCATAAACACTTGGAGTCAGTGTTTAGGTCTAGTTTCTAGCCCTATCCTTCACTGATGATAGCAAATTAGTTTGAAATCAGCTGATCTGAAAGTGGAGCAAACTAAAGAGATAATGAATTCTGACTCTTTTGATGTTTATGTAAACAAATATACGCTTGTTCGGTAGTTTTGGTAAAGCGCTATCTATTGATATATATATATATTAGCAAAATCAAATTGGAAGTTAGTTACAGATTTGGAAAATTTGGTTTTTTTCATAATCTATTAATATAATGAAAGAGTCCATTAGTTATTGTTAAAACATCTTATATAGAAAGGCTTTGAATTGAAAATGTTATTAGACAAATTATCTTATCATCCTGAATCCATTTGTTGTGAAGATGAATATTTTTATCTCTAATTGCTACTGCATAGCTGCAAATTTTTCTGTATAAAGTTATATATTATTATCTATTTGTATCACTATTATGATATTAAAATAATTATGTATACAATTAGAAAATTGTCAAAAACTTACAGATAAAAATATTGAATCTTTTAATGAGATTCCCTGTCCTTTTTTTTTTAGATACAAGGGGGATACCCAAAAATAACCCAAATAATCTGAATCATTCTCTGGTGAGCACACACTTCTTTCAGTACATGCTTCTGAATCTTGATGTCTCTTTCTGGGACCCTTCTACATCAATCTACCAAATGTTTTTGCCATGTGAAATCATGGTGCCATAAAGGATAGTTTTTTGTAAAGTTTGTTTTACATATTTATTGATTTTGTAATGGCTGAAAATTAGGAATGTGAAATCCTGTTGTTTTTTTTTTTAGGGGAAATGGTGGGGCAAAAAGTTGTAATCCATGGAATAGCTTACAAGCAAGCTGCTCTGGGAAAAAACATAAGTTTACAAGTGTTTAATGGAAATATCAAATTCACCATGTCTCAAAAAAAAGTATGGCAAATGAAGTCTAGGGTCAAGACAATGCTGATTTTTTTGTATTGCAACAGTATTGTTTACTCAGAATTCTTTTTTAACAATCAGGTCTATATATTCTGAACTTTTTGCTTGATGTGATAAAATTTAAACATCTTGTCTTGAGACAAAGTGAAGAGTGCATGGTTTATCATGACAATGCACTAGTGTAGAAAGCCCCGAGTGTGAAAATTTGTTTAATTACATTCAGCATGACTCAGCTTATCTATCAGCCATATTCACTTGATGTTGCTTTGTGTGACTTTTTTTATATTCTCTCAAATGAAAAAATATCTCAATTTTATGAAGATGTTGAAAGGCATTGCTTTGCAAATGCTTGTGGACTACTTTGGAAAGTGTAAAATATGTTTAGACTAGTCCATTGCATTACGTAGACTATAGTTTGAAAGAAATTCAATTAGTAACACCTAAAAATAAATACACATTTTTTTACTATAAAATTTTGGTCATTTTTGGATTTCCCCTTGTAGAGTTCAGCCCTGATGTAACCAAATATGCAATCAATTAGAAACTGGCATTGCAAACTGAAATAATAACATAGTAATAATATTAATCTGACTTTGTTTTAGTTTGGTTTGTATGAGATCATCTAAATAAGTACTGTTACTAGACAATAGTTTTAATAAACTTGTAAATAATTCTAACTTCTCTATTTACTGATCAAACAAAAGATGATCTTTTCTCTAAAAAACAATCAATATGTATTTCATTCCACTATTTCAAAACATTTTTTTTGAATGAGTATGTGAAATGAATGAAACAGGATAGTGATTATGTGATGAAATGAATGAATAATGTATGCTTATTAAAAGGGTGTTTTATGTAATGTTGATCATGGTTGTCATGTAAGAGGCAGACACCATTTATATTATAAAGATTAACTCAAAAACCTTCTGAAGATATGCAGTGTTCATTGTTTTCATCAGGAAAATACGGCAGAGAATAGAATAGGTAAAAAGCTCTAAGTAGATATGGTTGAAATATTTCAGAAAGAAATGTTTTCTGTTGAAGAAATTAAAAGTCCGCATCTCAAAATATAAAACAAATGGATCATCATGTTTTATATGTGGCTGTATTTATGACCCATAGACTGCTTTGTATAATCATGACAGTACTCATTTCTAGAGCAGTTTTTTTTCTTTTTTTATCTTGGAGTTACAAGGGCCATACTCATTTATGAGTGTTTAATATATGCATGTATGTATATTGGTGTTGATTTGCAAATTTATTAAAAAATGATTCTCTTTAAATCTTACTTGTGAATTATATAGTAAGATATTCAGATTTAGTTGGTCCATGAATAAGTTTGGATTCTCAGTGCTACATATGTAATAACCATAATTAATTTATGGGCTTATTGACATTTTTTAGAATTTTAATTTAATAATATTTTGTCAGAGCACACATTTTATGTGTGCTTTTTTTACAAAAAAAAAAAAAATGTCAATAATGAAGAAAACTATGTTCTCTTGCTGTTTCATTTATTTATTCTAAGAAGTATATGTTTAATCTTTTTATGTTGTCAACAGCATTTATCATGTTCAGTTTTTTGTGAGACTCTAATTAACCTGTTTGTAGTAATTAAAACATAATTTTCCAATTGGTACATTTTCAGTGTTTGAAAATAAGTTTATTTATTAAAAAAAATTAGAAATGAAAGTAACTTACAAGTAAGTAATGCAGTTCAAAAGTTAATATTTTAATATTTATGTAAATATATTTAAAGATTATTTAAAGTTTAAAATTAATCATTATCTCAAATTACTAAAATATTATGGTAACAAGTGTAAAACAATAACATCAACAAAAGTTTAAACAATATCATAATAAACAATGCATTATTATAATTAATACAATTCCAGCTTTTTAAAATAAAATGTGTAAAAGTTGTTTGAAACCGTAGGGTATAATTAAAATCTTAAAAACATTTTTTTTTCTAGTTGTAATATTTAAAATTTCACTCTATCTTTTTCCATATCTTTTATATAAAATCCCTATTTTCTCTATTGTCTGTTTGGTGAATGTATGAATGTTTTTTATAAGGCTGTCAGATATCACAAGCATTTCACCATTAATAAACTGTAAGAATTGTCTATGTCACATATCAAATACAACTCATATATATTTAATACTTTAAATTTTAATTTAGCTTTATTTATACTTTGCCAGCTGGATTGTTTCAAACATTTTTTTTCAATTTGTGAATTTCTCACTTTTATTTATATAATATTAAAATCTTTTGTTTAATTTACATTAAATCTTTTTGTTAAAGCAAACAATTCAAAAAAACTTTTACAAAAGTGGTCTTATCAAAAAAAAAAACCTATTATGTCAGTCGACCATTAATAACCATAATTTTTTTATGAAGCTGTTGAATATAATTATTTAAATCTTTTGTTAATTTACATTAAATCTTACATTTTTTATTTAAAGTAACCATTTAAAACAAAGTCTGTTTTTCCAAGACCAGGTGCACCTTGTATTTATTATATTTATTTACAGAGGGCATTGCTGAGATATCATAATGTTTGAGAGAGTGATTTGGATATTTTATAATTATGATTTACAAAATATATTTAAAGCGTAAACATTTTAAAGTAAAAAAAAAGTTTTTTTTTTTTTGATAACCACGATGATATTGCACATAAAGTTGTAAAAGTGGGTAATACAACGAGCCCCCCCCCCCATAAACTATCATATCAGTTTTATAATTTGTTGCTTTATTGGAAGTTCATATATATTACTTTTTGCATTTGATCACATGATTTGCTTGTGCATTAGTTTGCTTTGATAAAAATGTAATCCAAATATATTAATGATCTTAAACTTTTTACTTTGAATTTTTCAACATATCTTATTTATTTATTATATACATCTAATTTTTTTTTACCAATAGATTGGTTATCTGAAAATTACATGTAAAAAAAAAATGTGCAAAAAATACTGCAAAAAATACATTGTATATATGGAATATTAGAAATTTAGTTCCAGATCTAATAAATCAACAAAAATAATGAAATAAATCGTATGAAAAGTCTTGTTGGAATCATCTTTTTTTGCATGCTATCAAATTTTATTTCATAAACATTGCATATATGAAGAATGATTTATAGAAACATAAAATTCATTTTAAAAACTGCATTGTTTGTACATGTTGAAAGAGAAGTGAACATTATAAAGAGCTCTGATGAAGACTGCAGGACCATTGAAACTGATAGCAAAATAAAGAAGGGATTATATAAAAATTGCATGAAAGTGTATGTGAGGAGATAATAATTTTTTTTAAATATATATGAAGAAGAATGCAAAAAAAGTAAAGGAGAAAAATTTGAATAAGGGAATTTAAATGTGACTTCTATTTTTATCCACATTTAAATGATTATTCAGTTGATTACTATACCCTGTGTGGGGCAGAACCATTGTGGTAAATTCCAGAAATAACAATTTAAATGTTCTTGGATCTGTTCTCATGTAAAGTTATAAAAAAATATCTCAATTTGATGAATTGAACAAAGTTATTGTTTTTAACTGCTATTTAAATATTCATGCTTCCAAGGATCTATTGCTCTATGCGATGTAGTGCAATAATAGTTGCAGGCTTTGGAGCTCCAGGTCTCTCGATATCAACCAGTTTTATCACTTCCAGTGTTCTACTTATTATAAACTTCCAAGCAAAAGACCATTCAATTTATTTTTTCCATCTGACCTCTCAGCCAATTAATCATACAATGTATTTTTTAAGAAAAAGTTTGAATTTGTTAGTTTAATTCATGAAATTATACCCCCCCCCACACACACACTTATTCAATGGTTTCCTGGAAACATCAGAGGCCGGGCCACCATCCATGGCCTTAATTACAAAGTCTGCTATTTTACCACTGCAACAAACAGTAGGGAAATTTTTAATGAATAAACTTCATGAAATATTTTATTAAATTGCTTTAAATCATCTTTCTTTATTTCCTTTTAAAAATATAAACTTCTTAAATTATATTCAAATTATTTGCTACTATAGGTCAGCTGTTTTTGTTTTGTCAAAAAACTTCACATAAATATAATACATTTGAAAAGATAGAAAAAGAAGAAGAAGTTTATATTATTTTTGTTTTGTATGTGCAATGAATAAAAATGTTAAGCTCATGTGAATAAACGTATAAAATCAATAAACCCACATATACTTAAGAACACAAAAAAATATGCACAAACATATATGCTATATACTCGCACATTCGTGGAAAGGGATTTCGTTTCTGATTGGCGAAGTATTAGTCAGAAGTGATTAATGTCATGAGTTCATTTTAAGAATGTTTCTAATCAAACATTCTTTGCGGTCTAAAGTTAGCTGGCCTGCAGGGGAGCTGCCTTAATTGTCTCTAACCATTTTCTATTAAATTCTGATAACTATCTATCTTTGATTTACCTCATCAGTGTTTAACTGTCTTTCGATTTTAATTGAGTTTAGATACCTTCTTAATTGAGATTAAATGAGTTTTTGAATCTTGTCTCTAAATAATGGATTTATTTTGAGGTTGCTGTCTCTCTCTCTCTTTTAGTTTTTTAAAAATTAATTAGCTCTAGACGGATTTAAAAAAGTGTATTTTTATTAGAAAAACAATTATGTTCATTTATATTTTAATATATATTTTTTGTCTATTTCTTGATTCGTTTGATGCAGTGGAACAGTGGCGGTCTCTAGAAGGATTTCAGCCTAATTTCGTCACTACCAGTATTTGAATTTTTCATGAATTCCAAAGCAATAAACAATTGAATTCTAATTTTTTTATTATGATGGTTTTTTTAAAAATTATATTTGATAAATATACTTATGTACATAATTGAGGTATGCTTATTTCTTTCTGTGGTGCTAAACTTTGAAGAAATCTTGAATCTTAACAATAGTTATCATATCGAGTAATATATAACTTCATGGCAGTACTGGAGTTAAATATAAATATTCTATGCAGTTTTGTAGTCAAAGTAGCTTCATTTATGATTATCAGTAACCCATTATGCGATCATCATTTTTACATTGTTTTTAAACATGTAATATAACATTAAATACCTCATATAATGGAGAGTTAATAGTTATACCTATCATAATTAATTTATTCTTGCATGGTTTGGTGCTGTGGCAGATTATCAGACTTTGTCAAAGCCTATAAATCTCAAACAAGCTGTGATACTTACAACAGTCAACTTTTTATTGTCTTTCAACCAATAAACTACTTGTCTATTTGTTATATAATAATGAATTAGCTCAATTTATTTACTGAATGCTAAATAATATTATAAATTTTTACTAAGACACTGAATTATAGCTGAGTCATATATTATTCAGCCTATGTTAAATATGTCCTACAAGAATCAAGGTTAACATGGTAGCAATTTTCTCCATACAGTATTGCTGCCTAGTACAAGCCATAGTAATCAGTGGATGCTAGAAAGTTAGTGCCCCATAATATACACTAGACAGGGGCTCTATGTACTAACTAGCATCCATTGATTACTATGACTTGCACTAGGTGACACTACTCTATGGGGAAAGTTTTTACTGTGTTAACAGATTGTATCATCATAAGAAATAGTGATTAGGTGATGGTAAGAATCAAGGTTGTTAATTTTTTACTATATGGCAGCTGGTTCTAATGTTGTAAAAACAGCAAATGTATTTATTCCTCATTTGCTTTAACAAAAATGTTATAATATCATTTATTGTGGTAACTTTGTCACTGAAATGTAATAAATTCAAACCAGTATTAACACTGTGTACTTGGAAAAAATGCAATTAAAATATTAAATGCAACTGAAAATTTTTTACATTGTATTTAATATTTTCAATATTTTTTCTGAATATATTGTTTTAGTATTCTCATGAATTTATTATTATATTATGAATTAAATTAATGAAACTGGTTATATAATTATCTTTTCTTTACATGAAATGTTTGATATGAATCATGATCATATAAAATATCTATTACCACATTTAGGCATAGTTCTGTAATTTAGAACTTCTAACTATGAGAATGAGTTTTGGGCACTAGCTTAGCTGATAAAGCTAGAAGTTTGTTTGAATGACCCATCCTAAAGGTCAATATCATCTAATTTTTTTTAATGGTTATTGGTGGCCTTGATGACATTTTAATGGTTTAGATCACTGCAGAGAACAGCAGATGTTCTTTCATTGTTTGATCAAATATTCTTGGGGATTCAGATGCAAGTTGGACATAAGTTTAAAACCTCTCATATTCTATCTGATTTTAGTTGACAATAGGTAAAGATAAAATGTTGTTTCTTTCTGTTGAACAAAGACCTTGAGTATTTCTTCAAAGAGAAACAGTGAAAGAAAAGATGTAATAATGAAAGTTTATGTTCTTTTTTATTTGCATTTTCTAAGACAAGACATATTCATTTCCTGATCATAGTTGGATAATTATTGATTGATTAGCATTCATTTACTTGGAACAAAAATCTATATAACTTTACACTGAACCTTAAAAAAAAAAGAATTTCACCCAGATTCGAATCCTAGGTTATGAACATACACACACATATATATATATATCCGAAATTGCATATACATGGGTTGGTGTATACTTTTTTTAGCTTAGCAACAGTTTAAGTGAAAATCTTTTTATTTTTTTTATTAGTTTGTGTATAGTAAGCATTTAGATTATTCAAGAAACAAACTAATCATTAATGGGAAATGAGAAAGAAATTAAAGTAAAAATTCCAATAGCTAAGCCAATAAATTTGATTGTATTTAGTTGTATTTATATATTGGACTATTTCCATCATCTAACATTTTGTAATTCAATTGTTACTGATTTTTTTTTCTTTCTGTAATATCTGGTAAAATAAAAATACAGATTTTACCAGATATCATCTAATATTATATATAGAATGTCTTTACAAAAATTAAACTTTATTTAAATTTTCCAATTACATTCAGCAGTTACTAATATGCACAACATTTCAAGAGGTATTATTTGTCTCTTTTTTTCAGGTATTGCTGGCCTGACCAATCACAATACTAACATGAGAATTGAACCTTGAATTTCAAGATAATGCTCTAACTAACTAAGCTATACTTCCAAAGATTAGAGCATTATTTTAAATTTCAATATTCAAGAATCTAAGAATCCAGGTTTGATTCCCATGCTAGTACTGTCACTGGTTAGGCCAGAAACACCTGAAAAAGGGAAAAAGAATACTTCTCAAAACATTGTGCATATACTAACCTGCATGTTATTACTAACAGCTGAATATAATTGGAAAATTTAAATAAAGTTAATTTTTTTTAAAGATATTAAATGTCATGCTATATATGACTTGCTTTATTGATTATTAATACTTAGTATTAGATGAATGAAATAGTTCAATACATAAATACAACTAAAATATCATCATCATCATCACAAACCTTCAGGAAAACACATTGAATTTGATGTATATGGAGTAAAAATTTATTTTGTGGAAAGGATGGTTTTTAGTGAAGTATTGAGTATGCTGAGTGGGGTGGTGGTTCAGATGCTTTTGAAATATTGGTTTCCGAAGAAAAAATAAAAATTGGTTGAATGGTTAATAATAAGATGCTTTAGAACGGAAAATAAAACATTTAATTTAAAGAATGATGAAAGGAAGGAAAGATTGAACATGTTTTTAGTTATGAACGATTGTAAAAAAAAAAAAAACAAAAATTGATAGGCAGCTTTAAGTAAAAAGTAATTGGTAAAATTATAATAATAGAGAAAGTGATATGGAAGGTGAATTGAAATGCAACGCCCGATCTCATTTTATCTCGTGACTCTTAATCCAAAAGTATTAACATCTTAACATTTTTGTGATGAATTGCTGTACTATAGATCAGTGGTCTTCAACCACCGGTCCGCAGCCCGTGCTGGTCCGTAGAAGTTTTTTTGCTGGTTCGCGATAGACTGGCAAGAAAGTTTTAATAACAAAATAATAAGATTTTAAACTTTTAATTAATATAAACAATTTTTATTTATTTTTTTCATCGCACTTTTACCTGATTAAAAAAAAAAGAAACAGAACAAAATCTAATCAGTCATACATAAATTAATTTGTTTTTCTAGTTATCACAGATGTTTATGGGGGGGGGGGGATAGAATTAAATTTTTTATTACTTTTCTAAAAAAATTCAAAATTGAAAAAAAAAAATTTTTATACAAACTCCATATATATAACTTCATCTAAGGCTAAGCTGTTTACATCTTTAAGAAAATTTATCTATAGACTTCTGCTGGTCCATGAAACCTTATCCTTATTTTTGCCGGTCCACGAAACCTTATCCTTATTTTTACCGGCCCGCAGGTGTGAAAAGGTTGAAGACCACTGCTATAGATTACACACTATATACGTTTATTTAGAGATGGTGTTGAAGATTGCTTGGATAGAGAAGTAGTCATCAGTTACCTTTCCACTGGGATACATTTTAAAGTATAGCATGCGCCAATAATATAAATATCAATACTTTTCAAAAATATTTTCTAAATAATTACTAAATTTTAAATTAAATATAGCTCAATATTTATAAAAACAAAGGGGGTAAATCATCCTCCCCCAGACTATGACTTAAAAGCACTCTAAATGTTGAACAAATGGTTAGGAATAGAAAGAATCCACCTAATCTTGGTAGCTCTAATGTTATTGGCCTACCTTTGTCAATATTATTGATAATTCAGTGTAAAATTAATATATCAACAAGATGGAATATGACCCTTAAGAGTTATTAAAGTTATAGTTAATTACGTCTCAAGTTTTGTATTCCATCTGATCGATAAATTAATTTCATTCTGAATTACCAACAATGTAGACAAAGAATAGGTGAATTCATTCTATTCTTTATCCTTTGTTTCAACATTTAGAGTGCTTTTAAGTCATAGCCTTTATTTACTCAAATAATTAGTAATTAATATTTTACATATTAATACTGAGTAGCAAAAATTATTTTACAATCTTTCCGTCTAAGTAGTTTATATATATAATAATTGTTGAACTGTGTATTTATAGATTTTAATCATTTTAGTTTTTAAATGCTTCTATTTTTTTTAAACGAAAGAAAAGTATGGCTTTTCTTTCTACTTGTGTTCTTTGATCTTTCAAGTGTTTTTAAAAGCAGATAACTTTTAAGAGAACTTTTTAAGCAGATACTTCTTACATTTTAAAAGCAGACGTTATTTAAAAAAAGCGTAGATAAACTGATCCTTAAGTACTGTTGTATCCACGTATTATATTCGCCCTCGGGCAAGTCTACTGTTTTAGATCAAACAAAAGGCTTGAAATGTCACTGCATTTTGTTTATAGAATCTGTTCACAATCAATTAAAACTTTTTCCATGTTCAGCAGTTTTAAAATTTCAAGTCTTTTTAAAAATTATGAGTGTGTGCTCATAAATACAAAAACAGGTTAACAACTATTTTAAAAGCTGTTCCGTAATGTAGATGAATTTTGTAATCATCTAAATTTGACAATTCTAATCTTTTACGGTAAAATATATTTTAATAAGATGCCAAGTAAACCGATTTCGGAACCGAAGAAAATATACCTAAGAATGTATATGATTGATAGATTAGCCAATAAACACCACATGACCTCCACCTCTTATGGTTGTGTATAACTGTTGTTAAAACATACAAAACTCACTATACGTATTGCCACACACAGCAAGCTAGAGTAATCCTAATATCTAGGTGCAGTGCTCTTAGATCCAAGGCTTCTCACTGACGAAGGCCACAAGCCAGAAACTAGTCTGGGGATATTGGATCAGTAGGCACTAGATGGGGATTTTATGCACAAGCCTTCTGGCATCCATTGATTACTCTAGCTTGCTGTGTGTGGCAATACGTATATTGAGTTTTGCCTGTTTTAATTGATAGATTAGGTTATATAATTATAAGCAAAAGACATTTTTAACTTTGCTTTCTTTTTTTTTACTTCGGTTTGGCAAATGTAATTTTATTTATATATTTTTTTAATCATATCATAAGATTATTAAAATAGATAACGTTTTTATTAATTACGTTAACTTTTAACAATAAATCATTAAAATAGACAAAACTTTCCATACCGTAGTTCCACTCAATGTAAGCCAGAGTAATCAATGGATGCCAGAAGGCGTGTGCATAAAATCCCTATCTAGTGCCTACTCATCCAATATCTCCAGACTAGTTTCTGGCTTGTGGCCTTCGTCAATGAGGAGTCTTGGATCTGAAAGCATTGCACCTAGATCTTAGGATCTAATGCAACCCTCAAGCAACCACCTTTTATTTCTACTTAACTACAAAACTATGAGAATAAAAATTGAAAATAATAATATTTTTAATCTAAGCTCATTAGTTTTGCAGTTAAGTAGAGATAAAAGGTGGCTGCTTAAGGGTTGCATTAGATCCTAAGATCTAGGTGCAGTGCACTCAGATTCAAGGCTCCTCACTGACAAAGGCCGCAAGCCAGAAACTAGTTTGGGAATATTGGATGAGTAGGCACTATAGGGATTTTATTCACAAGCCTTCTGGCATCCATTGTTTACTCTGGCTTGCACTGAGTGGCACTAGTGTATGGAGAGTTTTGCCTATTTTAATAACAGTTATGAGCAAGTATAAGAAATGGTGATCATGTGATGTTTGATGGTTTAATAATAAATCATAGTCATTTGTTTAATTAATTAGCATTTTTGACTGCTTTCTAGAGATAAGTCTGTTTTCATTTTACATTGCAACAATTTCAATGGTGTTTTCTTATTCCCATTAGACTTTAGAAATACAGAAATCAAAATATAAGTGTATTTTTAAGTTCAATATCTAGACTTTGGGCCACTCAATGAAGTACAGAGTGATATATGTTAGGAATAATAATAAGAGATCCAAAATGATATACTAAAATGGAATTGGACTGGTCATATTGCTGAAAGAGATGTTAATAGACGGGTATTTGAAGTTTTAAAGTAGATCCCAAGTGCAAGAAACTGCATGTGGGATGGGTATATGAAATAAGGAAGTTTGTTGGTAAGTTATGAAGAAGAGACTAGGAACAGAAAAAAAATTGGATTAAACTTTAAGAGACCTTTATCCTGATATGGATTAATAATGGTTGAAAATAATGATATACAAATTTTATTGATGGTAGTTTATTGCATAATCTATTTTTTTTTTTTTTTACCACATGGTGATATATTTTGCGGTAGAAGACTAATCAATAATTAAGTTGCAGAATGTATTTGTTAGTATATCAATAAATTAGTGTTACAATATATAGTAATCATTAAAAGCAAGTCAAACTTTGACAATCCCAATATCAATAACAATTAACAATTTCAAACTGTTTTCAAGACAACCTCCTATTTAACAATAAAGGTGAAATTACACTTTATATATATATATTTATACAAATGTAATTATAAAGAAATAATAAATTTTATCTATGATATTCATTTCTTCTTCATTACCATCATTATCCAGGTGAGTATGGACAAACTTCTTTCAGACTCTCTTCTCTGCCTTCCTGCATATCTTTAAAATTATCAATCCCATCTATTCTATAATATTGTTCATCCATGTCACTCATGGTCATCCTCTTTTTCTTGATCTTTTAACCATAACCAAACATGACATCCTTGATATCCTTTTAAAATATGCTAATCTGTCTTGCCACATGTCTTTTGTAAGCTTATATCTCCAAAACTCATTCATTTCTTACAACATCCAAATATCATTATACTGACTTAATAAAAAAAAATGAATTACATGTTAAAGTAATAAATAGAACAAAATAAGGAATTGAAATAATAAACCTAAATCAAAATTAGCCAAAATTAAAATTAAAAATCCCCAACAATTCAAAGCTAGACTTTTGAAGTGCAAAGTCAGACAAACACAAACAAATTTATATTAAATCTAACTGAAATATTAAGTAGAATTAAGTGATAGGAGGTTAGTACTATAATTTGTTTGGGGTTTGTATGATCTTGCACTTAAGAAGTTAGCCTTGGCAGTGAGACCATTGATTATGGTGAAATTTTTATTTTTATTTTGGCTAGTTTTATTAATTCTGAATTTAGTATAATTTCTTTTATTTTATAAATTATTTACTTTTTGGTTTAAATAGTTCATATTGTACATAAACAGTAGCAAATGCTACATTGATAGTGCTATCTAGTGGAAGTCTTAGTAATCGATGGATGCAAAATTTGTGCATAAAATCCCTACCTAGTGCCTATTTATCCAATACCCCTAGATTTGTATCTAGCTTGTGACTTTCATCAGTGAGGAGCCTTAGATCTGAAAGCACTGCAAGTAGAACTTAAAGGCTAATGCAACCCTCTAGCATCAATTGATTACTATAGATTACACTGAATGGCATTACTGTATGAAGAGCTTGTTGTTTTAACAATTTGTGTAAGCATAGGAAATGGTGATCATGTGATGATATTTTATACATGTAAATATGTCTAGCGTTTAGGTTAATCAATAGAAAATCAAATTACAACATTCAGTGAACATTTCTTGTACAAATATAATTACAAAAATAATAAAAATAATTTATAATAAATTATTGTTTACTATTATGTTTTTTTACTTAATTTATTCACTTTATTCTTATTATCTGACCTTGTAATTGACTTTTACATTTGAGTCATTGTAATAAAATCTAAGGGAGAAAGAACTGTACACCATAGATAGGTTTATTCTTCTTTTAAAATTATATTTGTACAAAATAACACGTACTGTATATTATAATTTAATTTATTATTAATAAAATAATGAATTATTCATAAGTCTTCCATTTGCAAAATATGCTGTTGGTGGTACAATGTGATTATAGCAGATTACATCCTAAACTAATAAGATTATATGGAATGTATCACAATAATGCTATGATGTAAATGTTTCTGACATAAATATAAAACAATAAGGTAAGTCATATAATATCAGCGAAAATAAGCTTACTTTATATTTATATAATCTGTCAAACTATGAAAATTTGTGGTTAATGTATTAGATGACTGGTAATGCTAAGAGAGAATGATATTTAGAATCTATTTTAGTAGATCACTCTTGTTTATAATGGACCAGGTCACATAATAGCTACTGTGTAAATTAATTTTTTTAAATGTTTTAATAAAAGAGGGATTGATTGCTTTATATATAAAATGTCTAAATGTTTGTCCATAACTTTATCATGTGATATTGAAGTATTTTTCAAAAAAAAAAAAAAAATTACTTGTTCCACCATTAATAAACTGTATTTTTTTTTATGAAGTATTTTATGCAAAAGAAGTAATTCTTTCTTTATATTTAAGAGGCTTAAATTGATTACAAGCATTTTATTCAAAGCAAGTAATTCCACAAAACAAAACAAAAATGTTAAAGCAACCAATTAAAAAAAACTATTACAAAAATGGCACACTTTGTATAGGCTGGGTAAATAAATATTTTGGTTATTTTATAAACCTTGATAATGCCAAAGTTTAAAAGAAAGTAAACCTATATCCATCCCTTGTAAGCTATGGATAATTAACATTCATATATCAAATAAGAAACAATAAAATGGACCACCTCTCCTTTAAAGTTTCCGCTTGATGAAAATAAAGTGGCATTACATAATAGTTAATAATTTCAAATGTCATGCATGTAACACTGTGTTAAGTTACATGTATTTTTTATAATGATTTAAATGTTATAAACCTCAAGTTTAGATGTAATATAGGTGATTTAAACACAGACTTTCAAGCTCCCTTCATTCACCCACTCTATCTCATACAACCAACACCCCATGTGAAAAAGATAAACGATCTCCAATATATGTATTTCTTTCTGAACCAGCACTCACTGGTTGATCCAGATCATTATCTCCCACACACATATATAATCAGTATTCAGTTTATATTAAGATAGAAAATTATGCTAATTTATGCCATCAAAGTGCAATGGCATATGTTGATAATATGAGTATTATATCTTCAGAGTAATCTATTCATTTAGCCATGTCCACATTAGTTATTGTGGTAATGGCATACTTCTACTTTACTTCCAATCAACTTTTTAAACAAATTTCCAATATTTCCAAGCTTTGTGCACTTTATTAAGGAAATATTTGAGCTTAAAGTGTGATCTGAGGTCTATTTTCTTTCAACTATTTATTTGTCCATATTCATTACTATGGACAGTATTTTCAAAATATTTCCCAGTAACACAATTGTAAAATGAATTACACTTCAATTTTTATTCTCAAATGTCCAGTTACCATAATAGTTAGATAAAATACATTTACCTAAATACTTTTGCTCTTCATTTTTAAAGATATATCTTGAAGTCTAAAAGTTTTCTTTGGGCTTTTTTAATTTCAATTCTATCTAGTGCTGGTCTTTAATTAATTTTTTGACTTTTTGATTCTTTGTTGTTTATGAGAAAAAAATTTTCGAATGACATATATCATTATAAATCAATTTTGAAATAAGTTGCTGCCTTGTTATCAAAATATTTCTCTTCTTTATATGCAACACATATCCAATGTTTTTACCTTCCTAATGTGTAATGACTTTTAAGTATAGTGTCATTAGTATATACAGTGTGTGTCAGAGAAAATATTATTAAAAACCTTAATTAAGAAATCCAACTTTGCCGAGATTAAGTAATAAATAGGTTACCCCCTCCCCTATTTTAATCAGACTGAAGAGTGATTTGTCAATTTTCTCCCACATAGTATGGCAATCGAAGTAAAAGTTGTATTCTGCACAATGTCTGGAGCTAACATTTTTACTCATGCCATGAAAGAGAAATTATTTTTTACTTTACTCCAATAAAGAATTGAACCAGCATTCTTTAGACTTTGAGGTTTTTGCTGTGCCACTAAACTGAACCAATCAGAGCACATATATAATAATCATGTAAACAGTTATTTAAGAAATCAAGTTAAACTCAAGCACCAGACTGACACAACATTTCCATTCAATTGTTCTTCACTAAAGTAGATTTCAACCCCCACAATAAATTAATATTAAATCTGAAAGATTGGATATGAATATATTATACTTTGCTTCAAAATTCACAGAATATATGTTAAATATTTTAGTAAAGTTGAATGATACTACAATAAATAAAATAATTGAAAGGCTTATTGTTTAGAAGGTCATAAGAAGCTCATTACTAAAAATGATAGATCTCAGCCATATTTCATGGATCATGAATTCCAGAGACTGCCACTTCACCATTGCACCAAATTATGCTGGAATGTTGCTAGAGCTATCCTGGTGGCTACAACAAAGACTATTTTTCTTTCTTGATTATGCCTAATTTTAATATATACAAAAGATTATAATCAAAAAAAATATCAATAATTATATACATAGAGAGTAATACATATTTCGACTTGATTATGCCTAATTTTAATATATACAAAAGATTATAATAAAAAATTATCATCATCATCAACCACTGCAGGATGAAGGTCTCTCCAAGTTCAATCCATCTTTTCTGATCTTTAGCTTCCCTTCTCCACCTCACCCCTGCACACTTTCTTATTTCATCCATCCATCCATCTCACATGTGGTCTCTTTCTGGGTCTTTTACAATCTCTTGGAATCCAGTTTAAAATTTCAATTATTCATCTATTATCATCTCTTCTAGCAATATGTCCAGCCCAACTCCACTTAGTCTTTTAATTTTTTCAAGGAAATCAGTAAAACCTGTTTGTTCTCTTAACCATACATTGCGTTTTCAATCTCTTCTTGTTACTCCTAACATGCATCTCTCCATACTTCTTTGAGTGGTTTGAAGTCTCTGTATTGCTCTTCTATTAGTGTCTACGTCTCAGATCCATAAGTAAGAACTGGCAAAGCACATTTATTAAAAACCTTCCTTTTCAAACACATAGGTATATTTAATCAAAAATATATATAAAAATATCAGTAATTATATATATAGAGTAATACATATTTCGATAATGTGCTCGTTTTTTTTATCATTTAAAATTAAATTTTAATTCTTTCTTTAAATTTTTATGTGCCTAGAGCTTTTCAAACCATAAACTTCTAAATTGAATTATTATCGATCGTTATAAATTATTTCTTTTTAAAGTTCTTATTGTTTCTTTCTTTTCTCTTTTTTATTAACTGTAGTATATAAATCAAATAGGACTGCTTAAAAAAAAATACTACGAGTGGTTAATGGTTTTTAAACATTTAAAGAATTATGTAACAGTAAAACACTCATAGTTTCAACAATGTATATATAACAAACGCCACCTTTTTATTTAGTGTTTTTTCCCGATATCTCTGCCATATCAGAATTGAGATCTGTAGATAAAATGAGGATATATTTAGATATATGACAGTTTATTATCCAAGCATAACAGCTAAAGTACATAAACTAATAGAACATCCTCTATCTGTTGTCATGCCAACCTCTGTACACGAAAGAATATTTACAATATGTTGTCATAGCAATCTTAAAACATCTACAATCTGTTTACATGACAACTTCTATACATAAACAGAATAGTCACAATCTATTGTCATGGTAAACTATAAATAGTAATAGGAATCCATATCTTATTTGTAGAGGTTGCCTTGATAACAAATTGTAACTATTCTGCTAATTTATTAAGCTTCAATGTTTTATCTATAGAGGTTGCCTTGAGAACAAATATGTTGCCATTTTATTAAGCTTTAGCTGTTGTGGTGTGAATTACATTTGGAAACTGGTTAGCTATTGACAACGCATGATTTATAATGGCAATTTATGTATGTGTGATATAATGTCAGCACACTGCAGTACTATAGCTTCAAATTAGTATTTTTAAGTCATATTTTGAAACCGTATATTTTTCACTTACCTTTATTTTATGTATAATGATCTAGAAAACCTTGATTTTATATAATCTCATATTTGTCTTTCCCGGATAACTTTATTTTTGTTTCTATTTGAAATTGCCTTACTTTTATAATTATTCCTTTCTTCAATTATATAATCAGATTCTTTCTATTTATTTTAATTTTTATGATCATTATTATCATCCTTAGTAACCACTCAAATTCCAGAAGAAAAAGAGAAGAGATAGAAAAAAATTCAAGATGACTTTACATTAACTATTCAAACTTCATGAACTACTGATTAAGGTGTTGAATTAATCCCACACTGTTTTGTTAATATGACATTTCCTGGAGATGTTGTTTAACATCTGCATCAAGATTTATTTTTTTAATAATTAAAATTCCTTGCTTAATTGTACTCCTCATTGTATTCTATTTTCAGCCATATCATCTTAATAAGAATAATGCCCAATGTTGTTTAGACCTGAGGGGTAAAGTAGCAGATACTGGAGGGTATGGTTTTCAGATTGAATCCAGCTCTGGTGCATTCTATGCTCAAACATCTTCTACAATAAAACTGTTCAATTATTTTCAAAATCAGTGATCAATACTACCCTTTTTTTAATGAAAAATATTTTGATTTGCATTTGTACAATTTTCCCTTACTCTTTTATTATTTAACAAATATATTTCATAGTTAGAAGAAGATAATAGAAGAGATGATAATAGATGGACAATTGAAAATTTAAACAAGATTCCAAGAGATTTTAAAAGACCCAGACAGAGACCAAATGTGAAATGGATGAATGAAACAAAGTATGCAGGGATAATGTGAAGAGAGGCTAGAGATCATAGAAAATGGATTGAACTTGGAGAGAACTTCATCCTGCAGTGGATTGATAATGGTTAATCATGATTATAATTAAAACGTAAACAGATCAATTATTTTATTATTTTTTAAACATAAGGATTGCTTTCAATTATTTACATATCAAAATTTAGAAATAAATACCTAACCCATTAAGTAATTTATTTATATTTGCCACTCATAAATAAAAAATGTCATTTTTTTAAAAAAAAGAAGAAATATCACAAACCAATCATAAAAAACAAATACACTCAGATATATCATATGCCAGTTTTGTAATCTATGTATTTGAAATCTTGGGATGTTGTTTTCAACTTCTATTGTAGCTAACTTTTATTATTATTCTGCAACTGAAAAGAGTAAGATTGATTTATTAATTGCAGGGGAGAAAAAAAATAAAAAGGCAAAGACTAGAAAATAAAGAAACTACAGAAGAAAAAAGTTTAAAGTCTTTCTCTGCACACAATAAAAGACTAGTATAATTACACAAATGCAGCATAAATCACCATAGTTATTCTAGAGAGATGACTAATGTCTGAGAGGCCCATGACCAGGTTACTGTACTAGACTCATAAACATAGTAAAGATTAAGATAGAGTCGAAACTGTGATTAAAGACATCAATTTTGACAGATGATGATAATACATAATGAATTTCATATAAAGTGTGGTCATAGTGTGCCATAATTTTAGTTTAGTTTAACTTCCATTTATAAAAATAAATAAAATCAAATTGAATAAATGCATTGTTGGGTTGTAAATAATTACCAACCAATTAGTGTGTAAAAATAATCAGAAATATTTAATAAACAAGCAAAAAATTTGATTTTTTTATTCCAAAAACTTTTAGTAAAAACAATACAAGAAGGAAAGAATGACCATAAATCTGTCATTTATTTGAGAATAATAAAGACTTGATTTTTGCCAACTGTCTGTGAGATACTGACCTTTTCAAATTTTGTTTTGAATTAATACATTAGTAAAAACAAACCTTTCAAAACTGCATTTAAAAAAATTGTATGTTAAAATAAGTTACTATAATGATAAAACAGTGATCTAAAACAAACAACAATGCATTTTATGAGTGAACACCCAATAATTGTCTAGAAATATCAGAGTTATCAAATAAGCATTAAGTCATAAAATGAATTCAGGGATGATTTGATCCAATTAAAATACAAAAAGTTCATCCTTTTAGTTTTTAGATGTACACCAGTCTTATCATTGTGTGAAACATGTAATAAATAATTTGAATGGAAACAACAATTTTCCCATTGGTTATGAATAAATAACACCCAGATGTCAGTAAATGATGAAAAAATAGAATGATCCATTCTATTCTTATCATTTATTGACATATAACTATTATTTAGTCATAGCTTTTGGGGGAATTGCTGCTTCCATTTAAATTTCATATCATCATCAACAACTATTATCAATCCACTGCAGGATGAAGGTTTCTCCAAGTTCAACACATCTCCAATCTTTAGTCTCTCTTATCCACATCACCCCAGCATATTTTTTTATTTCATCTATTCATCTTCACTTTTCTGTGTCTTTTACAATCCCCTGAAATTCAATTTAAGATTCCAATTGTCCAGATATTATCAGATCTTCTAAAAATATATCCAGCCCAACTGCAGTCTTTTAATTCTTTTAACAGTGTCAGTAACACCTGTTTGTTCTCTAACCCATATATTGTGCTTTTGATCTCTTCTGGTTACTCCTAACATGCATATCTTCATATTTCTTTGAGTGGTCTGAAGTCTCTGTATTGTTCTTCTATTAAGTGTCCAAGTCTCAGATCCATAAATAAGAATTAATTAAACACATATTAAAAACCTTTCTTTTCAACCACACAAGCATATTAACTTTTAATATTAAGTTATTTCTACCAAACGCACTCCTTCTAAATTATTTCATCCATTATATTTCCATCTGTAGTAATAATCTGACCAAGATATTTGTAGTGGATAACTTCTTCTAACTCATAAACAATCTTTATTTTTTTTCTTTTGAGAAAATCCATTGAACAATACTTTAGTCTTTTTAATATTTACCTTTAGTTCTACTTTCTTACTTTCATCTGATAACTCTTGCAACATTTCTTGAAATTCTAAAGCATTATTTGCAAAAACAACCATATCATTTGCAGAATCTAAATGACTTACTTTTACTCCTTTAGCTTTCTATTTTGATCTACAAAATACTTCTTGCAGCACTGTTGTAAAAAGTTTTTGAGATATGTATTCACCCTATCTTATCCCCTTCTTATTGTTAACCTTTCTAGTAAACAAAGGCAAAAATTCCCCATACAGTAGTGCCACCCTGTGCCAAACAGAGTAATCAATGGATGCCAGAAGGCTTGTGCATAAAATCCCTATCTAGTGCCTACTCATCCAATATCCCCAGACTAGTTTCTGGCTTGTGGCCATCATCAGTGAGGAGCCTTGGATATGAGAGCACTGCACCTAGATCTTAGGATCTAATGCAACTCTCCAGCAGCCACCTTTTAACTCTACTTTACTACAAAACTATGAGAATGAAATTGGAAAACATTGTTAATATCTTCAATCTAAGATCAATAGCTTATATAGTCATATTGATTACTTACTCTGTTTGGCACAGGGTAGCACTACTGTATGGGGAGTTTTGCCTTTGTTTATAACAAATTATGTGCTAGTATAGAGATGGTGATCATGTGATGTTTGATGGTTTAACACCAATCCTGCCTAATAGGATAGTGGTGGCTATGGTTGTTTAAGAGCCAAAGACACCAAAATGTATGGGTGCTGAATTGAATTGAGTTCAGACCCATATGACTATATAAGCTATTGAGCTTAGATTGAAGATATTAACAATGTTTTCAATTTTATTCTCATAGTTTTGTAGTAAAGTAGAGTTAAAAGATGGCTGCTGGAGGGTTGCATTAGATCCTAAGATCTAGGTGCAGTGCTTTCAGATCCAAGGCTCCTCACTGATGATGGCCACAAGCCAGAAACTAGTCTGGGGATATTGGATGAGTAGGCACTAGATAGGGATTTTATGCACAAGCCTTCTGGCATCCATTGATTACTCTGTTTGGCACAGGGTGGCACTACTGTATGGGGAGTTTTGCCTTCGTTTACAACAAATTATGTGCTAGTATAGAGATGGTGATCATGTGATGTTTGATGGTTTAATCTTTCTAGTATTATTATGTAATCTAATTATTGCTATTGCATTTTTATAAATTTTCTTCAGCATATGACAATATCCTGGGTCTATACCTTGATGATCCAATGCTTTAATCACTGAAGAAATGCTTATAGAATCAAATGCCTTTTCATAATTTACAACTCCCAAGCATAATGGCAACTCATATTCATTGGTTTTTTTCTATAACTTTTCTCAATTTTGGGATATGTTCTACTGTACTAAAACCACTTTTAAATTCAGCGTATTCTTTTGGTTGGTTGAAATCCAATCTTCTCTGTTGATGAGTGTAATTATCTTGGTAAAAATTTTGTATAAAACTGATATCACCTTTTAAAAAATATTAATATGAATACTGTGTTCTTCAAATCATCTGGTACTTCTTTATCATTTAGACATTTGGTATATAGCTTTGTCAAAAATTTTTCTATTTCTTCACCTGCTTCTTTTAATATATTGATTATAATTTCATCACTACCTAGAGCTTTTCTCTTCTTCATAAATTTAATTGCATGTCTCACTTTTTCATTTAAAATCCTGGACAATTCAGAAGATATAATAGATGTAGGAGATACTTATCATTCTTGTTAAACCAATAAACATCACACAATCATCATTCTTTATGGTTACACATGCTGTTTACACAGAGGCAAAACTCTCCATATAGTAGCATCACTCAGTGCAAGCCAGAGTAATCAATGAATGCAGGCTTTTTTCTGCATCCATTGTTTACTCTGGCTTGCACTGAGTGGTATTACTGTATGGAGCATTTAGCTTCCATGTAAACAGCTTGTGTAAGTATAAAGCATGATGATCATGTGGCATTTAGTGATTTAATATCATTCTTGCCCAGTAGGATTATGGTGACTTTGGTTATTAAAAACCCAAAGACACTAAAAGTATGGATGCTGAATTGAGTTCAGATCTATATGACTATACAGCTAATGAGCTTGAACTGAAAACATTATTGTGTTTTTATTTTGGACTCAAAGCTTTACAGTTAGCTAATAAGGTAAAAAGTGGCTGCTGGAAGGTTGCATTAGATTCTAAGATATAGGTGCAGTGTTTTCAGATTTATGACTTCTCACTGATGAAAGCCACAAGCTAAAAACTAATCTGGGAATATTGGAGAAGTAGGTACTAGATAGGAATTTTATGCACAAACCTTTCCACATCCATTGATTACTCTGACCTGCACTGAGTGACACTACTGTATGGACAGTTTTACTTCTGTATAATTTTTCTAACCATTCCATGATGTCATCTCTCATTTTCGTAACAGTTTCATCCTTTTTTCTTATTGCAGATATAAGTTTCCTACCAATACCAAATGTTGTTTTACACTCTTGAGACTTTTTATTTTCTTCTTCAGCTTTTGTTGCTAGTTCACAATTAAACTTTCTTATATCATTATCAAATTTTTTTGTCATCATTTTACAAAGTTTGTGATATGCAACCCTTTTTAACGCATCATTTTTATATATCTTCATATTCTTTCCTTTCTTCATAAATTCTCTAGTCTTAGTAGAAATTTTATTAATCAATTGCTTCTTTTTTCTAACAGTTATCTTTGTTCCAGTTTTTAAAAGTATATCAGTTATTTTCCAATTAATTTCATTCAAATCTAAATTATGTTCAAAATCTATTCATACTTGAAACCAATTTGTAAGTTCTAATTTAAATTCATTAGAATGTTTCTGGTGATTAAGAATAACAACTCTTTACTTTAGATGTTGCTGGCATGACCAGTGACAGTAACTAGTCTGGGAATCGAACCTAGGATCTTTAGATTCGTGAAAATAATACTGAATTGTATGTAACACTGTAACCAATTACACTATTCCTTCAAATACAACTATTAATAGAAATTTGATATAATTATCTACAAGTGTTTCTATTGAATGTTTTTGAAAAGTTTAAATAATGTTTGCATATTTCTAAAGACATTTAATACTTAATTCTAAATTATGGTAATCGTTCAACATATAATTGCACAATTATATCTATGCGTTTATTATTTAAACCAGTTTGTAATTTAAACACTTATCCTATTGCATATTAATAAAAATCTGTTATTTTTACGACTCCTGTTGTATTGATATGTATATGTGGTTAAACTGTCATTAATATCATTCTTTTGTTTCAAGTTGCATTTTAAATATTTATTTAAACAAGCGCTCGAACTCAGACTTTCACACGACCAACAACTCTCAGTGTCATCTTATATTGCGGATCCACCTTATCACACACATGTTGAGAAGACAAATAATCACCAATTTTGGTATTTTGTGTTAAACCGCACTCTTGGTCCAGATTATCATTTCTACACATATATACAAACAGTACTCAGCTTTATATTAAGATAGCCCATTTTCATACTTTAATGGATAGGCTTCAAACTACTCCAACCTATAACTCTTCAGCCTTTCATTTCATTAAAAATCTGATGATGGAATGTTAAAAGTTCACGTTAGTGCCAAGGTTGTCATCCTACCCATGTTGACTTTTAGTTATTCTGACCCTTCATGTACAGGAGAATAATCGAATCCATTTATACATACATATGCGATGGATGGGTAGACCTTTTACGCACTATATATATAAATTAATACATTGTACAGGCTTACACATGCATTTATATATGTAATATATGCGAGATTCGAACTCAGACTTTCACACGACCTACAACTCTCAGTGCCATCTTATATTGCTGACCCATCTGATCACACACATGTTGAAAAAATAAATAATCACCAATATACGTATTTCGTGCTAAACCAGCACTCATCAGTTGGACATGTGTGTGATCAGGTGGGTCAGCAATATATGATGGCACTGAGAGTTGTAAGTCTGAGTTAGAATCCTGCATATATTACATATATAAATGCAGGTGTAAGCCTGTACAATGTATTAATTTAAACAAGCGTTGTAATTGGATTTGCTTTTATTAAGCAATATATATTAGGTTTATTTCATTTATTACCTGTTTTTCAATAACTAAAATAATAAGGTAAATACGTAATGATAAATGAATAAAAATATTTATGTATCTGATATTCTTTTTTGAATACAGATCTAAAAGAAATATTAACGGAAAAATTTTATATTGCTAGTTTTTATCTCTTCCGATTCATATATTTGTCTTTCTATTTTATTTCGGTTAATAATCGAAAATGAATTTCATGTTAATAAATAATAAATTAAGGCTAAACCTTTATTAAACTGACTTGATTTTACGGTGATTATATAAATTAAAAGATTAAAAAGGAAATCATTATATTTCCTCAAACAAAAATTATAATTTCCACAGGTGTACTGCTATTTGATTGATATGTCTTCCTTTATTTTTCATTCATTTATTTTGTAAGTAGGTGTGTTTGTTTGTTTTATCTTCTCTTTTGATTTATTTATGATTGAAAAATGATAATCTTTATTTGAAAAGAGATGATTACATAAGTTGTGCGCCCTCTACTTGTGACATTAGATATTAAAAAGAACTTTAAATAATTTATAATACTATAAATGTAAAGAACTTTTAATTATTTATAATACTGTAAATTTCCGAATAAATATTATTGGTGTCTATTAAATGTTTTGGTATAAAGCGCACACCATTATTTTTTTTATAATGAAATAATTCGCAGTTATACAATATGTTGAACTGTCTTTTTAAAAAATTCACATTTTATTTATAGTTTTTTAAATAGATTCAACAATTAGCATTAATGCATAGGTTACTACATAACATCATTTGGAGGTCTAAAACAGAATCTAGTTTTGAAGACCCTTGTTCTACATATTAATCAGTGCTATACAAACAAAAAAATTATGATTAATTAATTGTTCCCTTAAAAATAAATTTCTATTTTTAGGCGTTTGCATTCACAGGTATGAAAAATGATAATTTAGGACTGGTTTATTTTTGTAGTATTTAAATTAAAATGCTCACTTAAAAAATTTACCAGTGCCTTTGCTGTAGAACATATTTGATTTTTCTAGAATTTTTTTTTAGATTCTGAGTTTTGCTTGAAAATCTCTTCATTCATCAAAGTTTTTTTAAAAAAAAGTAAATAAATAATATTAGAATAATAAAATTAACTGATTTCTCTTAAATTGATTTTAATATTTGATGGCATAATTCTTATAATGGATTAAAATGCCGCAGATTTTCTTTCGAATGGGACCTTGCTGTTGATCTACTAACTAATAATCCCAATATACAATTCTTACTATAATATATAACATATCAATAGTATAGAACAACTATACTCAATCTTTTTCTTTCCTGGGCCACTAATGTTTGGGTGCTACATCAAGTGGGCTGCAACATGCTATATAAGTTAGAGACAACCAATTGGTGTCACATGATGAAATGTCTGTCTTCTCAATTCATGCATGCCACAAGTTGTAGATCACTCTACTATATTTTAGAATTATCATATTACTAAAAGGCAAATACTTATATTTGATATAAACATTTATTTAAATATCAATGTGATTTTTGATATTGAGATAAACTTTTAACAATTTTAGATAAATCTGATTTATAAGTGCTATATGCTACTATTAATATATCATCAAGGTGTGAATCAGTAAGTCTGTTTCTATACACATTGAATAAGATAATTTACAAAGATATGTAGATACAAACAATGTGGGCAACATTTATGCACACTTTTTAACAGTTTTATATTTTCAGGCACTAATTTCCAAAATTCCATATACTCCCAGGTCTCGTTTTATGCAGATTTTTTAATGCAATTTTGAAATTATGCAATTCATGTTTCTTCTTAACATCTTTGTATGCTGTTTTTTTTTATGTGATAAAATTATTAGGTAATAGTATGAATACTGAACCCTACCACTTGATGGCATTATTTTTCACACAATGCACATCAATATATTGTTTTAGTGGCCTAACTTATGGCTAACACTACAACAGTGTTGTTTAGAGCCATAACAGGCCACCTAGAGGGCGATGTATCCTACAATTACATAATGAAATACTACGCTCATTGACTTGCAACAGTATTCTTCAAGTGAGCATAATTCAACTCTTGCTATGGTCTGATTTGATGGTGGCCATATCAAAAAATATTCATTGTGAAAAAATTTTGAGAAAGCGTAGTGGCTTTAGTATTACATATTAAGAATTGTTAGGCTGTCATGCATGCTTCACTATGATTTTGAATTGCACACAACCGGAAAAAGTTAGGGTTTTCAGCAGAGTTCTGCCAAGTTCATGCGCAAATGCATGTTTACATGTGAATCCATGTGAGAACAGTAAAATGTTGGTGGCAAGTGTTCAAAATTGGTTGAAGAGGAGTGAATTGCTGGACAAGAAGTTGATGCTGTTATGTTTTTCCAGAAAGAAAACATCCTTCCAGATGCGAAGCTATGTGTTTGCAGGAGGAGCATGGTTTTAGTTAACTACAGGATCTGGGAAATTCCGTTGCCACTCCTGCAAGCATACCTGGGGTCTGCATAAGGGAAGTTGGTTGGATAACTTCAAAATCCTGTTACTTACAGCTTTGAGACTCATCTCCTATTGGAGTCAAACAAATCATAACTCCCCACCTCCCTAAAAAAATGTTTGTTTTTTTTTTAAAAAAAAAGAACTGTTTAAGGCTTTTGAAAAAGGCAAAAGATAAAGGAAGAACTTTTCGCTATCATATAAAGGTTTCGATAACATAAATATTTTTTTAAAAAAAAAACATACCTCATAATAAGAAAATAAAAGACAATAATTAAAAATCAAACCAACCCCCCTCCACCCTCTAAAAACCAACTGTTGGTTTAATAAAAATGAATTGATTAATTAGGTTCCCCCCCCCAAAAAAAAGCTCAAAATCAATAAAAAGTTGATAAGGAAAAAAGTCAATAATTTAAAAGCAAACCCCCCCTCCAATAATTCATATATTTGGTTAATCTATCTCTTTATATGTATTTTATATTCGAACACATTTAAAATTAATATGCAAAGTTTCCAGTACACGAAAAAAGATACTAAAAGACGAGAATTAAAATTCAAACCAACCCCCCCCTCCACCCTCTAAAAACCAACTGTTGGTTTATTAATTAAAACTGAATTGTTTAAGGCTTTAAAAAAGAAGCTCAAAATCCACAAAAGGGTGATAATTTAAAAGCAAATGAACCCCTCCTCTACCATTTAAAAACAAAATGTTTATTAAAAAGACAAAAAAAAAATGTACGAGTTTTATGTATAGAAAGGGGTAAGAAAATTTTTTTTACGAGAGTATTATGTAAAGAAACCGATAATTCAAAATCAAGAAAAAAAAAAGCTCAAAATCAAAAAAAAATTTGATAATTTAAAGGCAAACCAATCATCCCCTATATCATATAAAAACAAAGTGTTTGTTTATTAAAAATGCAAAAAAAAAAAAAAACATGCAAGTTTTATGTATAGAAAGTGAAAAAAAAATTTTTTTTACCGTAGTATTTTGTAAAGAAACCGATGGCCTATGAATCAGTATATTGATGTGAATTGGGTAAAAAAGAGCACCATCAAATGGTAGGGTTCAGTATTCATACTATTATCAATTATTAGATCAGAAGTTGAGCTCTGATAATGTGCTATTACTGTAAATATAAATTTCATGCACTCACACATCATATTTAAAGTAATAGCGCATTATCGGAGTTCGACTTCCATCTAATAATTTCAATATTTTCAGCACTTTATAATAATACTGTAATAGATTTTATGCAATAAAGAAGTTCATAATTCACTTAAAATCAGGATTTCCCCATTTTATATACATACATTAAATTTTACAAGATTATAATGTAAATCTGTTCAAATGTTATAGATATCTATACTGTGCATGTTGTTGTTTTTGCATTTTAAATCACATTCTATTTTTTCTTTTTAAAAAAAGAGTACATAATTAATTAATCATTTAGTGTCTGCAAGTTTATTTTTAAAAGGTGAGTAATAGTGGTGAGCACAATTAAATTTGACAATTAAAAATTAAAATCTGATTTTTAATTGTAATTAACAATTTAAAACTTACATAATGTGTTCTGAAATTAATGTGATGTGAAACAATGAAATTTGATTTTTAAATGGAATTGAAAATTAAAAAATTAAAGACAAAAATAAGAATTTAATTTTTGTTAGTTTTAATTAAATTTTGCCCAACAGTGGTGAGTAGGTGTTTTTTAGTATAATAAGTCTAAGTTCTTATTTTTATTTTAAACTTTAATTTTACCCTAATGGAGAAGAAAAAACACCCAAGAAAATGAATTTCTTTGGAAACAAAAATTTCAATTTTAGATTGCTTAGCAAAATGGGAAGGATCAACAGTGATTGGAAAACATTTTAATTTGGGTGAGTACATTATAAGAGCAATTAAAAAAATGAAGTTGGTGCTAGTGATATTCCTCTTGTGATGAATCTGATGTCTTACTAGTTCACAAATGAACCTGCATATTGTCAAATAGTGATAATGATTAAAATACTGTACATGTATGAAAAAATATAAAATACTGTAAATTATGCATAAAAATATATTGTTTTGAATAAAATTAAATCATTTTTTTTCAAATTTGAAATTTTTTATTAGTCATATTTTATTTCCTTATTTTTTATGTGAATTTTAAAGTAATTTTACATTGTTGCTTTGCTTTTATGCGATCTTTGAAAATTAAAGTATGTATCCCCCATTTTTCAAGGTAAGTTAAGTCTATTTTTGTGCGATTTTTTTGTGCATGTTTTCTGAGGAACCTATCTACCACAAAAATGAGACCCAGGTGTACTCCTTTCCTTTCCTTTTTTCTTTAAAAATAGCTTTCAAATTTGTGTCATTTTTAAATTAAACAAATTCGTCAAATAGCTTAACATATTCATGTCCAAATACAGCTAATTGTGTAATAGTTGCTATTTCTAAGTGCCAATCATTTTCTATAAGTAAGAGACAATTCTTAACATTTCTTAAATCTTGAAATCTATTTTTAAATTCTTTCAATAAGGTAGCTAAATAATTTGAAATAATTACATAGGTTTCTGAAGAATTGTCAATACCAACTTCCTTAGCATTTGTTAATGTTGGAAAATGATATAATATTTGGTTTTGTTATATCTTAGTAATAAATCTTTAGTTTTTCTTCAAACATAAATACTTTATTTGCCATTTGTGAAATAATTTTATTTTCACCTTACAAACTAACATTAAGATCACAACATTTTTCTGTGATGTCACATAAAAAAGCTAAAAGACACCATCCATTACTGTCAAGCTCATAAATTTTATTGTCTTCTTATAAAAATGAAAGAATTTCATTACATAATCAAAAAAAGTGATCCAAAATTTACCTCTGCTTAGCCATCACATCGAAATATGCAAAAGCACATCACCATAATTACTATTTATTTTTTCCAAAAGATTTAAAAAAATTTCTGTGGTTTAATTCTTGGGCTTTAATATAATTCACAATGTTTATGATGGTTTTCATCACAGCATCTACTTCTTTAATGGATATATATGTACCCCAAGTTTTCTTGGTGAATTAAACAATAAAATGATAAGAGATTTGTTAGATTATATTTCTTTTTTAATAGGGAAATAAATCCATTTTTGTATCCAATCATTGAAGGACATCTGTCAGTGGTCACAAAAGCCAAATTTTTTATTTCAATATTATTCTTCTCTGGAAAAGTACAAATACTATTGAGAAAATCACTACTCCTAGTTTGATCCTTCATAAGAAGAAATTTCAAAAAAAAATTATAAATTGAATTCTGTTCTGTATAGTATCTGACAAAAATAGCACATTGTTATATTGCTGAAATGTCAGTACTAGAATCAACAGCCAAACTAAAATATTTGTAGTTTTTCAAATCTTCTATTATAAAATTATTATTATTTGCAATATCTTCAATACAGGTAGAATCTCACAGTTGTAATTTCTTAATTTGTAATAACATTTGACTTTTATTATTAAATTTATCATATAATATATTTGAAGCATTTATGATACATTCTTTCACTACTTCAGAATTTATAAATGGTCTTATATTTTTACCAAGTATATAACAAATTTCTAATGACACTTCTTGTCAGATTGCCACTGACATAATATTTTGTTGTTGTTGCAATGAATTCTTGAAGAAAGCTAATTTTTCACTTCTTATTAAAAACCCATGAGCAAAAGTGTCATTAAACAATTTATGTTTCATGGTGTAATGACGATCAAGGTCATATTTTTTTAATTGTTATACCATTAAATTGAAATATTATTGATTTTTTACATACTTAAGACTCTAAAATCAGTGAAATATTACTAAAGATAATGAATTAGTGTTATCAGTAGAGAAATAGGATTACACATAATGAAATTCATGTAAACTAGATCTGAGGTATTTATGGTGAAATAGTTAATAGTCTCACTGAATCATTTTTTAATAATTATAAATTTTTAATTATTTGGTTTTATAACTTGCACTTTGTGAGTACTCCACTCACTTATTAATTGATTTATTGTAACTTTGGTAATACCAATGTGAGGAATTAGATGACTGTTTTGCCAAATATTAGTTATTGAATAGATGTATTTTATTTATTAGTTAGTTAATAAAGATATGTTATATGGTGTATTCATTTTAGCGGTGAGAATCAAACTATTTTTTTTGTTGTTGAATTATTGTGTTTATGAGTTAATATTTTTATTTTTAGTTATCTGATTCACTTTTGAGAGAAATATAATCATGATGGTGATTTCTCTGACTTGTTTTTGACCATTACAATATATATATATATATATATATTGTAATGGTCAAAAATACATATATATATATATATATATATATATATATATATATATATATAAGGACACAATATATTTTCTTTTTTAGAATAGGGCAAACATAATCTTCTTAATGTAAGTATTTACCTAACTAAAGTTTCCCTATTTGTTTTGTATTCTTTATTTGTTTAATTTTTTGATAATATGATAAATAATACAGCAATAAATATAAAATAAAATTACTGAATATTAAAATTAATATATAATAAATAATATCATATATATATATATATATTACATTTATCAGACTCCTATTGGTAATTATTAATAATTATCTGGTCCAATGTGGTTTATATATATTATTTATCACTTTGACCAAAGGACTCTGGTAATTGTTAATAATTACCCAGCCAATGTGATTTTTACATATTTTTTATCACTTTGACCAAAATACCTGATAATTATTAATAATAACATTATTTATTATTTTAACCATAACATATGCACAAATGTGAGTATCTCATATTATATATTGCAATCTTATAATATTTTATTAACTATAGAGGACAATATTGTTCTATTTTAACAAAATGCAAATAATTAAATATATTGATTTTATCATTAAAATAAATCTATCTTCACTTCCTACCAACGATTTCCTTGTTTCAAATAGAGGATTTAAAAGGATTGATTCCTTATGTATTTTGTGTAAAAAAGATAGTGAAACATTTGATCATATTCTTGTTTCTTGCTCGGGACTAAGAGAAGCAAAATATATAATTCAAAATTATTTCAATAATCATAATCCAGAACTCTTTGATATCATTCATAATATTAAAATGGGTAATTTCTGCAATATCAGAAGATGCATATTTATTAACCACGTAATATGGTTACTTAGATGTCATATAGTTATAACCAATTCTGCATTGGACTCACAACTTTTTATTAGAGATACATTTAATTTTATTCGAAAAAAAGATAAGCTTCTTGCACCCAAAGAAATCTATCTATCCACATGGACTGGTTCTTAGTACAAGAAATTCAGGAAGTTATTAGTAAAAATGTAAATTTATACTAGTTTTTTTTTGTTGTCTAGAGAAATTCATTTGTAACACTTTATATAAAATAAAGTCTATATTCTTTAAAAAAAAAAAAAAGTAATATTTCTATTCTTTTTAAAATTATTTTTAACAATGTCTTAGCAATTTCATTCTAATAAAGAAATTATGCTTAAGAGTTTATATTGACCAAAGACTTTTAATATTGTCTGGGATTTTTTATAGTATTTTTGCTGGACACTTTTTAATAGTTTACTTATTTATTCACTGTATTCAAGAGTTGTTTACTTTTAAAACAAATCAATATAGTAAAGATTAAATCCTTTTTCTTTTGGCAATAATAAGAAATAGATTTTCATAAAGTCAGAGTCAGTCTTTGAAATAATATATCATATCAATATATATCTTATTCACTAGACATTTTTTTCCATTTGTGTTTTATATGTATATAAAAATAAAGAGTACTATATAATCAAGTTTTATTCATGCTTCGATGTGTCTAAATCATATATCGCTGAAATATCTCAAAATTAAGATACTTCTCATATAGATTGTCATTATGAAATGTCCTGGTTACCATACATAAGATAAATGCCGATAGCTCAAATCACTTCACTTTTTATAATTTCGAAATTTCAAGTAGAACAAGCTGTGTATACTGCACGCATATTGGGATATAAGACATTACAGAGTAATTATCCAACTGCATTTTTCCAGATTAAACTCAAACAATGTGATTATTTGGTTAATTAGACTGGACCATACTATTTACAGCAGATGCAATAAAAGGTATAAACTTAGAATTTAGTCTTTTACTTATTAATTAATTTTTTTAAAAAAAAAAAACTTTTCTTTTTTTAAATTTACATTCATCAAAACCAAAAATAATTTAATAAAAAAATATTTCTTAATTCTTTAAATAAAAATATATTAGCTTTCCAATCCCATGTATATTTATTAAAAGAAATAATTTTGTCTTATACAAAAATAGTTTTCTTTTTTAATTAAATTAAAATTTTAATTTTTTGTCAAAATCAGAAATAAATAAAATAGAATGTCTATATTAGAGACTTTTTTGTATTTAATTTTAAGTAATTGTAGTATTAAACAATAGGAAAAATATAATTACTTAATTAATTAATTAATGTTTCAATCATTTAAGTTTATTATAATTATAGGTATAAATTTCGTCTGTGTTCATTTCAACTGTTTTTTAAAAGCTTCAAATATATTCACATAGATTTTAAGAATCAATCCTTAAGCTTCAACAATCTCAACCTGTAGTCAAGGCAACCTCCATTAAAGCCTTGAGTAATTGGCTCTATTCTCTTAGTAATTATATTCACATAGGCACACATTTTACATACATTGTAGTGTGCCATGAAAGCACTAAACATTTACACACACACACACACATATATATATATCATGGTGGAATTTTGACATCCCAATATTAAATTTAAGTTCAAATTTGTATGTTGGCCAAGAACAAGATTAATTTTATTTTAAACTGTTTTTTTATTTTTATATGCAGTTTTATATATATATATGCATGCATATTAATAAAGTAAAATGTTTATAATGTTGGTTCAATTTATTTAAATGTAAAAAAAAAAAATGTGTATTTTGTAGCCAAATTTGTTATCAATTTGTAAAAGATTTTTATTATATTTTAGAAACAATACTTAATCTTAAAACTCTTTATAAATTATTAGTTCATCCATTTATTAATTAAAACTTAACAAAACTTTTTTTTTTTCATTAAGTATTGTTCCAATTTTATGTTTGTTAATTATAAGTTTGATGAATTCCTTAATTAAAAATTACTGGTTTATCTGGTTTTAAAAATGTACCCTGACTTGTTAATTGGGGAAAATTCCTGAAATTCTTGAGTGGGCTAAACATCAACTTTAGGTCTATAAAAAGACCAGCTGAAAATTATATTTGATTTGGTTTATTCATTCCTGAGTTACTAGTGATTAGCTTATTCACTCACCTTCTTTTGATATTCTACTTGGCACTCTGCATTTTGTTTCAGTTTAATTCTGTTGCATTTTATGTATGCTCAGATAGATGATGAATGCAGAAACTTTTCTGGGGACCTTGTTCAGTGCTATGTGTTGCTAAAGCACTGCAAACAAACTCCATTCTCCAGTATGAACTTGTAACCATTATATGTTAACCTTGCTGATAATTAACTTTGCCTAAACTACTAACATTAAAGAGGTAGTAGAAAATATGTACTTCTCTTTACAATTAAGCAGTTTTATGACATCTAATATCCAATGAAGGAAATGCCTGCATTCATATGCTATTATATATTCCATCTGTACTGAAAGTAATAGCCATATGCCACTGCACTATAGATTTAAAGTAAAACCTTTGCATGAATTATTATTTAGACCTCACCAGTTAGCCAGTGACATAAGAAAGGGTGTAATTTTATATGTTTATTTTTATATATTTTAGGGTTTTTTAATCTTTCCTGTATTATCATATTTTTAATATTATTAGTAGTAATGTTTCTACTTAAAACCCTATTGTAATTGGCAATTAATTTTAATAGGCTGAATTAGCTATTTTTTAAAGTTATTTTGTTTCTTCCTCTTGTAAAACTTTAAAAGAAAATTTGAAAAAATTTAAAGCAAGTTTTTCCCTCCACTCTAGATTATTTTAATAAGAATTTTAAAGAAAGTAATATTAAGTTTTAAAATCTAGATTTATTGATTTTTTTAGGATCTAGTTTTTGATAAATAATAATGCCTTGGAATATTAGAAATCATCATTGCATATTTGTATTTGACTTGTGTAAGTGTGTGTATATATATATATATGTTCTCATTTCACATATATATAGATTCTTCAATTATATATATATATATATATATATATATATTGTATATATATATATGTTCTCATTTCACATATATATAGATTCTTCAATTAAAAAAAATTCTTATATATATATATAGAGTTATGTATGTATTTATTATTATATGGTTTGTAAATAGTTAATAAATAAGCAGTTGTAAAGAGAGGAGGTAATGAGAAACAATATTTAATATAGGGATTTATTATATTTTATTAAATAATGTGTTGAAATTATTTAGCTATATTCTTATTAAATAAAGCAGATCAGAAAGAAAGTGTGAAGTAAAGCAATCAAGATTAGTAGATTAGGATATGAAAATGTACACGTGTGAGTATAGATATTTTAAACATAAAACATTTTTACACAAATCTTTAATGACTAAGATTGCAAGCTTTGTTGTTTTTGTGTTATCTAGATTGTAGATATCTAGAGAGGGAAGTGATGCTTGGAAAGAATAAATGTAACAATTAATCCTAAGTTTTTATTAATTGCGACAGACTGTCAAACTTGTGAAGCTTTGATCTTTATCTCAACATAAGATTTCCAGGTGGTCCTTTTCTTTGATCAAAGATTCACAATATAAACAAATGAAACAATATTTAGGGGTCAGTTTTTTTTCAATATGATTAAAGAAGAGATGTAAGCTCTCAGTTTTTTTTAAAATTATTTTAGAGAGAAGAAGCAGTTCAGTTTTGGTTTTTGAAGTGAGTGAGCTAACAATATGTAGTTTTTTTTTTTTTAAGAAATCAGTTAATAATATTAACGAAATATGCAATCTATGAAATATGCAATCTATGCAATTGTTTTAAACTGAAAAGAAATGGACAGTTTTCATTTTTTTTAAGAGAGTGAGCGATTGATTTTTTTTCACTCTTTAAAAATTGAGGGAGAAAAATGACTCTTGTTTTAAAGTTAGTATAGATAAAGATGTGCACATATATGAGTAGTTCCCAGCAATATTAAGAAAAAGAAAGGAAAAAAATTGAATTTCTTGGAAGAAGTTATTGACAATTCTATAAAATGATATTAATATATTTTGCTGTGTATAATACAATGAATTTGCATTGCTAAAGCCACTTCTTCTGCTTCCTGAAATCTGACAGAATGAGTTAAATCACTAATCTACTATGGACTCATATACCAGTCCATAGTAACCAAAAGAATGGACAAATTTAAAACCAGCCAAAGATGTCATCTCATTATCATCTTTGACAAGAGCCAAGAAGAAAGAAAAGGTGAATAAAAGCCATATATAGTCAAGTTTGATGAAGCTATGAATCAAATTTTTGTTAAAGTTTTCCTCACAGTCATCTAAAGTGTATACAATAGTTTTTAAAAAATTGGAAACAAATGAGTTCACGAATTCAGCATTATCAAGAGTATTGGCAATAAGTAATTTTAAAATTGTGTAAATAAGCAAGTCAATTAATTCATGTTTATCTTAAAAGTATCTACAAGAACTTTTCATTTTTTTAAATGGAGAAAATCAACTTATTGAAGCTATACGTGAGACAAGCAGTCTGAAAATTCAAACTTGAGACATTTATAAGAAGTGAAAATAATCAGGTAACTATGAACTTTCATTAACAGATCTTTTATTCTTACTTATTAAAAGTAAACCTTAATTTATTGGTCAAAGCATTTTTTTCTTTTGATACAGAAACATTAAAGGCTTGTTTATCGATAGTTATTCTCAATATCACATAACATAAGACAAACACAGTTTAATTCTTTAAACTTAAATTTTCATTATTTCTTTATTTTTTTTATTACATATTGTAATATTGAAAATTTTTTTTATTGTTCTTCATTTATTATGATAATAAGCAACCTATAAATATATGCATTTATAATGTTTTTTTATCTTGTTGCATATTAAATTTGATATTATGAATTTTATTTTCTTTTGCTCAAGGTTGCAAGAATATTTTTTTATATATGTGATTTATGTATTAATCTCTAATATAAGGAAACACATTTTAAAAATATATGTTGACATATCACAGGGTGTGTGTGCATGTGTAATTGCTTATACAAACACATCAAAAGAATAAGTTATACCTGATTAGTTTAAATAGGGTAAATTGAAAAGCAAGGCTTCCATCAGAATGAAAGTAAAAAACACACATATTACATATCAAATTTATTTTTATGATATGTAATAAATAAGGAATGTCTTAAGTAAGCATTTATAGATTTTTTTTAATATCAATTTAAGCCAGCTTATTTTAAAATATCCAAAATGACAAACTTGTATATTAAATTTATTTGGTTATGCGTATATAAATTTTTGTATTAGTTCTATATTTAATTAATGTAATAAGCCATTTATCTAATTAGTAAATTTGATTTAAAAAGATGAAAAGAAAGAAGAGTAGTATTAATAAATATAATTATATAACTTAATTGGTTTCAAGTTATTATTAAAAATATTGTTGTATTTTCTTGTCTTGATTTTATTGTTTTAAATGATCATCATCATCGTTCACAGATATTAAGAATCATCAGCACTAGCAAATATTAAGCAAGCACTGGCAAAATGTTAAGTAAGTAAGAATGTTGATTTACATTTAAGTATTTAAGGATTATGCCTGATAATAACCAAGTTTTAATAATTATAGGTTAATAATAGAAAGCTAAAATTATGTTGTTTCCATGAGTTTTGATCATCTTCATCAAAGATGGATATCATATTATTGATTAAAACACCATTTAAAAAAATAGTACTGTACATGAGTTATGATCACCATCATCATTAAATAAATTATAAGCATTAAATCTAATGTTTAACATAATTAATATTTAATAAATAGGGATTTATAGAAAGTTGAATATCACATGGAGAGATGCATGATGATCAGTCATCATAACTGGTATTATTGAATCCTAGTTTTAAGTATAAAAGTATTTTAGTAAATAACCATAAATTTATATAAAGGCTAGTGAATGTAATATTTAAATCCCAGTTTGACAAAGGATGATTTTAAAAAGTGCCTATATGCTTATAAAGATAAATTTATTGTTGTGCATTCATTATAAAGCTATGGTTGGTATCATCATCATCATTATTATTATCATCATTATCATCATCAATATATTATATTTAATTAAGTTAAGTAACTAGTTTCATGGCCATTCACTTAAGTAATGGTCTTCACTATGTTTGTTTGGAAGCCATTAATGAGAGTATTTTTGCATCTGTTCATCAATATACATAAACTGAGCTAGTAATGTCCATAAGAGACTTTGATATATAAATTTTGGTGATATGGGGATCTTATAATTTTATTGACATAGATAAAATATAAGAATGTCATTTTTTTTGTTCATTAGTCATCCAAGTCATGTGTAATAATAATGTACCAAATGAGTTTGAACTCAGTACACTATGCACAGATAATATTTATCTAGATTTAGAACAATCTAGTGGCACTTGTGGAAAACACATGTCCTCATCTAAGCTGAATAAAAGTGATCCCATTCCTTTTCCAACTTATTAACTTTATATAATGTTTTATAAGTTGTCATGAATAGCACCAGTGTGTGCATATGACCATGAATGGTCTTATATATTTGGAAAGAAGAATAGGAAGGATTCTTTGTTAAAAGAACCTAGTATTGGAGATAAGCGAAATGCACTCCAGGGATTCACAGTAATTTTTATTCAGTTGCTATATCGAATATTTGTTTATCTGATGACAATGGCCAGTATGTTTTATTGTTCAAATGACTCCCCAATATCAAAATATATTAAATCTTTGATGATCATAGTTTTAATTTTCATTTTATGATTTTTATGTGTTGAGAAATGAGATAATTTATTTATTTCATTATTAGCGTGACAGAATTAATGTTTAGGATAGTTGCAAACAGGCTATAATATTATGTTTAATTAATTAGAAATAGACATCCAAACAAAGCATGATATGCATATGTTCTTATTTATATGTTAGCGTCATCCTTATTTAATTATAAATTGTATTTTAGCTAACACAGTAAATTCATTTCTCATTTGATTTTACTTGGTTACAAATTATGAACCGCTGGAGCATATCATATATCCTGTTTAGTGTTTAGTTATTGAATTATAGCAACTATCATTTTATCACTCATCTATATTTATAATCGGTTACAAAATAGCAGCCTTTTTCATCATCACAGTAATTTGTATTCTGTTACAAATTTTTCTTACTGTTACAAATGGCAGATTATAAACATATTTTAATAATTAATAATCTCTGTCCATCTATTTTTAATGTCTGTTACAAATGGTTTATTCTAATATATTTATTTTCCATTACAATATATATATATATATTATAAATTTATTTTCCATTACAATATATATATATATATTATAAATTATTGAATTGGCAGTTTTTTCATTTCTGTCATATGCACCTTGAAATAAAGAGATAGTTTTGCATGTATATGCATGCATATAGAAAATGATCCTTTAGATATCATGCAAAATTTTATTTCTGTGTTCAGCCCTTTGATTTATTCTTGTGATTACCATTGTATATATATACAGATTTAAATATTTTTCTCTCAATCTGGTACAAAGTTATTTACTACTTGAAATTTGCAGTTATTGATTTTTGCATTTGGTAAACTGCTTCACCTTTCCCTGCTTTTTTTTTCTTTTTACATTACACTGTTTTTTAAGGGCCTAATGATTATTTCCCCTTATGTGTTTCTGTTCATGGTGATCTAGTGAATCACATATGACCTGTGTTTAGTATAGTCAAAACACATGAAATGGTGTAATAATTAAACCTGCTGATTATTGTTTATGTCTTAATAATATTATTGTGAATATATATGTTCACACAATAAGGTGACTAAAGTTAACATTGAAGGGAAGTATTATACAAATTATCAGCTGTTAAATGCATTGCATACTTATTTTAAAAGGGATAATAATCTATCAAACCATCTATTTAATATAACCTTAATCTTTAAACCTTATCATTGATGTATGCTTGTTATTTAATTGCTAATAAGTATTGTTTTGCAAATTGTTAGATTTATGTAGCATTTTGCTTACTGTTATCTGCCTGCCAATTGCTTATTTTGGCAAGAATTTATTCTCCATGATCTAGCAGCAATAATAGCTATATACATTATGGGACAGATATGTATTGGTAGTTGATATCCTCATCAGCAAATTATATATTTTCTTGGCAAGTGGTCATGTGGTGCCTTCTGATAAAACATATTAGGTGTGGGTTGTCTAATATAATAAGTATCAACTTTAAATTAAACATAGCTTCAATATATATATATATATATATATATATATATATATATATATATATATATATATATATATATATATATATATATATATATATATATATATATATATATATATGTTAACAAAGAAAGTAAATCACCTCTCCCTGGCTATGATTTAAAAGCATTCTAAATATTGAACAAAGAATCAAGAATAGAATGAATCAACTTATTCTTGGTAGCTCTGATGTTTATAAGCATACCTTTGCCAATATTGTAATTCAGAGTCAATTAGACAAAGTTGGAGACAGAATCCATATACCATCTGGCTGATAAATTAATTTCACTCTGAATTATCAACACTGGTGGCCACGATATGCTTATAAACACCAAAGCTACAAGAATAGGTGGATCCATTGTATTTTTGATTTTTTGTTCAACATTTAGAATGCTTTTAATTCATAGCCTGGGAGGGGTGATTTACTTGCATAGTTTGTACATACACACACACATATATATATATAAAATACATATTTTGCAGGTTCATCCATGTTAAAAACTTTTAATATTAATATTCCGACATTTCGACTTGGTCACACAAGACATCCACAGAGTTATAAAAGGTAGAAAGATGGTTGTAGAGGCGCTACAATCACTGATTTGAATAAAATGTTAAAATTTCACCAATAGCAAAATATGTTAAATTTAGGAATGTTTTTTAAAAAAATCTTTCCAAATAGGAGGAAGTTTGCATGTATCATCTCACTTATTGATACAATCTGGCCTTTTAAGTATCTCAATGGCTTCTCTAATTTTGCATTGGTAGAGATTATCACATCTGGATATGATCCTGGTACTAGAAAAATCAATTTTATGATCTGAATCTATAGTATGGAGTGAGAGTGCTGATGATGATGAGTGTTGTTTAACTGCATTAGCATGCTCATCTCTCCTAACACTGATGTGACGATTACTCATACCTATGTAAGAAGCTTTACAATTTTTACATGAGATTTGATAGACACCATGTATCAAATCTCATGTAAAAATTGTAAAGCTTCTTACATAGGTATGAGTAATCGTTGCATCAGTGTTAGGAGAGATGGGCATGATAATGCAGTTAAACAACACATCATCATCAGCACTCTCACTCCATACTATAGATTCAGGTCATAAAATTGATTTTTCTAGTACCAGGATCATATCCAGATGTGATAATCTCTACCAATGCAAAATTAGAGAAGCCATTGAGATACTTAAAAGGCCAGATTATATCAATAAGTGAGATGATACATGAAAACTTCCTCCTATTTGGAAAGATTTTTTTAAAAAACATTCCTAAATTTAACATTTTTTGCTATTGGTGGAATTTTAACATTTTATTCAAATCAGTGATTGTAGTGCCTCTACAACCATCTTTCTACCTTTTATAACTCTGTGGATGGCTTGTGTGACCAAGTCGAAACGTCGGTATATTAATATTAAAAGTTTTTAACATGGATGAACCTGCAAAATATGTATTTTATATATTTAACCCGTGCAAGTCTTCGTTTTAACATATATATATATATATATTGCAACCAATAAATTTGAAGTAATATAATATAATATAGCCCCAAATTTTTATCCAGGACAAGCTGACTGAAGTTCAACATGTTAGGCAAGCCAAATTTGTAATCTTAAAAAGGGTCAAACAATAAGCTCAATAGGATTAGAATAAACCCCATATGCCATTGAGGTTATATGTAAAATATTTCTCTTACAACATTTACTACAGCTACAATCTTTCTTATCAGCATCATAAGTATCTTTGATGTATTTTATTGCTATACTCAGATAAAACATTATGTTAATTTTATAAAATTTAAGAAGTGTTATGTTAAATCTTTGTCACAAAAGATTTATCTTTTAAAAATAATTTCTTCATCAGCAAAATAATTTAAATAATATAGTTCATAAAACAAATTAGGGTATCTCAGGGAAGTATGATCATTTTAATCATCAAATAAATTCTCTTCAACTCTTCAGATTTATTTCACATAGATATACATTTACCTCTAAGTTAATGTGTTATCATAATTACAAAATATAATTATTTATTTAAATAGAAAATGATCTTAATTTGGAATAAGTTAAATAATAAGCAAGGATGACATTCAGATATTAAGGACAGGTAATGGATTTTATAGTCATTCTAAATACCATAGAAATGAGCTAAATCATTTCTTAATTCAAATTTATCATAGAATAATAAATACAGGCATTCATATTTATGAAAACAATTTAAAAATAAATAGGCATAGTGTTCTTTCAGTAATCAAACTAAATTAGCTGAAGTGATCTCACATAATCATATGCAATTATAAATTTTTATTAAATAAAATACATCTTCCTTAGATTGTTATTCTAATACTTAAATATAGTTCTATAACGTGACTCTTGTATTAATTTCATTATTCATGTACTCTTATAAAACATTTAAGATAATTTATTATATTTTTACAATTATTTAGATTTCTACGTAAATAAGTAAATGATGTAGAAAGATGACTATAAGAAATTTAGTAATAAGAAAAACATTTATTTTACAGAAAAACAAATAACAAATCACAAATATAATATCTTTTAGGTCCACAAAGCTAAAGGCTTCTAAAAATACAACTTTCCTTTTTTAAAAAATATATTAGGAAATCAAAATTACAAATGGATTTATGATAAATAAATTTGGTTTAGCAAAAATAATCTGATGGTTAAATAAAGTTTATGTTAATTTAAATTCTAATAAGTTCTCACATATTAAACATTCATAAAATGACAATATCCTTTTATTGAGAAGTACCCCTTTTATGAATATTTAACACTATTTAAAATACAAGCTTACCAATTCAGCAATGAAGTGATAAGAGATGTGTATATTGTTCATTTATGCCTTACTTTAAAAATTTGAAGTTAATTATTTGTCATATATATGTCCTAACTGAAGAACTCTTAAATACAGAACCTACACATCAATAATATGTGATTCACATCTAAATAAACCAAGAATGCTAAAAGAGATAAGGATGGTGTTCCTCAGTACCTTAATAAAATAAATATAATTGCCAGGGAAAGTCATGGTAAAACTAAATTATTGAGAAAAGGCAAAGTAAACATATGATGGCATATCTCAAAATAAATGCATCTACTTTTGAAGGCAATAAGCAAAATGATCTAGGACTTTGTCACTAGTCAAGGAATGATGAAAATGCACATCAGGGACAAAAATACTAAATAGGATTGCCTTAAACTAGAGAGTCTAAGCTAAATTTCCAAAATATGTATTCTAGTTAGACAACAGATATAAGAGAAAGTCTAATCCCTCTCTCTTTTGAAATAAACTAGCAAAAATGATAAAAGAAATGCTATAATCTCTTACAATACTGCAAAAATAAATTTTCCTAAATGAAAAGAGAAAGCTAAAGCTAAATCTCTTAGCAAAAATACTATTACTAACAAATGTGAAAAGACAATGAATAATAATGAATTAATGCTAAATCCAGCTTGATTAAAATTAGGCAATAAATAAACAAACAATAAATAATAGAAATATACGTCTACTTTTACTGCATCAGCATAATAATACACATCTTATAAATAAATAATTCATATGATAAAGGAAATATATACTAATTTAAAATATGCAAATATCATACACTGATATCCTGAGAAATTTGACTAAAATTATTACTAAAATAGCATATAAAATTACATAAAATATGCATTTAAAATAATAACCTTATAAGCAAAAATTATAACATAAATAAAATGAACCCTTTATCATTAAAAAAAAAAAAAATAAACACTCTGTTTTTTGTGTTCTTCTACCATTTAACTATTAAATGAGAACAGGAACAGTCTATTCAGCAATAAAGTTCTATGGACAACAAAGATATCCATCACAAACATCATTTAATTAAAATATAGAAGCTTCATGGTTGATCTTTAGTAAAATTCAATAAATTATACTAGAAAACTAAATAGATTTGGCCATTTATTAAGCAGCTTTCCATGGATTAAAGACTGAATATTTATTAAACTACAACAAAATGTTTTGTATATTCAATTTAAGAATTTAAATTTTAATTTTTCAAAGTATTTAGCAGGAGAAATAGTTTTTTTGAATATCATATTTTTAAATTATCAGAGTATTAATCAGGAAAATACTTTTTTTACCAAAATTTTACACTTTTAAACTACAGTAGTGGTTTCCATAATGATAATGAGAAATAAAGAGAATACACATTTCACAAAATAATTAAGGAAATGTTTATTGAAAATCATTTGAATGTAGTATTACTTTTTAGAAACAATTTAATATTTTCATTTTTAATGCAGGTAATTTAATAAAATATTTCAAAACATTTTAAACACGTCCATTGTTTCACTTCCGAGATCCAGAAAAACAATTTCTTTCATCTGGGATAGAAATAGTCATAATAAACAAAACATCTTTTATGGTGTTATAGATTAAATGTTTCATCAAAATAACAGCACAAATAATTGTTCAATTAAGCTATATAATAAAATAGAGTTAATTTTTTTTTTTTTCAGGCAGAATATAAACTAATAATATATTCACCATAATAAAATAAATTTTTATTTTATGAAATTCAGAGTTCTTTAATGAGGTAAATTAATTAAAAATAATGTTCTATATGGAACATGTATTTTAGAAAGATATATGATAAAGTTATTTAACATTTTAAAAAGCATTATTGTTTTTGATGCTAAGAGTTTTAAATGTTTTACAGCAAACTTAAATATGCAATAGATATTAAAATTAATATCAATCTGTATGTTGTCATGGTGACAATAATAATGGCAGTCAAGTTTTTCTATTGCATGAAGTTTCAATATTATAATTTTAAACATTGTGATAATTAAATAATTTTACCAGACAAGCTGGCTGAAATGAAGATTTCTTTTTCTTGAAGTTTAAATTCAGACATTATGTCCAGATAGTTAAAAAATTATCCTAACATACTTTAAGATAAGAAAATAAAAGTTTAAATGAAATTATACTTTTAATTAAAACTGAAGTTTAAACCACAAACATAATAAAAATGATTTCAAAAGTGAAAAAAAAAGGCAAAGTGTTTGGAGATAGAATATGTTTGTCCAGGTATCATTTTCATTTATTTATAATCTGGGGCAGGTAAGCATTTTAAACATTGATTATTGACATTCAAATCTTCTTTTATTGGTTTGAATCCATATTATACTCAATCCCAAGAAAATTGTTAATTAATATTTAGTTTTAAAATAAATTAATTATTTTATCTTGTCTAGACAAATAAAATTAAAAATATTTCTTACAACAATAATTATTTATAAACTTAAAAATTACAATGAACTAAAAATAGTACACTAATGAAATTTATTTTGTTTTAAAAATAAATATATTATCCATAATGTTTAACACATTTAATTCACCATTCATTTTAACATATAAAAGTTACTCAATATAGTTTTATATTCTCTTTTAAAATTAGACATTTAATAAGTATTTTAAAATAAATAAATGTTAAAATTAAACACTACATTGTTCATGCATTTAGACATTCATTTATCTATTATTTAATAATTCTATCTTTAATTATTAACTTTTATTAAACTATTTGTAAGTAAATACATTAAAAATTCTTAATTATAATATTTTGTATTAAAATTAAGGTTAGACTAATGCATTATGAATTCAATTTAGTTATAAGCACACTTAAATATAGGGTTTGAACTTGATTTTTAATCTTAAAATTAATACCAGCTTTCTAAAATATTTTACCAGTTAAATTATGACTAAATCAACACTATTAAATGTTAAATGCATTATCTATTTTTTTAGTTTATCAGCTATTAAAATTTTAAATAATTTAGGTATGAATAGCACTTATTTAAGACTAAAATATTATAAGTTAAGCTGTCAAAATTATTTTGCATCTATAAAATTTACAAATACACCTGGGTCTCATTTTACGTGATAGATAGGATCCTCAGAAAACACGCGCAAACGAAATCGCGCAAAAATAGATGTAACTTACATTGAAAAGGGGGGAATGCGGTCTGTGATTTTTCAAAATTTGCGTAAAAGCAAAGCACCAATGTAAAATTACTTTAAAATTCGCGCAAAAAAAAAAATAAATAAGGAAATAAAATATGACTAATAAATTTCAGATTTGAAAAAAATTGATACAAGACAAACTTTTTAAACTACTTTTTAACTATAATATATAATTTTATTCAAAACAATATGTATTTTTATGCATACATTTTTTTATACACATTTTAATTATTATCACTATTTACCGGTAAACAAGTTCGTTTGCAAACTGGTTTTTGATTCTTCACAAGAGGAAATACAACTAGCACCAACTTCACTCTCATGTTGTGTTGTTTTCTGGTGACAATGTAATTAGTAATTAATCTTTGAGATGATGATTTTATTAATTGTTTAAGAACGCGATATCCAGACACACAACCATTTAGCTCTCGTTGGAATTTAAGAGCACGTTCATGATTAGTGTCATTTATAAGAAAATAATTTGCCAACTGATTAGAAAGTTGAAGACCTCAAATCATTTTTGCAGTGAAAGGAACAGGTTCCACTTCTGTTTTATTATCTTTTTCTACATTTTCTTCTGTATCTAAACTTTTATTTTTGTCTTTAATTTTCAATTCCGTTTAAAAATCAAATTTCGTTTCACTGCTATTACTCACCTTTTAAAAATAAACTTGCGGACACTAAATGATTAATAATTGATTACGTTCTTTTTTAAAAAGCAAAAACAGAATGTGATTTAAAGTGCAAAATTAACACGCACAATGTTTGAACAAATTTACATTATAATCTTGTCAAATTTAATGTGTATACATAAAATGTGGAAATCATAATTTTAATTTCATTATTGCATAAAATCTGAATATTATAAAGCACTGAAAATATTGAAATTACTAAGATGAAAATCGAATTCCAATAATGTGCCATTACTTTCAATAAACGTAAGTGCACGAAATTTATTATTTAAAGTAATAGCGCATTATCGGAGTTCAACTTCCGTTTCGACTTCCGGTGAAACACGAATCGCATAACTTCAAAATCGTGTTAAATAAGTCA